>WBMY01014135.1:0-222816 GCA_013397315.1 Donacobius atricapilla
CTCTGACATGAGTGATCCTTTGATTTGGTATTTTTTTGATTTTACAATACAATTCTTCAGGCTCAGACTCAGATCAATTGGTACATTGCTTCAAACAGATTGACAGCATCCAAATGAGATGGTCTTAGTGAACGGGAAGCTCTAACCATGTGTGATTCAGTGACAGTCTCTTTAAAAGTGAATAAATTCTCACTGCTGCTCAGAAGGTTCCCAAAACTCCTGTCCTAATGTAACAATAATGCACTGACACCAGCCATGACTTCAGCAACAGCATGAAGACCAAAAGGCGGTATAGTTCTTTACTGAATGGTACTGGAATCTGAGTTTTAGCCCTGTTTTCTCTTGTCCTAGATAAACTATGGCAATTTCCAAGGAAAGTACAGCAAATACAAGACAATCTACACAGTTTTCGAAACAAGGCTCACATCCAAGTAAAGAAAATTTTCATCCTTCTTCATGATTCCAGATCCAGACACTAATCTATTAATTCCATTGTCTATTAATTTGTATCTCTGACAACTTCATTTTAATTCATTTTGATCTAAACTAGAAAGTCCAGGCTAAATCATGATTTTTTTCATGGACCTAGTTCTGACAGGAAAATTTGTGTGGTGCCAAATCCTAGCTGGCAGCTCCTGAAATTTTGGATTGCTCCAAATTAAAACCATTGTGTGTCCTGTAAGACAGGCAGACATTATAAGTATACACATAGATTCCCCATCACTTAGAGGTGAAAAAACTCTGGAGTAGAGGAGAAGCAAACAAACAAAAGGAACAGACTGACTTGAGGGCACTGATATGGGCCTCCAAGCTGGGATCCCTGAAGCCACTTGCATTATTTTGCATCTGTCTGGTGTGTATCCACAGAGACTGAATCAACAGGACACTTGACACAACAGACAGTATTAAAGGCAAAGCTGTATTTGCATTACAGAGAAGAATTAATACACCCAAACTGTCTTTCCTTGTGATTCTCATTGATGAAGAGTTTGTCATGGATGAAGGAGCAGTGAAGTTGTGCACCCTGTAGACATCCCAGGCCAAGGGAATCGCGGATGTGATGGAGCAGAGCCATGATGTGAGCAGCATCCAGGGCACCAGCCTGGCAATTCTTTGCTTCATCCAGATGAAGAAAGACTGTGTAAAACTGGCAACCTTGGTGCAATAGAAGACACCAAGCCAGGCACTAAACCAGAGGCTGGAGCAGTTCAGCAACACAGAGAGTATATTGGCAATCAGAGAATTATTTTCTTCATAATCGGAGCATTCACAAAATATACTCATGAGCAAATCCTGTATGATCCAGGAGAGTAAAATGAATCTAGATGAACTCAGCAAGATCATGATCAAATCATATGGGGACCATGTTCTGCTCCTAATGCAGCTCAGTGTACCAGCAGCCAAGATAATTCCAGTTCCTAGAATTCCTGCCAGGTATTCAATTATAGCAAGTGATAGAGAAAGGAGAGCAGAAGATGTGATCATTGCAATCTAGGCCCTTGCAATTATTCGGCTTCTCCTAGGCCCCTGAAAACCTTGGATCTGTCAGGCACTGCCAATCCCTGTGTGCTGTTATGGTCAATGATCACCTATTTATCTCTGAGGCAGAAGTATCCTAATGTCATTTAAGATTTCTGCTATTTTAATCTTGTTTTTGGAGTTGATAATTCATCTGATTTGTCTAAACATGCAAATTGGGTCAAGATTGAATTTCATAGTTTTCATTTTGGTGAAGGGATTTGCATTGGAAGGGTTACGGAACAGCTCAACTGGGGTTTTTAGAATTGTGGGTTTCCACTCCAGTGTCTGATGTCCTGCCTTTCCTGCCTAGATTTGTTTTTTATATCTAATGCCTTAATCTCTCCCTGTCTTGCACTGTCATGTCTTCTTAGTTTATGAGAGTAATCTCTGTGGCCTCTTCTAAGACCGGGGCAGGTCCTTGTCTTTTTCAGATATATTCAAATATTTGCTAATAGGCTTGGTGGGCATGTGACAGCCAATCAAGGTCAACCCAGCAGAGGTATGAAGGATTTTCATGGTCCCTCCTCTGTCATTGCACAGTATTCTAAAGGTTCTAGTGTTTCAAGGTCTTGTTTTTACAAAATGAACCAAATTGATGACGTTCTGCAGCAGCTTTTGCAGGTCTGGCTCCAGTTTTTTTGCTGTAATAACTCATCTGTGTATATTGCAGTGAATAGATTCAAGGTGTAGTGGTGACTGTGTAACCTTACCGCTCAATCCTTGTCTTATGCCAGTCAAAGCAGGTGTTGCACTGGTCTTTACACTTGCCCAGCTCTTCCAGAAAACATTTTTATTAAAGAAATAATTTACTGTTGAGAATTCAGCTTCTGTGATAAATCTTCCCTTGGTAAATCTTCCCTTCAGTGGCTTACAGAAGGTAGCTCTTCATTTATTTTGCTATTGAAACTGAATTTGTCAAATACCTTAATCTGAGGCATTTTAGAAACATTTGTACTTTCATCCATCCACTCAGGAGTCCTCTTCCACTATGTATTTTGTGCTGATACTTGTCTCTTCAAACCTTCAGCAGTATTTTCTATGTGCCTTCAACAGTGTTTGCTGGCAAAGCAATGCATTTTAGTTTGCTGCTCTATTGCTTTCTGTGTATTATCACAGCCATTTTTACCTTTTATAGCAGGAAGAATAAGTGTTTCCGTGGTACTATGTGACATTTTGTCTTTTGCTGTGAAGCAAGAAACCTCAAAGGAGGCTTCTCTACACATTTGTCATTAGGTTTGGAGAAATTTTGTAAAGTTCTGAATTGAATGTCATGAGGCTTGAAACATCGCTGAAAAAATTGTCGAGGTTTGTCTTCATGCTCTGGATACTTGGATTTTAAATGTCTTGCTAATTCTGATGGCTTTGTAGTGACATTTAGTTAAACTTTCAAAGCATTCTCAAAGTAAAATTTTCAAGTATGTCCTGTCCATGTGATCCACATGGCCAACTGTCTGCTTGAGTAGTCTGACTGTATGTGCTTGTGTGTGTTTCTGTAGGTCGCAGGATGATACAATCATAGAATGGTTTGGATTGGGAGGAGCTTTAACAGATCATCTAGTTGCAGCCTCCCCAAGACAAGCAGGGATACCTGCCCAAGGAGTATGTGTTCAGCCTCACTCCTTATCTTGACTTCAAGAAGACAGAGCCATAGCATCCGCGCATAATCAGGATAACGGATTCATCCACTTGTAGCACATGAATGGCCCGTACATGACAGAATATAATTAAGTAGAATAGCAATATATATAGCAACATAAAGACTGCTCTAAACAAATATCATAAATACCACCTCTGCTGGAGATGTTTCAACAGGATAGGTGAGACACTTAATGAAATTATGTAACAATGACATACTACAGTACCCTCCTAATGTTGTGCAGTTAAAGAATAGGACACAGTTTGCAGTCAGCAAACTGCCTACAGAAATAATTCTAAATTTAGATTTGATTGGCTAATAGTAAATTGCAATTCATCCTGTACCCAAAAAACTACAGGATTTGCAATTGTTTCATGCAACTTTATATTATCCGGGTAACCCACACCAGGGAATGACCTTTGTTTCCACGGCTGAGAGACCCATGGTGACTCATATGCCTCTACTCACTGTGGATCTCAAAAGGCAGGCCAAACCTACCCTGTCTGGCAGTGGCCTGACAATCTGCGTGACATTGCTGCAATTCCAGCTGCTGGATTTGATTCTGCTGCTGTATTCACAATTATACTCATGCTCAGGAATTAGCCAGAAAGTACTGGACCAATCTTTTTCTCCAGGAAGGGTCAAAGGAAGCTGCTGATGGCTAGCTAATTCCTTCCCCCTGTAGAAAATGACTGTCCAGTTCTTGGGATAATATTGTGCTGTGCACTTCTGTGGAACAGCAGGAAGTGACACATTTTGACCTGCAAAGTGTCAGTTTAAGGTTCTGTGTAGTGTTCTCATGCCTGTCACTGTCACCATATCATATTCTGTTCACCATCACCTGAGAAGAAGGTGCTCCATTGCATTTTTCAGCCTTACTCCCTCGATGCTGATTGTCAGGCACCCAGTCTGAGTCCATGGTGCAGATGGAGACAAAGGTCTCTCAGGCCATCTTCCAGAATGTCTACCCATGAGTCAAAATCAACATCAGAGATCAGATGGGTGCTAGCTGAACCTGAACACTTCATGGAGTCAACTAACGAAGTACATATAAATCCCCCCCCACAGTTTATAGAAAGGCTACCATAGAGGCCTGGTAGTCAACTATTTCAAAATCTGCTCAACATCCTTTAAGCCCACAGGGAGAATTATGGTTGAAGCATAGATTACAATGTCCATGCCAAGGAGCAGCAGGAGGAGCTGTTCCATAAGGAAAGGAGATCCAAAAAGTCACCATCACCACAAGGCAGGCAAGGACAGGACTGTCAAGCATGCATTCCCACCTCCTATGGGCAAGGGTAGCAGAGAAGCTCTGTGATGGGTCAGCCAGCAGTCCAGTCATACCGGATGTGTCCATAGTGATAAAAATGTCCAAGCCAGTAATTCCAGTCTGTAGGCCAGGATCAATATCCAGGTCAGCTAGTCAGGTGGAAAGACCCAGGCAAAGCTGTAGCACAGCTTAGGGAGAGAGCAAGGGTGAGGACCCAGCTTAGAAGCAGCTCCTGAAAGGAGAGGGGGCTGAACCCTACTGAGGCTTCTCCCAGCCATTTGTTTTAAGGTCAGTCAGCTGTACTGTGGAAGTTGGCTCTGAAACTCAGCAGCCAAAACCCCAAAAGCAGTTCATATTTGCCATAGCAGTACCTGGAAACTTAATCAATGAGTCCATCCCAGTACCACCTTTTTATTGTCTGGTGGTAAAATGAATTATAGCAGCAGTATTAAACACAAATAAATTCCAAAGGCTTGACAAAGAAATCAGAATTAACTACCACAGTAGATAGGTAGTTAAGTACATAAAGTACTTCAGTAAATGTCTAGAGAATAAGTATACAGTGTACAGCACTCTAACTGGTTTACCAGGACCACAGCCAGTAGATTAAGGAAAGTGATTCTCTTCCTCCACACTTTTTTAAGGTGATATCTGGAATATTGCATCCAGTATTTGGGCGGGAATTTTATTTTTCCGGTGACTGGACGCTACTAAATTTGCACATAACACCAGTCTTAGGCTGACCACAAAGTTTTGGAAGATAGATTTAGAATTCAAAATCATTTTAGCAAGCTGGAGATGCAGTCTGATAAAATATGGACAAATGCCTACAGATATGAATAAACACATGCATATATAAATTTGTGAAGAAAGCTATAAGAAAAATAAATGCCATGCTGGGAGATACAACCAAAAGTTTTTGTTTGTTTTATAAATTTAGGCATTGTACTCTTGTAGGTAGCTCTAATAAAGTCGTGATGCAGAACTACAAAAATTGGAAGCAACAGCCTTTTTTAGTTTAGATACAAGAAATCTGTAAAAGGGCTAACAAACGTGCCAAAATAACTCTGAAGATACAGGAATAAACTTTTCCTTAAGTGCATTATGGAGAGGACAAGGAGTGGTTGGTTTCATAATTACGAAGCCAGATCCTTTTTACAATTAGTGTTAAAACTTAGAGAAAAAAAATCATGTAGATTTTCATTGCAAACTTTTTAAAAGGGTTTGGACAAGAAGCTGCAGGAGTGTCACAGGGAAAGCTGATCCTGCCTTGGAGAAGAGAAGTGAATGAATGCAAAGCTTATTCATCCAACTATATAAAAATCTACTAAAAATATATTTGTTTCCATTTCATCAGTCTGGGAGAAAATCTTTCCCAGATAATTTGGCTGTTTGGTGAATCAAAGTGTTTGGTACTTAATAATACCTAATAGTCACACAGGATATTATTTAGTTCAATTCAAAATATGCCACCTTGCTGGACAAATGCAAACAACTCCACTTTACAGATGCACTGGCAAGTTACCTGGTGACTCAAACCCACATATTACAACAGAATAAAAGATACAAATGGAATTTGAAACCTCCAGAATCCTGAGTTTAAGCCTTACCTTCTGAAACACAGTGCAATAAGTGGAGATACTGAGGAGGATGAAAAGGGTAGGAAGAGGAGACATAAAATGAAATGGTGGTGGAAATACAGAAGAAAGAACCTGAGGGTTCTGCTCAGGAGAGATGAGGTAATTTTAAGTTTTTTAATATGTCAGCCTTTGATTTCATAAGCATTACTTTGTGATATTGCAGAGTATATGAAGAGCTTTAGTATCCAAGTAGGATCTAAACCACAAATGGGGACAGCAGATTTAGAGGCTGAACCAAAGAGAATTTTTGTGACTGATGATACTTCACTGTCTGGTGCACAGATGTGACTAATGGTAGATATTATGGATGTACTTCTAACAAAAAAATACATAAAAACAATGTCTTGCTGATACTGTCTAAAGTATTTTGAATGGCCATGAAGTTCACATGGTGCTTCCATATATTTTCTTGTTGCAGCATTACAGTAAAAATACAGATTTTGAGACATAAAACTGAGTTGTGGTCAAGTAGCTGTTGCATTGTAACATTCATGATTCAAGTGATTCTGCTCCAGAAGAACATTATCTACGTGTGAAATATAAACAAGCCTGCTTGATAGACCCATAGTCTCTGAAATTCAAGGCCATTTTCACCTCACACACTGGCACACATCATTTAGGCTATAAAGCTTTGTTTTGTTTTGCTGTCACCAAACCTAGCAATTAGCCTGAGTTTTCCATAAGTAGGTACAACTCCACATCTCACACCAGGTGGTCTTTCATCTGAATTATGTCTATAGGGCTAATATAGTTAAGTGCAGGACATAGCTTTTATATTATGAAATTCACAGCTTTTGATTATCTTGCATATGAAAGGGTATTTTTGGTATAGTCATTTTTCAGAATCAGAACGGAAATTTGCAGGAAACATCCCTTTAAATCAGCCTGTAAGCAACTGAAAAAAACAAAGCAGATAGCAAGCACTTTAAAGAGCTATGGAAAATGATTTTCTAGGATGTATTTTGGAAGGTGGTGCACTGTGGAGAAGCAAGAACAGAGTTGATACACACTCAATTCTAAGAGAAGCCCTCTGGCAGTCTGCTGGACCCAGATATTTCATTTGCCTTAGCATGTCTCCTCAGTAGAAGGCTGTGCGGCTGCTTATTCAGGGATTATGTTTTTATTCTTTCTTGCTCTCCTTAAATAAATGCTTCAAAGGCTAGGACTTGCTTTTCTGAATGGAAAACTATGCCTCATGGGTGTTTTGGAATGGTTTCACTGTGAATGTCTGAAGGTGTAAAAAGATATACAAGCACAAAAATCTTTTTTTAATACTAGTCTTTATTCTGTTGCAGAGAAAAAAAAAATCAAGTTCTCACTAGTACAGTAACTACAAAAAACCTACAAAATCTTTAGCAATAGCCTGAAGTGATATTCTAATTATGCTATTTATTCTTAGACGTTGTGCCCAATGAAGCAACAAATGAGATATTAAAGTAACACAAAAAATAATAGAAGACATTCATGTAGGGTAGGGTTATGAACAGGGAAACTCATGTACATTCATGTAGGACAGGGAATAATAAGGCGTTTTTAGTTTCAACTTTAGTGTTTTCTGCCATTCTTATTTTTGCTGCTTCTCCTGTCTTTCTTGCCTAATCTTCTCTATCCTCCTACCCTTCATTCTCAGACTTCCCTTTCCTAGTACCTGAAACCAACCCTTGTCATCAAGGATACCCTGTCCTTCCTGCCATCAAGGATACCCTTCCTGTCTACCTCCCAAAGTTCACGTATCTTGTATCCATTCTATCCACTTGGATCACAGGTTTGAGTATAGTCATCCTTATGGATGGACTGATGAATCTTCAGTTTGAAGGACTCACACAGGTCAGGCTACTCCTCGTTTTTTCCCCATTGTCTTTAACAAATTCATCCAGGTAACTGAACTGCCAGGCATTGAGCTAATCTGTGTTTACAAACTTTGGTCTCTCCCCTTCTTCCTGCCTCCTCTGAACCTAAAGTCTATAAATTGGTGGCTGTGGTTAGAAGTATCAGTGACTTTTCTGTCTTTTTTTTTTCCTAAATAAAGATGTCCCAGAAAGCTGGATGGACAGGATGCCCAGGGAAGTGGTGGATGCCCCCTCACTAGAAGTGTTCAAGGCCTGGACAGAGATTAAGCAACCTGACCATGGTGGGATGGTTGAACTGGATGATTTTTAGAAGGTCCCTTCCAACCAAGGCGTTCTGTGAATCTTTGATTTTGTGTACTGATAGACTGATGATAGATGAGAGAGCAAATTTTTGGTGGATAAAAGGGTGAGAAGTTGCCATCTGCATATCTGACTGCGTGTGTCTGAGAGTGCTTTTGCCCCAGAAGGGATCCCTCTCTGTCATCTGTGGGGCAGTTAGAACACTGTGCTAGATCCCTGACTGATGGCTCCAATTGTAGGCTGTTTAAATTGAATTTATCCTGTCATCAATCCTCCAATCTACAGTGGAATATTATGGCTCTCAGGCCCTGTCCTGCCTCCAGTTTTCTGAACTTCTTTAGTGAAGGAATGAGTGCTACAGTGTTCTGATATTTTCAGACCAAATTTGTGCTTTTGACGGTTACCAAAATTATTACTAACTTTTAGCAGACAATCTTTCATATAAAGGAGATTTTCTTTCATGTTTTTTTTAATCCAAAAGTCACACTGCTCAGTGGTAGTATCTTCAGGGACCATTTGAGGTAGAAGAGCTTGAGTTTAACAAGTTTTTTTTTTTAAACCCAAGTGCAGTCTCTTTGTAAGTAGTAGCCTTCTCCTAAGAGTTTTTAAGATGGCCAGTGACATTAACATTGCCTCACCATGTTTTTCCAGCACTGTTTTTGAAAGAGCAATCTTTTGTGCAGTCTATGATACATATATATTTTGGAAGTTTGAAGATGGAATATCAATCCATGAAGCAAAACTTCACTCTACCAAACTGTTGCAGTGGAATTTACTATTCACATGATGTAGAAGATCAAAGAGCCAATGCAATTTAACTTCAGGACAGATATTAGGAAAATAATTTCCAGAAAATCTGCTTTTGATTTCAAACCATTTGAAATACTAACCATTTAAAATTACCATGAGAGTTACTTGCAACAACATCTGTCAAATGCATGTCAACACACTTAATATGTTCATACTTCTTTGAATCATATGTCTATTTAATTCTAAGAGGTATCTAAAAGATAATTGCTGTTACATATTTTTATGTGTAACAGCTGGAAGGCATGTAGAACATATTTTTTTCAATGTGCTGATCAGTATTAGGTTTGGAAGAAGCTAATGTATAGAGAAGAGAAAGTGTCTGTCGCAGAGGAAAAAGCCAGAGGTTCTCTTACTATTTTGTGGACTCAAGGGAGCAGAGCTGTCATATGTGCCTTAAAGATAAGAAGGGAATGAGTTGATAAGGATTACTTGTGACGTCTCTCCCTCCCCGCCCTCCCTCCCTCCCCCAAGCCCCTCTTCCTGCTTCTGTAATTAGAAAAATTTTACAGGGAAACTTTTTGTCTTTGCTTTCTATAGGTGATAAAAGCATCTTCAAAGAAACCTACATGCTAGCAGGATAAACAACAGCACCATTTTGATGTATGCATGAATACTTCACACGTTCAGCTCTCATGATGCCCAAAGCTCTACAGGTTGTATATTCAAAACCCCATCAAAGTGTTTACAATGCCATCATGCAATCCCCTCCAAGGCAGAGCTTTTTCAAGGCTTAAATATATATACAGACTGTCACTTTCAGACAGAAAATGCCACTGTCCTGTGACACGTAATCTGGAAGAAATTTCCGTATTCAATTGGTGATGTGGAAAATGTAAGATGTGCTTCTCTGCCTTATTGCTAGCAGATGCAAATATGCTCTGTCCTTACCCTGACAGATGCAAGAAACTCTCCGTGAAAATGTACATAACTACAGTGTCTGACTTACTTTGCAACAGCTAATAACCACAGCCAAACAGATTTTTCTGAAGTGTGGATCATATAATTTCAGATAAAATATGTTTTATTCCTTGATATCTCAGACCACAGTCACAGAGGCAGCATCCATGTGAAATAAATCCACATTCTTTCTGAAGAGATACACAAATTTTGGAATAAATAAAAGTTTTAATAACTTCATTCTCTCCATAACAGCTCACCTTTCCTACTGAATTACTTAACAAACTCAAAACCCAATGTCCCTTACAGCAGAATGCTACTCAGGAGCATACTTTTCCAACAATATCCAGAATCCACTAATAATGTGTATTAGATCCAACATATTACTATGGTATGTAATGCTTCAGAGAAGAAATATCACCACCACACTAGATCTTGCAAGGCAGCTTTCTCAGCATCACAGCACCATTGAAACATGTACTAATTCAAAGAGTCATGCTCTTCATTGAGAAAGAGAGGTGTTTCTCAGATTTCCTTTCCTGAAACATCCCATACACCCTTGAAATGAAGTTGTGATCCATCCACTTTTCAGGATGTGTCCTGAGTTTACAAGGTCTGGTAAAAATGGTCCATACTTACACATTCAAAGTATTTCTAGGTAGCATGTGTGGGACAATCCATGTGTTGTGGCAATATCAATGTAATGCGTTGCCAGATTATCTGGTAGAATTTTATTTAATCAAGAGGAGACAAGAGTACCTGTTTAAAAGATACTGGTATATGAAACACATTAATGTCAATCATATAATCCCAGCTTATCGACCAAAGGCTTTTTTTGTCTTCTCAAGTATAATTTTAAAAGTGTATACTTCAGCCAAGGTTTTATTACTTGCTTCAATTTTAATTACATTGTATTCAATGTTATCATAACCATTTTATAATCAAAAAAGGCAATAAATTCCTTGCCCAGGTAAATTTTAAAGCTTAGATAGTGTTCATAGAGAAAAGAAAAGTAAAATTTACTTCATTACATAAAGCTTGGGAGCTGTTAGATGCTGTAATTGTGAAGGTGGAAGAGTTTAGATACAGATACAGTCAAGACAGATAAATAAACTGGACATTGTAATGAACAAATTTGTCCAGATAGTTTTCAAATTGTGATATAGTTGATAGTTCACCATAAGATCTCAATTGTGGCTAACAAAAGACTGTTTTGTTACTTTCATTAAGTCAAATTTCAATCAACTTACGTGAGAAGTATTTGGAAAATGGATTCTGATGTTAAGGTGAAGGGAAATGACACACTGCAAGGCAAGAAAAGTCAGTAGAAACCTTTTTGTCAGTATGCAAGGACTTTTTTTTTAAACTGTATTTAGAGCTGTTTGGTAAATATAGAAATATATAGCTACCAGTAACCTGAATGCTAAAAAGAACTGGGAGTAAGTAACTGGTTTCAGCCATATAAGAAATCTGTTGTGATAGTGGAGTGTTAAATAATGCAAGCAGTATAGAAACGGAAAAAATCAGGTTGATAGGAGCTCTGAACAACGGAGCAGACACCAAATTATCTTCAGACTAGTGAACAAAGGTATCACATTCCTCTCAGAGACTTGCAGCCTGGGGAGGCAAACAGTCCTGTCCTGGTATTCTGCTTGTTTCAAGCACTTTGGAAGCTGACACCAAGCTGGTCCCCATTACCTCTCTCAGCTCACAGCTGCCACTTGAGAAGGTCTCAAATCCCACTGTCTCACTCTCCTGCTCAGTTTTTAATGTATCAGAGAAGTAATCCAGGTTCCCAGTCCTCAAAGCATAGAAACCTCCCTCCCAAATCTTCCCAATATGCCTCCTTAAATAAGCAAAGACACGCAGGCTGGCCATCTCCTCAGAAGCAATGAACAACTGTAAATAGAGTCAGTAATTAATGATTTTTTTTCCCCCTATGCCTCTAAATGGGAAAGAGATAGAGTCAGATATGTTCAGCCCTTGAATGGACACTAGGGTGCAGATGAGAGAGAGAGAGCAAGAAACAAGTCAGCACCCTGGCCTTTCCTCGTGGGAGGAGGAGCACTAGGATCCCTAGCCCACACTATCTAGCAATAGGCAGAAGCCTGCGGGCCCCAAGGCAGGAGCAGGTTGAAACAGGCTAGTGGCAGGGAGAATATCAGACCAAAACAGGCTTGTTGGGTGGGCAGGATAGTGAGGCTGCTGGAGAGAAAAGAAACAGCAAATAGCTGAGAAGAGGCTGAGGGAGATAGAGAATCACTTCTGTTCAAAAGGATTTCTGGGGAGCTTCAAGAGACAGAAAAGCAGGTGGGTCACAGAGACACAGAAACAAACAAACAAAAAAAATAATAATAAAAAAATTCTTTTATGAGAAGCAGAGGTGTTAAGAAGGTGGGTGGAGAGTTGCAGAAACACCATTTCCCTCCCTCCCATTTTCTTTAAGGGTGTTTGTCTCTGAGCTTTTCCTCTCACTTCTCCTCCCCACAGCAAACAGCCAAGCTGGGAAGAGGAGATTGTCTCCAAACATAGCAGAGTGTGTGGGCACTGAAGACTGATAGCAACCAAGTAAACAGAGTTCACAACTGTGGTAGCCGCAGGAGCAAAGCCTGCTCGGTGACAAGCATGAGCACTCTTCCACAGGTAAGGAAATGGGTCTGTCTTGCAATCTGCTGAGGGACCTTCGTTGCACACCTCTCTTTTCCTTCTCCTTTCATAACTACACTGCTTATTGCCTTGGGGGACAGGGGTAGTTGAGCTTTTGACAGTTTGTATCCAGCAAGGTCTTGTCTAGGTCTCAGAATTAATGATTTGGGATATGGTGCGATGGTTTAGGGGTTCTTGCCCTTCCTATTAGTCACCGTAATGGCTGTTCTGAGAACTGTTTGAAGCACCAACCAACAATTAATAATAGTCATAGTAAAACTATTAGTAGTAGTAATAATGATAACAACAATAATAATGACATATTTTATTCTATCTCCATTTTTTCAGCAAAGTATTATAAGAAAGTACTTTCATGAAATGTGCAGTTTCCCCCCCACAAATAGTTGTGGATAAGCAAGGCATCGTTTTTGGAATGTGAGAATGACGTGGTGAGCCTAATTGCTTCCCATGTAGCATGGTGTCCTTTTTCTGCTTTGATGTCTTATATAAATAGCTAGCAAAGTCTTAATTGCATATTTACAGACAAATTGCACTGAACTGAACTGTTAGCTCGAGGTTGCTATAAAGTACAAAACATTCAAGGGCAACAGAGATAAGCGTAGTGTTCTGTGTTACTAAATAATACAAACACTGAAATGTGTGTGTGTTCTTACATTGAGATCTGTTCAGTGTGACTGTGGCTGTAATGCAGTCACTTATCTTTATCTTCTCTGCATTTTTATAGTTGAAGAATTTGCAGAAATGTTTGTTTTGTATATCCATTCCCAAATTCCTGTGTGATGATCAAATCATAATCATAATTTTAGTTGGTGGCCATGGTTTTGTTTTACAATTTTAGTACTCCAGAATATAATTCAGCAACCTTTCTGTTTCATATTTCATGTGAGCAGGTACTCTATTTCAAACACAGACTAAAATGTTTCTCAAATGGCATTTAATGGGCACAATTTATGTGCTTAAATAATTTGCTGACAAAAGATAAATTTAAGAAAATGAAGGGTTTTGTGATATTGGGGCATTAGTCTGAAAATATGCCATCCATGTGAGTAATGTGATAAACATGATTTGGGTGACAGCCAAAGTTGGTAATTCATGAATAATCTACTGGCTGAAAAATAATACCTCTAAATTATCTGGTAAATAGTTATGAAAAATAACTTTAGTTCTCTTTTCCTTTGATGGCTTTACTTTAATTTACTTTATTTTCATGAAAATTAAATGCTTCATTTTCTGTAATAGCGCTAAACACTGTGAAAATGCAAGGTGAGGAAGGATTAGGCAGAGTAACTTCAACCTCCCCGCAGAACTCAGGAATGGCTCACAAACAGAAAGAAGGAGATGCTGAAGGAAAATCAAATTCTTTGGCTGGTTTAGTTGTATCAAACAGTTCTTGCTTTAGTGATAACAGTACTTGTCATGATTCTGCTACCCGAACTCATGCTTGCATTTGAATCACATTATACATATAGTGCATTAATTTAAAGTTATACATTTTTATAACTTACAACTATTAGAATTAATCTTTTAATGATTTTACAGCCATTTTTTTCTCACTTAGCTATCGTGAAGCCATTTAAATTTGAAAATTTGCACATGTTCAAGAACATGAAAGAACTGAAACTGTACTGGAAATTGCATTCATTTTTATGCTAGTACTGATTATTCTTCTCACCCATAAGTGAGGCCTAAAAGGAAAAACCCTGCCAGAGGTTGAAGTCTTATTATCCTTTTCCACTGGATTTTTTTAAGCATTCACTTGTATTTTTATATGGAGCATGCTGGATGAAGCAACCAGGTCTCAAAACATACCACAATAAAGGGTTGCTGCTTCCTGTAAGCTATGTAATGTTCCTGCATCCTGTGCCCTGGAAGTGTTGGAATGCCACCTCTGGGTTCATCTAGTTAAATCCACACTTCTGCCTTGGCCAAGAATCATTGGCTTAGAGAGGGGTCTGTATTTTAGTGCCTATGAACTGCTTAATCCATTGTGGCATAAAAGTGAAGTTCATTCTAGAGGAAGAGTCTGACAGGGATCAAAATCAAGGATTTTGCCCTGGTCAGTATCTGTGTAAGACTACTGAAAAAAGCAGATATTTGTATGTCTAGATTTGTTTAAGCTGTTGTCATGAAAAAGACATAAGGGAGAACTAAATATGACTGCCCTCCTCTTTTTTCTCTGTTTATGTAGGTCCACAATTTTTCTCAAATCTCACCCCAGTTACAGAGACAAGATTAGAAAGGCATTTATTATGGAGGGTGAAGTGTTTGAAGAACAATTTTTATGCTTATGGTTTACATAACACGGACCATAATCCAGTTTCTATGTAGAAGTCCACAACCAATTGCCACTCCCCTGTCATTTCTTTTGTGCTATGTTATTATTTTGGGCATGCTGCTCTCAGCCAGTTACTTCTCTAGGTGTTTCACAATGGAGACTTGAGGATGGCAGTGCTGTTTCTCTTCGAGATTTTAAAAAATCTGTTATTTGATGAATTTTGCATTTCAAAATAAGCGTCATGCCTAGGCCTGAAATAGGCCAAATGTTAACCAAAAATTCAGAAGAAATTACACCGACAGTCTTGAAATACCAGTTTCTTGTTAGTGCCTCCACAGTCATGCCATTTATTACTCAAAAGAGAAAAACAGATGTCTTCTGAGAACATGAAACCAAGAAATTGCAAATTGATAATATTTCATGGTAGGAATGGGCTAGATTTTCCATGTGAAAAACAAGAAGTTTATTGCATCAGAGAAGTCAGGAGAATTGGGAATGTAAATCATTCACTCTTTCCTAAATGGTGACAGATGAAGGCTTCCATACCAAAGAATAGTTTTTCTCTGTCCTTTATCAACTGATTTTCTTTCACTCACTTCCCTACCATACGGTTGTGACACTTATTCTCTTACTCCAGGAGTAAAACAAGTGTTTTGCTACAGGGACTTATGAAAGGAATTTGGATTTCTTCCTCTGTAGTTTGTACACTGCATTTTGCCAGTATGATCATGTTCTGTATCTAGCAACTTCTAATGTCCCTTGTACATACTTGCTCTCCATTTGGTTATTCTGTATTCTGCCTGAAGAAGTTAGGAGAATAGGATTTTAAGGGAGAAAAGCATTAGGCACTCAACTCTTATTAATAATTTCCAGGAGTCGATTAAGCCTTTCAGAGGCTTTTATTCAAGATTGAATAAAATGCATGTTTGAAAGATTATAAAATTATGAGGTCTGTTTTTCTATTGCTTATTTTTGTTTTCTCTTCTAATTATGTTTTTGTGCAGAATTGTACATAGTGTATTAGTCCAGATGATTTCCTTGAAGTTCCCTTAGGTGAGGGCGCATATACTGTGACATACTTAATTCCTGTGAGATTTTGCTCCACTTCCTGGGATTTTTGTCAAGATCCACATTTCCTGGATTTGTGGGAAGGAACACAGATACTGAGTGTGGTGGCAAATGCAGTTTAGCTGCTGCATGTAAGGGAGCAGCAAAGGCAGAAGAAGAGATGACAATCTGGAACCTGAGGGTCATGACAAGGCAGGCAAGAAGCAATGACTTAAAAAGCAAGGGGCACACCCCCAGCTTGGGCATGAGAGGTTTAAGGTAGGCCTGGTGACAGTGCCCCGGGTCAACCAAGAGTGTAGATTGCCAGGCAAGTCCCTTGGGAGGAGGCAGGTCCAAGGGCAAACCTGCAGAATCAACTGTGAGGGTGATGGTTGGGATCCAGATCGATGGGGCACTGGTCCAGACAAAGGCATGGCTGCAATTGCGGCAGAGCTCAGATGGAGACTGCACTGCAGAGCTGCAAACAGCCAAGTGAAAGAGTGAGTGTGTGCACTGAGGCTGCTTCTTGCCTTTCCTCAAAGAGATCCAAGGCCTGACAAGGTTTCTCGAACAGATGTCTTTTATCAAAGAAGCAGGATAGAACAGGGAGCTAAACTTGAGCCTGTGGGGATAGTACAGGCCTGGCCCTGACAGTGACATGTAGGACTCTCCCAGTAGCACTTCCATCAGCTTTCACAGCTGTGAGATTTTCTCCTTGTTTGCTACAGCTGAGGTTTTCCATTGTCTTCTGGGTTTTTTTCCCTTTCTGCCTCCCTTTTCTCACTGTATACTCTTATTCAGTCATTCCACTTTTCATTTTTTTTCAATTCTTTCCCTTTCCTTGTATATTACCAGCATTCATTCCTGTGTCTGTTCTTTCATAAACTGCTGTTCTCCAGTCTTATGTACATCAAAGAATGCAGAAGAGAAAATGTCATCTTATCTAACTATATCCAGATAGATGTTGGGGGTGTATCCTATGATAGTCATCTAGCTTCCTTTGCAGCCAACAGAGAAAAGGACAAATAATCCGGAGAATGTTTCAGTTCATCCTAAAACAGATATTGAAAACAAAAGGTGTACTCGTTAAGTCCCCAACCTGTTCCACTGACTAAAAAGACACACCTAGATTACGAACAAAACTTAATTTAAGTGAGATAAAACCTGTCTGTATGTAAGATCTTCTCAGCAATTCACGGCTTACTCCAGTTTGTAGAATAGAACAAATCTTTTCTCTCACTTGAACTGGACAAGAGGGCTTAGGATCCAGTACTTTATTTCTTGAGGAGAGATCTGAAATTAGTGCTCAGATTGCCAGACTCTGGCAGAATAAAGAACCACCAGTCCTAGCCATCCTATTATTGTCTTTATAGACTCAAAAAGGCTTTGATATCTTCAGGAGGTATATGCAAGGTGATTCCATAAACCAGAATGAACCATGGAGGGACAAGTCTCCTCACAGCAAGCTGGATTTTCAGTAATTCATAGCACTGTGCAACAGTTATAGCTTGAAAAAATGGGAATGAAGAAAGTGAGAAAGCCCATGGGAGTACAGTCATGTAGATGACTCAAATTACTATTGGTGTTTTGGCGCTAGTCCTGTGAATGACTTTCTAGTCGATTACGTGGGAGATGGAGTGTGTTATTAGTGCTGACCTTAATATGAATGTTTCTTTCTTCATTTTTTTCTGTCTCTTCAGACCAGTGACCAGGAGCTGAGAACAGGTGCAAAGAAAGAACGATGCCTTCAAGGGAAAAGCCTACTTCTGTGTGCACTTCTTCTCAGTACTCTCCTTGGCTTTACATTGCTTATCACCTACCTCGTGATGACTTGTGCTCTAGGTATAATATGAGATATCCTCTTCCATTCTTCCTCATCCACCCCATTTTTAAGATCCCTTTCTCTCTTACCTGCCTCCACTGTGTTTTAAACTTAACATCAGTACTAAGAACCCGACTTTCAAAATCTCCAGGAACCATATCACCTTTCGTTAAAAAGGCACATTTTTCCACCTCTTTCTTGAGTCACAGTGTGGAGACATCCTCCACATCTGTTCTCCTCTGCTTGCTATTTAATATGCCTGAGCCCAGTTTTGAGGGAGAACAGCATTATATTGTCTTGCACCTCATCAATGTGTTCTACTCTCTCTGTAGTCAAGAAACTGAACTGAATCTGAGACTTGGAGCTCCTCCTTTGCCTTTCTATCTCTGACTTAAGTCTAATCCTGGTTTTCTGGCACAGATCAGTGCAGTCGTAGAGTGAGACAAAAAGTCAGAGTTTCTTGGTTATGGAGAAGTTGTGAGTATAGACCAGAAACATTATTTTGCCTTCAAAATTTGCTAAAGAACTATCTGCAGAATGGTCCATGTGAATGTCTCTGCATATAAAAAGCTCAGTACAAAAGGTGCATTTATATTGGTGGATACAGACATTCTCTGCTCCAAAAAAAGCACAGTTGAATCTTTACCTAGCTTTTTTTCTTTAGCTCTTGTTATATATTGGAGACAGTTCACTGCAGAGACCAAGAAAAAACTGTTTAGATCTAGTCCATTTCCACTCTGCCTACCTTCTCCCATGTCAACTTTGAAACCATAGTATGGGGAGGCTTACCTTGATTTCCAGGTGGATTATTTCAGTAAATAATTGATCTGATGTTACAAGATGATGATATAAGATACTGACCTAAAATGACAATGTATACTCAGCGATTTGAAGCAGTTAGAAAAAGAAAATTATAGAGCAAAGCAAGATATTCTAGAATGATGCTTGTCCTCTTTTGACAAATGTCATTGCTGAGAAATGTTTCCCATGTTTGAAAAAACCATTTTTTAATCTTATCTCATTACTTTCCCTGTGCTACGTCCTTCTCTTGCCTCATGTATTGACACCATCAGTTGCTTCTTGTTTATCATGTGGCCAAATTTGTCTGATTCAGAGGAAAGACACTGAGAAGGCAGAATAATCCTGTGGCTGCCTAGGTAGTGCAATCAGAGGAGAATCTTCCTGGGATGTGAAAGAGAGAACACACTTCTTCCATATTCAGCAATACCTTACAAGGAATTCAACACTGCATGCAAAGGAGCTTGTACCAAAAATTAATCTTTTGGGGTAAATGTCCCCTAAGAGATTTTTGTTTGGAGTTGTTTTCACACTCCACTGTCACTTCTCAGTTCTCTCTTATTTACTTCCTCTTCAGGGTCCTGTGCTGCTGAGTCAGATCCTGCTCTGTTGGAAAGACTTCTGAATTCTAGGAATGACACTGTAAACCCCTGTGAGGACTTCTACAAATATGCCTGTGGCAGATGGGAAGGCAAACAATCAAGCAGAACTAGAGAAGAATCACTAAATGTATTTGATGTGTTGTTGGAAGAAAACCTGTTGATCCTGAAAAGGCTTTTAGGTAGGGACAGACGATTGGTGTGTTACCCTCGGCATCTGCCTCAGTCAGAGCTGACAATAATAGTAACTGAGAGCACAATCATTCCTAACAGGGACTGAGTCCCCTCTCTTCGTTCTTCTATCATTACAGGTACAGATTTGTTTTTTGAGCATGTCATGTTACAGTAGCTGCATTTTAAACATTTTATTTCCTCTTGCCAAGTGTAACAGATGAAAGTCATGCTTTAAAATTCTGACAGCAACCCAGACCATTTTCCTGTTACCTTGTCAAAGCAGGCCATTGTTGCTGTGCTAGTCTGAATGTGCACTCTTGGTGATGTATCCTGTCCCAATGGGGGACTGAAGCCTATATAAGCACCAACTTCCCGCTGTGCTTCTCTTTCCATGCAAAGAAACTCACATATTTGGCCTCAGGAAGAGTCATGGTGCTAAAAGGTCCCTAGCTTTGGGTCACTGTGGGAAATGTGGATGTATTAGTTAAAATGTTCTGGATCAAAGTATAGTATTTTCTTAAAATTGTTCTCTGCTCTAAAACTGTCCCAACTTCTTTTTTAATTGCTTTTTAAAATTTTGAATCTACTTTTTTTTCCCCCAGAAAGTCCACAGTTTGGGATAAGAGGCTCAGCCAAGGAGAAAGCAATGCAATTTTATCATTCCTGCATGGATACTGAACGAATAGAATCCCAAGGAGCTCAGCCATTGAAGGACCTCCTAAATCAGGTGAATATTTGTGCTGTTTCCTTCAGAAAGAGAATTCCTGCAGGGAGAAGGGAAGTGGGCAGGTGGGGTCATACAGTCCTGCCTGATGTAACTTTTGTAGACTCTGACCCTAGTCATGGTTCACAGTGCAACTTCTAAGTGATAAATCTTCTAGCTTTAAATGCTGTTTCAAAAACTGATTTTCTGACACAGGTACCTGAATCTCTCTTCATAACCTTATCTATTACTTAAGGATGGTTAAAAAAAAAAGTCTGCAAAGGGGGGACATCTTTAATCTCAGAAGTCTGGTTCAGTAGGATCTGACTCACAGATTGGGGAACACCTTGCAAATGGGTGAAATTTTTGTGTCTAAAACCAGGTGATCATTCAGTAGTCAAGGCTTCCAGGAGAGCTTGTTTAAAGGAGAACATCCTTCTCTTTCTATTGTGGGACACTCCTCTTGGTGCCAGGGAGGGCTGGACATCTTCTTTCCAGCAAAGGGCACTTATGTCCTATATCAATAGAGGATACAGAACCTTCCAGGAAAAGAAACAGTGACTACAGGCCCACCTGTGAATCTGCTTGTCAGGCAGGTGGAACCTGTAATCACTGATACCTGCTTGTCCTTCTGGATGGCTTTAGGAAAATGAGACCTATTTCCTGTCTCCTGCTTATCCAGCATTTTTTCCTGCACACCTTACTCTGTTGCTAATTACAGTTCCTTTTACCTTGTGTAATTTTGCTGTTCATTGCTTTGCTTAAGGGAAAGTGTCAGGTCATTTTAAAGGTGGCAGGGTATGTAGAGCACTTCACGGGTTTCCCCTGGGGCTTTTTGCTCTGTTGCTTCTCAGTTATAAGAATGACCGAGCTTATAGGTATAAAGAAAAAAAAATTCTAAATACGGATCCAATGAGTTTTTCTTATTTGCAGCATTTTTCTTTCTCTAGGTTGGTGGATGGCATAACACAGGTGTGGGGGAAACAAAAGATTTTAATGAAACTCTTCAGATTCTCATGAGCAGATACAGCACCTTTCCATTTTTTAGAGTCCATGTGGGACCCAGTCCTTTTGACCCCAAGACCAATATTATTCAGGTGAGTGTGCTAAAGAAAGAGCATTATTGAGGAAGCACAGTGAGTAAAGAGTCAGACCAAAGCTTGCTCAAGTAAAGCTTATGTCCTTCTCTGAAGAACTTAGTGAACATCTTCCACAAGTAAAAGCAAGTTAATAGCATTTCAAATTCCATGATTCAGAAATTACCAAAATATCCTCACATTTGCATTGTTTCTGAAAATAATGTTTTTCCTTTACTGCTTTTTGCAGATTGACCATCCTGAGTTTGATATTCCACTTGACAGTGAACTCAAAGAGAAAAATTATCTTGAGGTAACATATCAGAGGCTGAAGAAAGGTAAAAATAGCTATTTGATGCAGGGATCTCCTTGAATTGCCTCCTGGTTCAGAGTGATCTGTTTCCATGGGTTACGGTCAGTGACCTCTGAAAATGCCTCCAGAAAGAATTCTTTACGAAACTCAACTTTTCTAGAGGATAGATTGTAAAATATAACCCATTTTAGATGCCAGGTTTAAAACTTGTAGTGCAGAAACAGAATTTTATAATTATAATTTTAATTTCTATTTGCTAAATAGTCTGAATCTGGCCTTCCTTTTAGTTTTTGCCTTGAATGATGTTTTTTAAAAAATGTTTTTATCCAAAATAAGGTTTTATAACAAAATTTGTATATTGTAGGGAGGGATAGCTAGCAGTTTTAAGCTTATTTTAAAGTGTTTGTACATGTGTTGGGGGAACAAGTTCTTTGACCTTGGGACATTGTAACAAAATGAACTTTGTCATTTCTGAACTTCATAAAAATTGAGTTATGTCAGTTTCCCAATCTGAGTGTTTCAGAAAAGTCCTGAAAAAAAAAATGTTGAGCCATCACAATCATTTCTCTGAAACCTCATGAAGATAGAAAAAAGAAGTTGGCATCTTCTGTCCATTAAAATACTGGCTCATTATCTCATTGAATTTCTCTCCTCTGACTCCAGAGATGTCAGGCCTACATCTCTAAAGTTATTCTAGTATTTGAAGTAATTGTGAGCTGTGAGAAAAATAATCTTTTGGGAATTGAGTGTTCTTCACTGAGAGAAGAACTGTACTTGGCAAAGTGAATTCCACGTGAATAATTACGTAAGGATGCTGCAGCAAGAAGACAGTTTTAGGGATGTGGTGAGTCAGCAGTAGTTTTGAAAGACTGAAGTTTATATGGTCAAGATGGATGGGTGGATGGAGGGATGGACGGATGGAGTAACTAATTTTTGGTCGTGTGTCTTCCATTGGTCATATGGTCTGTATTGCAGGTTCTCCGTGTGTATCTTTCATATTTGAAGAAACTGGGGGTTCTACTTGGAAGGAAAGAGGATGGTCCCCCTGATTCCTTTTCCCTGACCTTGTCCTTCATCTCTAACCTCCAGCGTTTTGTCACTCCACTGCAGAAAAGACAGCAGAGGGGGATGCTGTTCTTTCGCACTACCATTAGGGAGCTACAGGTATCCTGCCTTAAAGCTTGAGCAACACAGTTACACGTGACGTTCATGTCTTCATTCTGAAGGTCCAGATCAAAAGAGTAATGAGATGCTGTGTTTAAATGCCATTGTCTTGCAAATTACACTTGGAGCCTGTTGACCTTTAAATAACTCAGTTACTTATGGTCTTTAACTGATAGAGTTTTTTCAGGCCCACAACTTTCCCCTCCCCGGTGCTAATTCCCTTTAAAAAAAGTCAATTCTCCTCTTCAAGATGCACACTATAAAAGCATTTTAACTTGTTCAAAGTGTCTCATAACAGTAGTAGGAAGACTATCCTAGTTTCCCTATTATTTCTTGTGAGCAAGTTTAGATTCATAGTTCAGCATGCAAGCTTTGTTTTACTTGCAGGAAAAGGCACCTGCTATTGACTGGCTGGCATGTCTTAAGGCTGTCTTCCATCCTGTGCCAATGAACCTCTCTCAGCCAATTGCAGTGCATGACATGGATTACTTAAGCAACATGTCACAGCTCATTGAGAAGTGGCACAATAAAAGGTAGGAGTCAATATCTATGGTTTCAGTTGTTCATGCCCCAAGAAATTCTTTCTTAAAATACCGTAAGTTTAATAGCTTAGAGGCTGCTGTGTTAGAGGCTGTGGAATCCAGTAGTCTAATGGTTGCAAGGCTGTTGTGGCTTTATATCCACAGGTTTGGCCAGTGCTATGGCTAGCATAAATTCCCAATAGCTTTGCATGTGCCTACACCATGTATGAAGACATGTATAAAATAATATATTTATGTGTGTCACACAGAGAGGGAACACAGTGTCTTGACTGGTACCCATCCATCCATAGCACTCATATCAACATGAACCCAGACTGATCCTGTTCCTCAGCTCCAGCTGATCAGGATTGGTCTATACTAGTGAAATATGTGTGCACACATATGATATGGCTCACTCGAATAGCTGGTCTTGGGTATTCAGTCTGTCAAGAAGCTGGCCAAGATCTCCTGGTGTCCACTTGGATATATCACATGAATATATGAGCCGCTGAGTCTTGCAGCCCTACTTTGGTTGCATGTACTCTGGTGTCTTTCTGTTGCAAACACACCTATACTATCAGGTCTCTTCGGTAGCTGCTTGCAACCACTAGTATTTCCAATAGCCTCAGACTGCTGCTCTCTCCAGAAGCTAGCTGGATCCAAAGTCCCTCCAGTAGTCAACTCTCAGACTTTTCATCTCTCCAGCATTCAGTTCCATCTTCACACACAGTGAGTAGAATGTTACTTAACAATAGCATTTAATAAGACAGGAGGACGTATCCTGGTTACCATGTGCAGGGCTCAGTCAGGCAGACACCCTCGCAAACATAAGTTGACATTTAACAATTCCCTCTTACCAGATTTCCTCTCCATTTTCCCACATGTATTCTCTCAATCCACTATGATCCTTCCCTTTCCCTGCCTTTTGTCCTTCCCATAAACATGCTATCATAAATCTTAGATAATCCCACAGACCTCTCATAATATTCTATATGTTTCACCCAGTCCTACACAGTATCCTTCTCCAACTTCCCATAAAGAATCCTGTGCCCCTGCAGGGAGTTACCCCTTAAGTCTCCACAGTGTTTTTGGGAGTTTCTTTAGTCGACTCATGTCAATTATCCTCCTTTGATAGCCCCAGGTGTGTTCTGTTCAGAGTACTTTGTTGTCATTGTTCAGGTTCCTAGGATTTCTCTGCCTCAAGTTACTCCTCTGACACTTGGCCTGCTTCTGTGTTTATGGTGACCAGCCTTCAATCTTCTGTCTACAGGGTCCTTCACATTTATATGATTGTTTGTCTGGTTGGGAATCTCTCCCCAGCCCTTGACAGCCAATTCCAAGATGCACGCCTGGAGCTGTATAAGATACTTTATGGAAAAATGGGATCTAGAATGGTGAGTTAGCCTTTTATCAGCTTCTTCAGCCTCCCCAACAGCTGAACACTGTAGGTCATGCTTTCTGAATGTTCTCTTGATACCTTATATGGATGGAGTTTCTTAGATCTGGGGAGAAAAACTACTCTCGCATGGTCATTAACTGCTTCTTTTTCTCAAAAGAAATGTGTGAGTAGACATGACACTCAGAATTTTAGAGAGCTGAGTGTACTGTATCGGAGTAGGGAAAAATACATACTTGGTCAACTTTCTTTTATGTCTTTTTCTCTGCTTACATACAAATCTGCATGTTGAGGGAAAGTAAATGAAGTAGATCATAAGGAAATAATTGTTTTACTAGAAATGTTTACTGTGATAGCTTAAATAGAACTGCATTATTTACTGCTGTCATGCGTGGACAGTGCTACTGTCCACACATCTACATATAATTTTACTGATTTCCTAGTTCTTTGTCCTCACTCTCATGTGTCTCTACTTCTTTGTTCCTACAGATCCCAGCTGAGCGCTGGAGGAAGTGTTTGACTGATACCAGCTCTTTCTTTGAGCCAGTTCTAGGGAAGATGATTGTGCAAGAAATTTTCCCTGAGCAGACCAAGAAATTTGTAGGTATTCATCATCTTAACCCCCAGAGTTCATATTCACCTCTTTCTTTTTTTGACATGCCACCTTAAAACCACATTGAGGCTGCAAAATCATCTCTAAGTTTCCTACCTTTTGTTCTTCTGCTTATGCATTTCCCCTCCTTTTTTGGGAATGTATCAGAACAAGACATTGGTGTGATTCTAGAATAATCAGTGCTAAATACCAGCTATTATCTTGTCTCAACTCTTAGAAAAGTCATATGTGCAGCACCAATAGCTATGACAGCCCTATAAATGCATGAAATCTCTGTGTGCTGCCTGGAATAACAGTTAATTTTTACAGTATTCATCACCAATGTAATATATCTCTATAGAATTTTTAATTGCAAAGACACTAAGGAATCATAGGAAAATATTGAGTGGATCCACAGTAAAAAGAGCACCTGCCTGCAGTGTGGTAAAGATTTCTTTTTCTTTCATCCGGTGATCATCAGAGTTCATTTTTCTTTTGAGGAAAGTTAGTGTAACACCAGATTTAGCAAAGAGTTTGAAGTCTATAAGGTGACAAGAGTAAATAACACCAAGAAAACCGAATGGGAAAAGCAAGACTACATGTAGTGAAGCATAGATTTTAATGAATAAAGCATAATTTTGAGAAGGGTTGACTCAGATTGCCATGATTTTGGATAGGGAGACACCAGCAAGAAATATTTGTGGATACTGAATTTTCATTTTGCTCAAAACTGGGGAAATGATTCATTATTGAATGAGAAGGAATTATCTCCCTCTTACTTACTGTGAGAGGCCAGATGAAAAGGTGTGTGGGAGAGAATGGTGAGGTCTGTGAGGAAAAACTGGATGCCAAATAACCTAAGACTAGATCACTACAGAAACTGAAATCTTCTCTTTCATCACACACACAAAAATTTACATTTTGCCCCCAGTTATTCTGTGGTTGAATTGCTAGAACATGGAAAGATGGTAGCTAAGTGTGAGCAATGTTTTTGTGCAGTTGTGACCATGCCTTTTCTCCATGGCAGGTTGAGGAGATGTTCTCTGTGATCCAAGATGCCCTCTGTGACCGCCTGGATCAGGTGGAGTGGATGGATGAACAGACTCGCCGAAATGCTAAAGCCTTGGTACGTGCAGAAGGCAGAAATTATTGAGGCCTTCCTTTCCCTGAAGCCTTTGGAGAAGGAATGGAAGAGACCTGGGCATTTACATATTCCTACCTGCTTCTGCAGGCACACAGTCTTAAATAGATGTCTTATTCATACTAAAAATTGAAGGTGTTTTTTCATAAGTGCATGCATGGGTACATACACTGATGTCTAGGCATATGTAGGCTAAGTTTTTGTCTGTCCATGAGTACTCTGAATTAATTTTGAGATACAATTCAATTTTATAGTAAGGTTAAAAGCTAAAAAGCTGAATGTCAGAAGACAATACAAAGAAAAGGAATAGAACAACATTAAGCCTCAGATTGTAGAGTAAAGAAAGCAGAGCAACAGGACAAGATGTCTTCTTGAAACAGAGTAGCTGTCCTTTTGAAGGGCTGATTCACAGATCATGCTTACATTGGTTAGAAATAGCCTTTAAAAAGGCTTGCAGGATGTAAAGCCTCCTACTGTTCAAGTTTCTGTTTGTTTGTTTGCTATTATTTTAGGTATCCAAACTACAAGTGGAGATTGGTTATCCAGCTCACATACTCCAGACTGACAAAGTGAACCTGGAATACCAGAATGTGAGCCATATAATGTAAACATGCCTGCCTCATTATTGGCAGTTTACCTGTATCAACTGCTATCTTGTCTGCTTACAAGAGGCTGTGACCTCTGGAGTACATTTCCTACTGTTCATTTTTTGGGAATGTATGGGACCAGAGAACCTTTATCTGTTGCTTCTGTATTGTTACCTATACTGTCTCCTATTTAGAGTGACTGGCCTGATAAAAGTAATTTTTACCTGTTTGTATATTCTGCTTGGCCTTCAAATAACATTCCTGTCATATCTTAAGTTGAAGGTCTTTAGAACTGGGAGAAAAAAAAGCTACAAGTATCCCATTGTTTTCTTTTTTGACTAACCCTTTTTTGATCCATGGGACTTTTCTTTTTCTCATTTTTTCCTTTTCTCAATTGTTCAATTCATTCCTCACTTATGCCCTATGACAGTCACATTCTGTCTCTTCCCTCAGCTGGAGATAAATGAAGACACTTTTTTCCTCAATGTGGTGACTTGTTTGAAAGTACTGAGGGAAAATTCCTACCTGAAGCTCCTTCAGCATTACCCACAGAAAAAGTAAGTCAGAGAGTGATCTGAAAAATATAACAGAATCACATTCTTGTGAACCAGCTGAGGTTGGAACGGACCTGAGGAGATCACCTAGTCCAATCCTCCTGCTCAAAGCAGGATTAGTTAGAGCAGGTCACTCAGAACTGTGGGAACTATATGTCTATATCTCTCTTTTACTGTGGAAGAGGAGGAAGGGCAGGTGGGGGCCAGTGGGCAGAATTGGATTCAGTACCTCTGAATGTGATTTCACCAGTTCTGAATGTTGCTGCAAGTTTGCATCACTGCATCCGGCTTTAAAGAAAACTTGAATCTGGCAGCCTGTCCTGCACTGAGCCTGAGCAATGCTACCAAAGTACCCCATCATTGTGAAGAGAGCACCAGATCCCTGAAAAAGACCCACTCTTTTGGCCATGCACCCTTAATTAAGGGGGATAGCTGATTCTCCTGGACTTCCTAACAAAACCAATAGCAAAGCACTGTGATGACAGGAATGCTGGTGGAGTCACCTCAAAGGCAGGACATAGGATGCTTCAGAAGGAAGGCAGCATTGACAGACGGGCTTAGCGCCTTATACCTTCTGCAGAGTATTCTACGCAGGACTTCACAGGGAGCTACTGATCCTAATTTTCTTGACAGGGAAATTGTGAGGTAGAATCTCTTCATGTCTATGAAAATTAAGCTATTAGTTCTGACCATCTGTAAACAATTGAAGATGTATTTCAAACACCTGTAACTCTAGATAATGTGAATTTCATCATTTGCTGGTGCTGTGTGAACAGTTGAACTATTTTTGCAAGCTCAGTGAAGGAAAGGATCAAAGTGTGAGATAAGGAGTTAATACATTCTCTGATTTCTCTTTTTATTTTGCTTCTAGCTGGCATGTGCACCCTTGGAGTGTGCATTCATACTATTCAATAAGGCACCACATGGTGGTCTTTCCGGCTGGAATGTTCCGCAGTCCTTTTTTCCACATGGAGTTTCCCAGGTATGGAGGGGCTTCAGAGGTGCAAGCTGAATGTAGTCCCAAGGCTGCACCATGCTTCCAGGAGGAGTCTTAGTGGGCAGTCTGTCTTTAATCTCTTTTTCTTACTGCATCCTAGAAAGACACAGGGAAGGGGGGAAACCCAGCTTTTTCTAAAGCCAGATGGACACTGCCCAATGCATTCTGAGAGAGAGTGATCATTGACTCTGCTGAAGCAGAATCAGAATCTAGGTGAAACTGAGCTAACACAAAGATATTACTCCAGAGCAAAGAGGCGGAAGTCACATATAGGTTAACTGCAAAGGAGACATTTCACCTTTGCCTCTCATTTTCTAAATTCCAAAGATTCCTGAAATCTAACCCAGAGAAAATAGGACGCTCACAGAGCAACTTCTCATCAGAAGTCTTTTTCAACTGTATCACAGTTCTTCTCTCATTTTTTTTTTAGAAACCCTTTCTACTAAGCAAATAGATTTTTAACTCTGAGTCTTCCCCTGCAAGAACAACACTTCTTTAGACCATACTCCTCTGGTTCTGTTCTTTCATCATATGGAACAGATCTCTTAAGCAATATTTTTTCTGATAATAAAAGCACTCCAAACAGTTGACTGTAAACATATAATTCTATGTCCGTTTTGCCTATAGTGGATAGATACTCATCCTAATACCATTGTACTGAAAAATAAACTCACATTGTGGCAAGAGGCTGAAGTTCAAAAGAAACATGTTTCAGTTAAAAGTAATTATTTTCTCAATGGTGATCTTCTAGTGCTTGCAGAATTTAATTATTTATTATGGTAGGAAGAAAAGGACATCTCAAACAAATAGTAGAAAAGAATTTTTTTTCCAGTAGCATTGGCTGTTACTATATTCTTTCTCTGTGAAAAAGTGTCTATGCCTTCTTATTCCTTTTGTATTCAGTGTTAGTAAAGTACATTTTTCTCACTGTCACCTCAGTTGAGTAGACCAGTAAGTAAAACTTGACCAGCTTTTGGTGAGTTGTTACAATAGCATTTTCTCAGATGATGCTCCAGAGTTTAAACTTTACTGACAAAAGCCAGTTCAGGTGACTGTGAGGATAATTTTTAAAATAAAAACTCATCAAGGTGGAACAATTGTTATAGAATCATAGAATTGTTAAAAGGTTTGGGTTGGAAGGAATCTTTAAAGATAATCTAGTTCCACCCTCCTGCCATGGGCAGGGACACCTTCCGCTAGACCAGGTTGCTGAGAGCTCCATCCAACCTGGCCTTGAACACTTCCAAGGGTGGGGCATCCACAGCCTCTCTGGGTAAAATTTATAAATTATAAGCTATAGAGCTCCTACAGAGTTCTCGGTGATGGAATAATGATCTAATACAAAAATTTCATGCTTCAGCAGTTAATCTGTGCATGGGAAGAAAGAGTGAGCCCATAATTTCATATAATGGAAATGCATTTTGAGTGTTCTCTTCCTTGTGATAGTGTCTGTAAATTCATTGCATAGAACCATAGAAATTCCATTTGGAAAGAGCTACTAGAGTTTTCCTGGGCAACCTCTTGCTTGTAGCAAGATTACCAATGCTAGATCAGAGTAATTGCAATCAAAACATCATGATTTTAATTTTCCTTGCCAATTTTATGTATCCTTTCTCACTAGACAAAAGTTGCAAGATTGTTACTCCAAACATCCTCCTTTTTTTACTATTGTAGTTGCTCTTTGTGCAGCGGTTCAGACAGTAGAGGTTCAAGAAGGACATATATCAACAACAACAACAACACCTGTCATTACAGTTAATAAAGGAAGAAACTCATTCATAGACTCTTCATTGTTATGGTGGCTTATTAGCAACAAATACTTTAAAATAAGGCCATAGTACAATTTTAAGCATTGGTAGGATAATTTGCACTTGTATTTGCACTTGTACACACCTGACTGACAACACATAGAAAGTGTTTCTGTGTGGTCCCAGAGTAGAATGCTCCTGTGGAGCACACAGTTGTGCTCAGTGGTGATAAAGAATGCTCCTCTGCCCTTTTTTTCTTTCCAAAAGCACTCTTTCCATTTTATTTTTCAGCGCTGTGAATTTTGGAGCCATTGGGGTCTTCATGGCACATGAAATTCTTCACTCATTCTATGGTTATGGTGGGTACTGGTTGTGGTGTCTTCATTTACTCTTCTAGGTCCCACTGGTACTTCCCTTTAGAGGATCTGAAATCCTAGTCCTTACCTCAATATATACATATATTATTAAGGTAGATGAATTTAAGGAAAACATATTTCATTCCATGCTGGCTACTAGGAAGAATCAGTGATTAATCTGAGGAACACACGTGAATGCCATAAACAGCTTTACTTCTAGGACTTTTTTCCCCCACAGTGTTGCCTGGGGGCTGTCCTGCATGCAACAGGAGTGCACTACAAAGATCTATAGACTGCTTGGTGGACCAGTATGAAAGCTACAGCTTTAATGTCAATGGCACCTTCACACTGTTGGAGAATACAGCTGACACTGGAGGGCTCGCTGTCGCCTACCAGGTATCGTGATTTACTTACTTCTGCAATCTAATAGTCTCACTACATAACACACAAGATTGCCCTGCTGCTCCCCTCTCCCACATCCCACTCCAGTTCCAGATTTCTTGCACAGCTGCGCCAGTGGAGCATGAGCCCAGCATGTCCTTAGTCCAGAGAGATGTTCCTCACGCAGCTTTGCTCATAGCCTAAATATGTCCATGTAAGACAACTTCTCCCCTTCACCACCTTTACTTCCCTGTTTATATCATGCATACAAAAGCATGCTATTGTATATATGCTTATGTTATACTTGAGGAAGTAAGCTCAGACATGAAACAGAATTTTGTGTGGTGGTGAAATGACTCCATAACAATGTTTCCAACAGTACTTTAGAGGGAATTTTTTGGTTCCTCATGCAGTACTTCAGGAGTTTAACTGCTGAGGGTGGTGTGAGATCCCTAGATCTCAACTGGTACTTGTTACATTATTTCATGAAGAATATTGGGAGGTAGAAAGTCTTTAATTTATAGTCAAATATTTGTGATTTGTTTTGAAAACTATTTTTGTTCTTTCATAGTATAATTACCACATCCTATGACAATGTGTGTGGTAGTACCTGTGTAGTAGCATCTGAAATGGTAAGGAAAGTAATTACGTTATATTCACTTTGGATTTATTAAGATCATGACCATCAGCAGAGAGCCTCAGAATGAGGAGAGAAATACAAACTTGCTAATTTATTAAATATATATTAGATTGATAGATCTCATTGACAGAAGATATGAGCTTGCAATACTGTCTAAGGAATATTTACAATTATCCATTTTATCTCTCCACAGGCCTATAAGAATTGGCTGAAAAAGCACAAAGAAGAGAAGGATTTACCTAAGATTGGACTTTCACACGATCAACTTTTCTACCTCAGTTTTGCTCATGTAATGAATGCTAATCGTGTGTCTTTTTCACTCTCCATTTCTTCCACACTCTTACAGTTTGTCTTTCTCAATATTCAATCGCTTCTCCCCCTCTTCACAGAATTGAGAATGAACAATGATTTTGTGAGATCTAGAATCTTATTTAGAAACTAAAATATATATTTACAGCTCCTAACCTGTTATGGATCGCAAAGCTAACAAAAGGCCTGTCTGCAAATATGTCTTTTACAAAGCACTGAAATCCACCAAAATTAAGTCATAGCAGACCAACAGTGTCAGGGAAAGCAGGCTTCACTGCCAGCCTCTGAGTACTTTTTGTGCTGTTGTGAGCAATCTCACACATAGAAAGTGAAATCTAACTGCAAAAGTCATGTATCTGTCCCTCCCTTTCTTCATTCACTTCTCTGTCATGGTGAATAGCTGGATGTCATTTCACTCTGAGTGACTGACAGTGAAAAAAGTATAGATATTATTTAGAGATAAAGAACTAAAAGTACATGCACCCATAGTTTGCTGTTTCTGTGGGAAGTCGCAGTAAATTGTGCAGCTATGCATAGCTATGCTGCCAAGTTCCTCACGATAGATGGTTGGATTTCTGTGCTCAAAAAATCACATCCTTATAAGTCACCGTAATTGTGCAAGTTTTGTGTGTTTGTTTAGACCAGCACCTGAAAGAAATAGCTTATTGGGTCTTGCAAGATTTGCATTTTACAGGCTAAATGGCAGCTACTGCATCACTTGTTGATAAGAAAAGCTTGAAATAATGAGAATGAAGACTTGGATTGCCAGTTTATCACCAGAAAAGTCATATAATCCTCTGAATCTCTAGAGTAGTAATGGGATTTTGTGTAAGTGCTCTCCTTTCTGGATGAGCACTCTGATTTCACTTAAGAAGCTGAATCTAAGCACTGAGATGTTTTTACCACTTTTTTAGATAGAGTCCAAGGTTGCATGAGCCTAGCCAGGGTGGCTTAAATTTTCTGTGTTGTGGACTATGCAGTATAGAAAAAGTGCAGATGACTTGTCAGAGAGTGAAATGGGAACAAAGAAATTTAAGGAAATGGAAAACAATCCAAAGAAAATCTGACCATTGTTGTCAACCGTGTATGCATGTTTCCTTGTTTGCTCCAGCACCCTGTGACATGTGCAGAGGCATGTGGAGCCCTAAGTCTTTTTCACATGAGAACTTTCCGCCAAACTGACTTTTCTGTTTTGCTTCCCTTCAGGCAATGTGTGGACACCAGGATCCAGAGGAGCTCCAGTCTTCACTGAATACGGATCCACATAGTCCCTTGCCACTTCGAGTCTCTGGGCCTGTCAGCAATAGCCAGGACTTTTCCAAGAGCTTCCAATGTCCCAGTGGATCCCCCATGAACCCAGACACCAAATGCCGCATCTGGTAATGCACATGGAAGAGGAGGAAGAGAGATGTGATCCCAGGGAGAGGAAGGCCTGATGCATGAGAATATGATCATCTTCTCAGGGCCTCTAGGGTGACATGGAGCTCTTATTCATTCCTTTGCCTTCCTTTTCTTGTTATCCTTTCCTCAGCATTTGATGACAGGGAAATGTTTAAACTGATCTCATAAGGAAGGGATCTCCTCCAAGGCTCTCAGTGCTCTATCCCAGATGTCAGGGACAAGTCCCAGGGCAGCAAGGTGACTGGCCAGTTTCTAGTAGGCAACAGCTTGTGAGGAGCTGTGAACAGAAAGACTATTACATTATTAGTCCCTCTGTTCAGTGCATATACCTGTTCCCTCCAGCAGCCTCACAGTCCTGTTGAAAGGGCAAGTCATAAACTGGAGCTGTGAGACTTGTTCCTATCTTACAATAGCTCTTGGGGAAATCCTGTGAGTTACTGTGCAAACCACAGGTAACTTACAAGAGAGGAAAGCATTCTCTTCTGTTTTGCTAATAAATGGAGACAGGTGCTAGGAAAGACTCAGTGGCTACAATTTGCAGGCTGAAAGGTAAGTGACAATAATGAAGTTTACTGAAGGCCTTCTCTGCTGTTTTTGTTTCATCAGCAAAACTCAGACATAAGAGGAAAGAGGAAAGCATCCCCATTAATGGGAGGGTAACTGGGGAGCTGAGAACAGATTCTCTTTCTTTTCCAACAAGATCCTAATTTTTTTAGTGTCTAGGGTTGAGGATATGGTAGAGGAGGCAGTATGGGAGAGTCACAAAGGTTCCTAGAACTTTCTGAAAGTTGAACAACTAGAATTCAGAGAGCTTCTCTGGATCCTTAACCTGGTTCTCTTCCTACATTTGTAAATATTTACCATCCAAGCACCGGAGTAGAGCTGTTATAGGATTTTACTTTCTACTTGAAATTGAATTTTAGGTATTAATTTGTTTCAGAGCAAAAGCAGAATTAGAAGCAACATGATTTGGGGTAGCAGAAGTGCCCAGAGTACATTCTTAAGAACAATGTAATAATTACATCTATTTCATGTTCTCATGATTTATACCAATGTTCTAAAATTTACTGACATTAATAAGTATACAAAATACTTACACCTTTCGCATATTCTTCAAACTGTTCTTGTTTATGGGAACATTTTTATTTTACTTATTATATTGGCTGCCTGGGGATTGTTTGTGGAATAGATGATGGCAAGTGGAAACATCCCTTATCAATGTAAGCATTTTAAAAATAACTGTGTTAATCCTTTTCAAGTACTGACAAATACAGCAAAATGTTTTCCAATAATGGACTGTTCAGAGATTTTGTTTTCATTAATTCACAAAAATATTAAAAAAGTGTTTACTTCTGAAAAAAAAAATTACTTTGATTATTTTATCATCATGCCTGTATCTTTTTTATGTATTTGTACTGTTCACAACTTGTCTGGTGCTCTTAGCTGAACTTCCCAAGTAATCAATAAGAATACCTCAAAATAGTTTGATTTATTTACCATCATGAAAAAGAACAAAATTGGGCTTGTGCTTATCATTACCATTTAAACAATGTATACTCTTCCTTCCCTTCACTCATTTAATTGATTTTCTCCTAGCAGCATGTCCAGACAGGGTTTTTTTAAGATACTAATAGCAAATAACATTGCATAACAGCGTATAATATAGACATTATTTCAGTGTTCTGACACTTCCTGGCTTCTGTGTTTATTGTATTTAGAAAAAGCAGAAGGTACTGACAATATGCATTTCAAAGAGTCTAACTTTTCTTGCATCTATCTTGTTAAGTGTATGGGTAGGTACAATTCCCTGGAATATGCTTTTTTTTCCTCTGTTCTTTCAGTATATGTTGAATTTAATAATATTCTATTTAAAAGACAGGGTCACTGGTGAAATTGGTGAGTTAAATTAATTCTTATTGTTAGCTATGATGTTTTTACACATAGAACATATGGGAAGTACAAGAAGGGAAGTCTGGCTTCGAAAAAATTATGGAGAATTTATTGTGTTTCTCAAGAAGGAAAACACTTTCAATATGTGCACAGGGTCCTTGCCCTTGTCTTCAGTGTTTTAGTTCAGTTCTCTGGGATGTGGTTGGGTGAAGAAAAGTGGTATTGTCCAGTAGGTGATCATGAAACACAGGTAGATGTTCAAATTGTTATCATTCATGATCACAGAAATTATTTCAAGTTCTGTGTCATGCATTAAAAAAACAACAACAACAACAACACAACAATCTTGAGGAGAAGAGCCAGATCCAAGAGCAAATCCATCCCTGCCAAATTGCTCAGTGTCTCTGAGCCCGCAGGCTCCACCATATCAATCAGCTCCATTCCTTCCCCGGTTGATGAGGCCACAAATGATTCCTCCATTTCCTCCCAGCCTGTAGATGAGGGGAAAAGGGAACAACATAAGCTTTCTTGTTCTTCACTTCTTTCATACTTGAAGCCTTTTTACCTCTGCGTCCCTCCTGTTTTATTCTCCCTGCTTTCTAAACTTTCAAGTCCTCTTCACCTTCCCTGTACGTCCATTTCCTCCTTCATCCCAAGCAGCTTTTAATTCGTACCTCTTTCCTCTCTCTCCTTCTCTTGTCCTTTTCTTGTTTTTGTGATTCTGATTTTGCAATATTTTTTTTTAGTAATTGCTTTTTCCTCACTCCACTTTGCATCTTCATGTTTTTCTCCTTTCCTGTACTTTTCCATCATGAAAGTCACCTCCAGATAGCTTCTTTTTATCTTTTCAGGACCATGACTATAGCAGTAGGCTGTAATAGCCTTAAAAGCCTTGACTGGAGCCTTTACCTGAATTCCACGGGTCCAAGAGCTGCATTTAAGCTCAAGTCTGGGTCTCAGATCTCTATTTGTGGTCTGCTGCAAATACACTTATCTCCAGCTCTGTCTCTATCACAGCTGTGCCTGTACCCTGCCATTCTGGATCCTGACCTGCAAACTGACCTCCTGGTTTCACCTTGAATATGCGTCATCACTATGGACTTGCTTGGCAGTCATGGGACTGTGTCTGACTCTATTTTCTTTTATTACTTCACCCTGGTCCCCAGGGGTGTCCTAGACCTTTCCTTTCAGATCTCTGTAGGGTGTGAGGAGACAGCTGAGATAGGAGGCTGCAGTCAGGGCTGCGGGTGATCTAAGAGGCCTTAACATCTACGGCCGGCCTGAACTTGTGCGTCCTCCATGTCCCCTGCCCTGTGTAAGTGTCGGGTTGGGCTGTCAGTGGACTGTCTGACCCTGGTCACCATCACTGGGTTTGGTCCTGACACTGACTGGTATTCCTCCTTTGGACAAGTCTCAGTATCACGGACCTCCCTGGAGACCTCTTGTCTGACCCTGACTGCCATCCCTGGGCTTGTCCTGCTTGGGCCTGTGGGGTGGCCTTGCTATCCCACTCCTTTGCAGGCTCCCCATTCCTTAGGGATCATCTGACCTCCGCTTCCCCTTGACATATATCTTGTCATTCCTCCTCTCATTTTCTTTTTATAAAACCAAGCTTCTGTGTCCACACCTTATCTCATTTCCTGCCCTTAGCTGCCCTCCAAGCCCGTTATTTCTCATCCTCTCACCTGCTCTTGGACTGCTTTCTTCTTCCTGTTCATTCCCAGCGGTGCGAATCGTGCTCTGGATCTTCACTGGTACTTCACAGTAAGTGGCCGGGAGCAAACTCATCAGATAGATGGCAAATCCCAGGAAAATTATCAGGGTTGCATTACCCCCCATCCTATTTTGCTGTCTAGCACAAGACACTTTTGCTCCTCGCTGCTTTCCAGGTAATGGAGTCTGGACATAACTACCACCACAGTCTTGGTTGGGGCACGTTGTGACATCATGACACCATCTGACATACAAAGGTGCCCATGCTGTAGGGCAGAAATGCTGTTGACTTTCACCCTATGTAGCTAAGAAGAACCCAAAGCAAGGAAAGAGTGTGAAAGCTTTTTGGGAATAATTGTCAAAAAGTATGTCTCTGCTGAAAGGTAAAAAAGAGAATGAAGGGGATATGATCATAACAGTGGGACACTATCTGATGTGATAAAAGTCACACTTTATCCTGAATATTTCTGTGACTGACAACTGACTGAAACTGAGAAAGAAGTGTTTTATAAAACTCGTACAAGTGGAGTGGAAAATGTAAATAATTTCCCACTTCAGTGCTTAAGCAATTATTAGTAATTTGTGCTGTTTGGCTCAAACAGCCTCACTAAAGAGAAATAATTTTTTTAAAAAATTCCAGTTAAATGACAAGCATGTATTTTAAATGACCTCTAGATGGTGATCTAACAACATCAATGTAGAAACAACTCATCTTGCAAAGCACTTATTCTACAGAGAAAAAGCCCATCTCGTGTCTTATCAACCCTTGCCATTGACTTAGCCAGACCAAATTGCCCACTCTAATTATATCTCTGTCCAGATTGCATTTTAGAACGCTGATGATGACTTTTCACCATCTAGCACAGAAGACAATTTTCTAGTTATTTTCAAACTCACATTTAAACCAAACTATTTTTTGCTGTACCCACTTTCTTTCACACTCCTGAAATTTAGATACAGATTTACATTAAGATCCCTTGGATCTTACTTTCATTTTGTTTGTTTTTGTTTTTGTGTTGATTTTCATTCGTGTTGGTTTTGTTTGGAGGGTTTTTTTCGTGGTCTTCGGAAGTGGTTATCATTTCTTGTTTATATTTTTTTTTCTTTTCTACTATTAGCAATGGTCCTTTCATTCAAGCTCTTCACATTTCTTTTCTAGATGCCCAAAAGCCAGGTTGGGGAATTAGCTCATCAAATCAAGATAATAATTATCCTGTGCCTATGATGGTTACTACAGACTTGAGCACATGCAAGGATATATATATTCTGATTTATAGGCACTGAGATTGCTACACCAGGTCTTAGTTCAGCTTCACCTTGCTGTCCAAGACATTCAGTGATCTTTTTTCATGCTTGTCTTGAAAAGATTTTACATTCAGCCCAGAAAGTGCTCATTAGAAATATACTTCAGGAAGTTGGAAGATCAATTTTTCAGAAATATTCCTTGAGTGGAATTGTTGAATGCTACATTCAAGAAATAAATAATGTGTTTGGCTGTAAAAGAAAATTTCTTCTCTACTGGCTCTTACTGAATGGTGAAATAACAAGTTCAGTACACTGGGTATCAGTAGGTATATACTGTAACACAGGAGTAGGACAGAAGCTTCAACAGATCTGCATCTGAAAGGGTAAGAGGGAGTGGGACTGGAACGTGGAATTTTCAGTCCCGCAGAGCAATTAGTAAAGCAACTTCAAGGGGCATGTTCCCTACAGAGGTCTCTGCATCTCCCATAATCTGTACCCAAATCAGTGTAAGATAATATTTCAAAGGTGTTCTACATTCCTCACAGGGAATGTGGGATACTTTCGAGTCCTCACCTGCACCTCTGAAATTCTTTATTTCACTGAAGTAGGTAAGCAAATAGATGCTAGATGCGAAGACTCTTACTATGACTGAGGTCATGATGACATATTCATTCTGGCATAAGCTCACACTCCTGCCTCAGCAAGGGTTCCTGCCACTGGATGCTAGCTCCTACATATTTTCCTTTGCTGACACTAATGTTGGTGTGGCTCAATTAATGGGCTGTATTAGGTGACAAAACCATTTTAATCAGGGGTTTTATTAGGTCATTTATTAGGTGAGTTTTTGATGCAGTTAACTGGGCAGTCACACCAAAGCTACTCTGCATTGAGCAGCAGAAACAAATTATTGGGGCGGGACAGAGGATGGCTGGACTGCCCTTTACTGAGTGACAGACACTCCTAATTCAAAAGAAGCCATGCCCTTGAGAAGAAACAGTGACTATGCAATCCTTGCTCGCATACAGAGAGTTCTGACTCCTGTTTTGCTTTGTTTGTGGTTATGTATGTTCCCTAGCAAAGCACTTATAATTAAATAGGAAAAGGATGAAATGCAAAATGAGAAGATTTAAGCTTTAAAAAGAAAGATTTAAGCACTACTCTTTAAACACTGCTCCATGTCTGAAGAGTTCTTAAAATCAAACTGCAAAATTTTTTAAAAAGAAAAATAAATATGGAGAACCAGACTGTCTGACTAATGCTTTTTTCCGCAGTGTGGCTGACAGTAATAGAATATTTATCTGACTATCTCAGACCTTGTATACATATTTCTCTGGCTGCTCTCTGTTTTGCATATGTGAATGCAAGTATGTTTGAAAATTTCAATTTGAATACATCCTGCACAATAGAGAAGAAAAGATTGAAAGAATTAAATTAATAATTACTTTTTTCCCTTCTTCATCTCTGTTCCCAGAATTAAATCACCCTTTGCCAGCACTGCCACCCCATTGATTGTACTACATTCTTAAAATTTATCCTCAATAAACTGTTTTGTTTTAAAAGTTGTTGGATATTGGGACTAATTTGGACATATTTTAAACTCTTTTTTTGCTTTGGCTGTCCTGGCCTGCGCATTAGTAGGCCAACCTCCTTTCTTACTTCTGAAGAGGAATGACCCCCATTTCAAAAACCTCACTTCACATGGCCTGGTACTTCCCTGGAATCCTCATGGTCCTTTCTGTTTATTGTCACACTTACTGCAGTGGAAAGCAGATTCCTGCCTAAGACTGTGCTTTTCTAGCCAGACCAAGAGATACAGCGTCATTTCTGTAGGCAATGGAGTGGATTCTTAGTGTAGTCCAAAGGACTGCCCTTGGACTCCTTTGAAGCTAAGGCTCCAAGTGAGAAAGGAACAGTTGATATGGATTCCTCAGTCCATACAGTGGTGGAGAAGGAGCAGGATAAGAAAGACAAATACACTGAAACAGTTGGATAAACCAGTTAGAGCAATAATTTCTCTTTCTAGGGATTGTGACTCAGTATTTCACGTTCTCCTTCCTTAGCAAATTCTGCAACATGACTCAGTGTGGTGCAAAGATGATGAAAATACCCAGGGCAGACCAGCACATGGGCCACTGCTCTTAGGCTGGGCTGGGGGAGGGGGATAAAGCAGACTAGTTAATGTAAGCTTTCTCCCTCATCAGGCTGAAAGACCTGGTGCATGAAATCCAGTAAAAGCAGCTCTCCGGTCCAGTGAAGCATGGGACAATTGGCAGCACCAGGAAGGTTATCACTGTCTGCATCAGATGACTCTCCTATGTGAGGTCAAAACCCTATTGGATTTGTAATGAGGAGGTGGATCAGGCTGTAAAGTCATTCCTAAGATGGAGCAGTGAGTGCCTTGAGGCAAGAAGGAACCAATGAAGGGAAGAAAGGAAATGGACCAAAAGATCATAATCAGTGAATTTCTGCATCCCACCCCAAGGCTATATTCCTCAGAGAATGGGATAGTGCCAGGAAACTAAAGGCACGCCTACTGGCTGATTTTGATGCTGGGATCAAAGACTGATGGAGAATTTGGGGATTCTGCAGCCTGAAATGGGGAACACCAGAACATGACGGAAAGCAGATTCCCTTGGGAGTGCCCAGGCCTACAAAGGCCAGGCAAGAGTGTAATGGGGAATGGCACAAGCAGAACTTTGTGAAGATTCCAGAACAGAAATAAATGGAGAGACGAGGGATAGGATGGAGGGAACTGGCAGAGGGTTTTGTGACTATAGGCTGGGAATGACCCAGTAGCTGCAAGACAGGAATGATGGGTGTTGTGTTTGAGATGAATCAACAGCTGGGCCACAGACAGCTGTGGGCAGAGGTCTGTGGTGAGGGGACTTCAGGCAGTTCTGTATTATGGCTACTGAACTGGTGTTGCAGGGAGTCATAAAGTGCACCTGAAATTCCCAGAAACTAGTTCCCTTCCGGCAAACCAGGCTTTTCATTTACCTGTCACGCATTATCATCAGAATGCTAACTAATCTATCATGAGACTTGTTCACAACTATCCCAAAGCAGGTACTCCCCCTCTCTGCTTTCTCATGCAGAATTCACAGCTTCTGAGGTCATCACTAAAAAGAAAACTTAGAAGAAGGGATAAAAAGAGTAGAAGGGTTTTGAAATGTGGCCATTTTTCACCACTAATACAGGATTCTGGAAACGGAAATATCTTGCTTCTTCTAAAAGCAGATAGCAGCATCCAGGTTGTGTCATCCCATGCAAGAGAGGGGGATAACATCCTTTCCCCAAAGGTTTTGTCTATCTCACCATGGCACAGAAACAACAAATTAAAATCTCCTGAGCTGGGAGTGATGAATGATTATTTCAAAAAATAGTGCAAACTGGGTTTTCACTGAGGCACGGGTTGTACAAACACTTTCTCTTCTCATTCTCTTCTTGTGCCATTTCTGTTTTCATTTGCTCTTATTTGGACTGCAATTAATTATTTAAAATATTAACAGTAGATTCATAGGCAAGAAACACATTACAAATTAAATGTGTATTAAATCTAGTATTCTTTAAGAGCAAGAGAGTCACCTCCACAGGACCGTCCTTTCCAACCAGCTATTTTTACACTTACTCAGACTTACCTAATTTTTAAAAAATATCTAGGTTTAAGTTAAATAAACAGCCCTGCCTGTAATTTTGAGAAAAGTGAATTCAGATAAAAGAGAAAGTTCACAGCTTCTGAATCAGAACAACTCCACTGATTGCTGGGCTGCTTCTTTCAAATACATAAAGAACCTGATTGCTTCATCATCAATGGAGGAGTCAGAAGAAGCTCTAATTGTTGAGACACTGCTCTGTGTGGCCTGTTAAGCCTCCCATCATTTATCCAAGTATCCTTATGTCTGTCATCAACCAGCTCCATATGCATTCAATAAATATTGAAACATCTTTTACAACAGCCTTACTATGCTTGTTTTAAAACACTTCTATGTTTTTTTCTTCAATTTACTTCAGGCTACCCTGACCAAATTTAGACACAATATAAGACATAAACTACTTGAAAAGAGTTGCAGCTTCTTGTTATTTCAGAAAGTCACAGTTATTAAAGCAAGTTCTTAAGAAAATTAATAAATTATCTAAGATTATGAGAAACACAATATGGCAATATTTTGTGCCTTCTATTCTAAATATACTTGCTTAACAATTTCTGGGTTCTTTTTTTAGCAGTGAAGTCTAGGAACTGATTTTTTAAAAGCTCAGAAAGTCCAGGGACTCCATCCAACGTGGACAGTAGGCTTTCTGCAGAAGACATTGCAGTGCTTGTACAATGCAAGTTATGTTCATTTCCCATGGAATCTGCATATAGCCATACTTCTCTTTTTTATTCAGCTTTTGTCATGTAGATGTTAATTTTTTTTTCATTTGTGAAATGATCCAAGGCCTAGTCAGAAAAAGATACCATTTTATGACTATTTAATTAAATTAATAGCTGTAATTTGTAGTTATAATTTAATAAATTTATATATATATAATTATGGCAATAGAATGGGGCCTCCAAGTGGGTGGAATCTACATATACCCAGGGTTCTTGAAAATGAGAATATGAGGCAACTCTGCATTTGCTTATTAAAAATACAAAGAAAACGAATGGTATAACAACCGTGGGAATGCAAAAGTCATTAGGTGCATCGTCAGGGCCTTGGATCCCTTTCTCCCCAGGCAAAACATCAGTGACATTGTTCTGACATGCTTTCTTTATGAATGGGCAATTATATAAGGTTCTGTCTTAATTTCTCTTGAACCCTTTCCAGAGTTGACCACATGATGTAACTGTTTATCAGATAAAGTACACAAATCACCAATGCAGTCTCCTTCCAGGCTGTAATTTGGTTTGGGGTAAATGAGGGCACTCCAATGATAAGATGGAGATCCAAGATAATTAGGCAGTTGGTAAGAAAGTCTGTGATAGTTCACTGCTGCCAGAGGTGTTGCTCTGAACTGCCCCTGAAGCTGCAAAGTCTGTATCATGCAGTATATCCCAGTCACTCTTACTGTCAAGGAAAGATATACAGTATTAAAAGAACTAAATAAATAATTCCATGTTTAAACAATTAAATATGATTATGAAGAAAATTTGTCTTCCTTAATTCTTATTTTTCTAATCGTGTTTTCCAAATAGCCGTTGAACGCTGCTTGTTAACCTTGGTGACTTTCAATTCTGAATTTCCCATAGGATAGATATCATTCCAGTTTCTCACCTTCTCCAGCTCAGAGAAGTTTTACTGTTCCAGTCTCACTGTTTCTTCCTTCAGTATCTATAAGCCAGGGTCTGTAATACTGACTTGCTGTAGAGGAATAGAATGATGTAAGAGATTGCATTGTCCCTTTAAATGTAACTGTATTTGGTTTTTGAAAAGAAAACAGTTGCAAAACTGCAATGTCTTCATTGGAGCCAAGATTTCACCCAAGTATTATCTGCATGATTGCTAGTTAAGGGAGTAATACAGTCTTTGAGGTGTCTGACATAGGCAATAAACACTCTAAAATTTGGAATGTCTAGGTATTTTTTCTCTCAGTTTGCCAACGCAAAACCAGTCAATCCAAAATTGAATATTTCCTGGTAAATTATTTGAATTGCGTAAACAGAGTTGTCTGGAGAGATGGGAGAAGTGTTTGTGTCCCTTGTGAAGCATTTGGACTAAGAACTGTGTCACAGGACAGATTGGGCAGATAATAGCTGCAGATGAAGATATCTTAGATGCACTGCATTATCTATACCCTCCATAATGTGCTTGACCTTCTCTTTGTCTATTGGATATAGCTCTTTTAAAACTATGACTTTCCCTTTTACAGATATTTCTTTCTAAATGGGAATACATTAATACTGCCAACAAATGACTTTTCCTGTTTCTAATGCAGGTGAAAATGTTCTGAAAGTGTAGCTGTGACAGGACTATTCCCTAGTATGATAATACTATCATGATTTCTCAGAATTGCAACAGAGGGCAGAAGTTGCCAGACTGTGCATTCTTCCCATCATGTGATGCCCAATCTGCAATCTGATCTGTAATTTTTGGAATGTGAACCGTGCCCACTATTGTGGCACTTGAGCTCAGGTTCTTCCTGGGTTTCTTTGTGCATGTCTGGCAGTCTGGCCCTAGGAAACAAATAGCAGAAGTTGTTTTGAAGATTTTAAAGTTGGTGTTCCTCCTTCTTTCCAAATATAGCAGATTCACCAGGGTTTATGTGAAGAAGAATCCCACAGGTGGAGAAGTTCAAATGGCCTATATTTAGTTGCTTATGTGACTGTCTTTGAGATTCTTTTCATGTGAAATGACCGTTAACCCTAAAAGTAAACTCTTAGGATTTTCTCCCTATGACTTCGTAGTCATGGCTTGGAATGTTTGCCATTTCTACTTAACATAAACAATTTCCTGTTAATATAAGAAATATTTTCTAGTTTCATAGGAAAGGATAATACTAAACAGTGCACAGGCAATATTAGAGAACTGACACAAAACATAAAATGCTAGAAATTACATTTGCTTTCTATTAGCGAGAACTATTGTTAAAATTGCAAAATGATCTTTCATTAGCCCTGTGATAAGCTCCTCTGTCTTTTAAAGTCATCTATTCACTTGGGTATGGTTTCAATGTATACCACTCACATAGGGTAGACAGCTGTGGAAAAACTGACCATTTAAATTATTGTGTTGAATTACCTTATGATTTATTTATTATCAGCTTATAATTGCTCTGTTTATTATTACAAAGTTTATCTCCCACAGGTAATGCAACAAAATAAGAGAAGCTGAATGATTGCCCCAATTTAAAGTCACCACCAAGATACCTATAACACTCATTGTGTGGCACCATGCAGTCAAGAGTTTGTGTTCATCATACCACGGCAAAGAAATGAGAATAGGTAGTGTCAGACATAGATGCCATACCTGGAAGAATTACCTGTTCTGAGAAGAAATTTAGTAATACAGTTTAAATTTTTATTGTCAGTAGTTTTTTCCTTCCAATTTATTATTTCCACATTCTGCTTGATAAAAATGTAACCTTTACAAAGGCTCTTTTAACCACAAATGTTTTGGAGTTAAAAGTGTCTATGAAATAATTGCACAGCTGCAGAGCACTCATGGGTCTGCAAGTTGGCAGAGTTTTGTGAACTGTGGATATGGGTCAGCAGAGTAAGTCTGACAGGTTTTGTGAGCATTAGGGTATTGATGTGGGTGCTTCCCATACTCCAAGTTCTGAGCATATTATTCCTGAAAAAGAAACAGATATCAGAGTTTTGTTACTGAATGGTGGAAATGAAAATGTCTCAAAAGAGTTAGGAAAAGGAAATTTCCAAATGAGGAATGATTTAAAACACCACATAGCCTAAGTAAGAAAAGAGCGAGAGGTGACATGCCACTTTTTGAAAACTTGAACCAAAACACTGAACTTATGACCTAGTCTGTGATAGGGATGATCAGTTTTCAACTGAAGTTTGTATATGGCATCACATGAAAACAGATTGGGAGCAACTATTTACCGTTGACGTCAGAAAAAACTTAAGATGCAATGAAGGCTTCAAGGCATAACTATTTTCCTTGGTAATTCAAAACAGGAGAAGCCAAATGGAATAAGTGTATACGGTTACCTTTTCTTTTTCAATAAACTTGGTGACTCCAAAGGGCAAATTATGGAAAAATGCCGTGGGTGCACAGGAGATGTTCAGGCGGAAAAATACTTCGTGGTCTTTTCCCCAGGGTTTGGATGAAGGTCACCCGGATACAGTGTTCTTAGAGCAGTTCTAAAGACCTGACCTCTGATCTTGCAGACTTCGAATAAGAAGATGGGCAAGGACTTGAGCACTAATACTTGTTACTCTTCTGTATGAATAGGAAATGGCCCTCTTAAGGGCATCAGTTGATCAGACTTAGTGTTTGTGAAACTCCCACTCCAAGTGATGCTACCATTTCATTTATTTGGAGATTGATTGCTTTGAGCATCCAGGAACTTGACTCCGAAATCAGGAGGGGCAGATGAGACATAGATTCTTCCCAACTATAAACACAGAGATTGTAGAGGTTTCAAGAAAAGTCAGGTTAAGAAGTAAGCTGGTTCACAGAGGACTCTGGTGTGCAGAGCTGGTGCACACAAAAAACCCTGCAGGACAACAGAGTCACATTTTTGGGATAGTTGGTCACCTCCAGTAATTGCTTTGGCTAATGTTTGTAGGAGATGACAACATTGTAATTTTGATGGCTGCACGGCTCTACCATGCGCTAACACAGTGAATAAGTAATGATTAGATACAGAACATTCATATCTTAATAAAATACGTTTTAAAGTGTTGCCAAATTTTTAGTTTTTAGAAGCACTTCTATACATTCATAGCCTTTAAAAAGGCTATAGTCCTCCTTCCTCAAAGCAATGCTGACATAAAAACTGGACCAACTTGCTCAGAGTCTTGTTCAACTGAGTTTTGAAAAGCTCAAAGAACAGAGATATCACAGCCTCTCTCGACAAGCTATTGTATTGCTGAATCACCTTCACTACAGTATTTGAAAGTTGTTGCTTTTTTTCCTTGGTACCTCTTAGAAGAGCCTGGTTCTATCACCTTTGTGACCCTGTTGGACACATCAATTAGTCCTCCCCTCCCTTAAGCAGCCCCCTCATTCTTTCCTTGAACAGTGTTGTCCATCCTAGTGACCCTTGTTTGATGTGCTCCCATTTGCCAGTGTGTGGACCCCAACCCTGGATTCAGTCTCTTATTAAACGCAGCTTAACCCCTCTGAAATGGAAGGAAAAAATAATTTCTCTTGACGTACTGCCTACAGTATTGCTAATGCAGTCTAGCATGTGGTTGACCTTCATTGCTGCAAGGACACCGTGCTGGCTTATGTTCAACTTGAAGACTCTTTTCTGCAGAGATGGTCCCCAGCCAATCTCTCCCGTGCCTGCCATTTTCCTACTCTAGATCCAGGACTGAGTTTTTGTCTTTGTTGAGCCCCATGAGATCCCCCTTGGACTCCTCATTTTATCAAGTAGTCTCTGAATGGCAACCCTGCCTTGCAGTATAGTGAGCATTCCCCACAATTTGGGGCCGTCAATTTACTGAAGGTGCCCTCTGTACTTTGAATGTATTTGTGATACCATCAACAGTGTGAACAAACACTGATCAATCCAGTGGAGGTCAGTCTCTCCTAACTAACACACAGGGCACAGAGATAAGTCAAAGCTTCCACACAATCACATCTTGTTGTATTACACAGACAAAGAGGTTAAAAACTAGGGAACTCACTATGGAGACTGTTGGGAATAACTAAGATAAAATATGTGTTTATATTTGCTATTCAGTTGTTGGGTGTTACACTGAGGCTTCAGCTTGTGTTGAGTGATAGTGGTTGCACACTGACCACACTTCAATACTGGGACATAAGGGCTGAATCAAGGAGAAATGGTGTTACTACTGAGTCACCTCCTGATGCCATTTTATGATACCAAATTTGTGGTGCCTTGTTGTGATCTTTGTGTCACATCACCTATACTGCCTTCAGCAGCATGAGTCATATTTTTATTGGTCGTTCAAGGGAAAGGTGTCATTTTGGATCATCAAAGCAACAAAGAAAAGAAATCCTTGGTTAAGATGTATTTTAAGGAGTATTTAAATATATTTACTTACTTGGTCCATGGCCAATGATAGTAAGAGACTTTAGAGAGGCTATAAATGAGACTGTGCCTGGGAAAAGTCATGAATCATACTTGCAAAAGGAATGGTAACTTTTTATTTCAAATTCTGTTCTCAGATTCTCTCACGAAGATAGAACACTTGCTCTAACATTTTTTTTTTCTAAATGTCAGTCCTATTCAGGGTTATGCAAGTCAATGTAACCTCTTTCCACTTATGAAAGTACTTAGTTGTCACTGCAAACATGCACTTCAAAATCTTCAGGACACTCTTCATAATAGAAAAATTCAGCTGTGCCTGGAGTATGTACAAGTGGCCAAAGACCTGACTTCTCAGGATAATTTTGTTTTGTACTCAGTTTTAATCAGTGCACATCTGTTTCAGGGAACAGCTTCAAGGTATGTTCAACATTCTTGGGGGGAAGAGTGTGATGATTAATTTTGATCATTCATCTGTCTTTAATTGTGTGGTTAGAACATACCGCTCTCTGCGGTGGAGTAAAATTTCTCTCAATTTCTTGGCGGGGATGAGGGTAAAAATTCACTAATGCAAATACAGCTCTTGTAGCTCTTTGGATGTTGTGTTATATCAGGCTCAAAATTCATTAGCTGACAAAATCTAATCAGACAACATGAATCTGAAGAAGAATCCTGCATTTTTCAACAGGGTGAATACAACAGAATTTGAGGAAAAACAAAAATTCGAACAAAAAGATCCCAACCATCAACTTTTCCAGCAGAAGTAAAGGGGAACATAACAAATTACTAATAAAGTAAACAAATAAATTATTTTAGTTTTAGTAGTTACTTTAATAAATGCATTAAATAAACCCCAACTAATTCCATTTTATGAGAGATTGGTTATTTCCTTTCTCAGGGCTTATAACATTTTATTTTAAGTTTAGTTCGCTGCCATCTCCCTGGATCAGTTTCCCTTTGCGTACAACACTCCAGTTTCTGCCATAAAATTTTCCATGAGGTGTGTACACAGTCCTTTTCCCAGAAGCTCAGGGCAATGAGTTCTGCAGCCCTTGAGTATCTTTCTTAACTATTGCAATACCATATCTGCACACAAAGAGCAGAATTACTCACGCAGTAACGCAGTAACACAGTAACCTGAACTTAGCCTGGCTTAGCTAACAAAAGCTGATTAATAGACAAATACTTCTGAATGGACCATTACCTAATAGTAAGTGTTCCTTCCAGCAACAAGTATGTTGAAGAATATCCTTCAGGATATTCCCTTTGAGAGGAACATATCTAGCTTCTGTGCTTTGTCTCAGAGGAGACCATTTTAAACTCCGTTGCCTTGGGATCTAACTCTGATAAACTCATGTAATCAAAAATCTTCCAATAGTTAATGCAATAAACCACTGTCTTCTTTGTCACTTCTCTGCCAGAAAAATTCTGTAAGCAGCTCTTCAGATACCATCAGTGGAATCTACCGTTTTCAGTGATTATTCCTTTTCTGGTGTTGAATGCAACAAGTTCACATAGGCAGAGATATATGTTTCTACTTCAGGACCAATGGATTCTTTAAGTTAATTTTGCAGAGCAACCAGTCAGATATGACATCTGTCCATGACCACCTGCTACTGCCAGAACTTTCAGAACAGGTCAAGACTTCAATGGGACAATCTTCAAGAATGCATTTTGAAGAGTAGTAAGTGCAGAGGTATTTACAGGGCCTCTTAAATTGTGAGGGAAGTGTTAGGAAGCCACAAGGGCTGGCTGCCCCTTAACAGATGGGACACAGCCTGACTTTACACCAGACAGGACAGGGGCTTCATATCTGGGGACAGTCTCACACTATTTGAGCAAGGTGAGTAGGCAGGCAGGGAGATGGTCTCTCAAGCAAGAGCCTGGATTTTCAAGAAATTTTGTGGTGGTGAGGCAGGTCTAAGATCAAACCAGGAAATTAATCCATTGATCAGAATGGTGTTGAGTGATGGTGACAAGACCTGCCTATCACAAAGTATATAGCCATGTTGACAAGGCAAGTGTGGAGTCGAGCTAGAATTCAGCCAGCAAGCCAGGGTTCAGATCACTGGAGCACATGGCCAAACACAAGCACAGCTGCAGGCAGGAACTGAAGACACAAGACAGAATGCATGTGAGTGTGTGTGTGAGTGTGTGTGTGTGTGTGTGTGTGTGTGCTTGTAGCTTTTTTGAAGGCTCTGTGTCAGACTGGTCAGGGCCATGGAAACCCATTAGTATACTCAGGAGCCTGACAGTAAGAGTCTCCTCCCAGCAAAAGTGTCCTCACATCCCTCAGGGTTTTGGAGTCACAAAGGACTGTAGGTAGAGTGGATTAGTTTTTGTGGGTTTCCATAGGACTATTTCAGAGGACACAAAGCCAAGGACAGACTATTGAGAAAGAGAAGAAAGCATGGGAAAATTTGGGCTGGGTAGCAGAGCTCAGAGTCCCTAAGAGGTTCCTAACAGCTAGGTGGGCTTGAGAGACAACAAGGGAATGAGTGAGGTAGAAATTCACTCTACCCTTGACAAGATTTGGGGATGGGGCAAGGCAGAGGAGGCAGGGGAAAGGAAACCCTAGGTAACATGGGAGGAAACCTGGACACCTAGGTTCTGTGGGACACCATACAGACTTCGAGGTGATGAGTATGAGGCTGGAGATATCAGATGGGGCTGGTCAGGACCATTAAAGGCTTTTAGTACACTCAGGGACCTGACCAAGGTGGAACAGAGAAATAAAACCAAGGATTTTTAGTCTGCTCTGAGATTTCACAGGTTGCAGATACTTGTAGCAAGCTCTGTAATCTGAGATGTACAGTTGAATGGCTCTACCAGGAATTGTTCTCAGGATGCAATATTGTTAAAGACAAACATTTAACAGGCCCCAGATTTCCCCTGTTTGTCAGGACCGAAGTTTAACCTCTGTCATCAGCATTTACCTTCAAAATTCTTCCTCTTACATGGAAGCATGTATTCAGGAGTTCCCCTAATGGTGCTTTGGACAACTTAGAGCTGTGTGTTCCAAGTACTAAGTGGTGTCACCTGTTGCCACAAAAAACCCCAGTCACAATCTAAGTTTGATTTCCTGTCTGCTATCCTGACTTAGTAGTACAGTTGTTATGGGCTAAGACCCAAAACCTCCTCAGAATAAGATCAGGATATATTCATACTTTAGAGAGTTCAGAGAATCTTTTAAGCCTGATGCCAGCTATGAAACTGGGAGTCAACTAACTCACACTCAGTCTCAAATCAATGCAATAAGGAATGAAAATCAAGCAGCTCTTACATCAACTTCTTCCTTTCTCCAAACTGCAAAAATGTCCCTGGCCAGAGATTTGTAGGTTAGCATTTCCATAGATATGTCCCAGAGCTATACTTTCATGGTTTTGTGTATCTTTAGGAGCAAGGAGAGTCTGCTGAAAAAGCAGGGTCTACCCACTCATACACAGAATTTTACAATTACTGAAGAAACACTTAGCTATTCTTGTGGCATTCCAGGCCACAAAATAAAATTAATTAGGGAAGTGCTCTTTTTTTGTCAATGGTTTTTCCCACTCTGTTGTAGGCTGGCTTGGAGATTCCTGGTAACACCCTTGGGCGTCATTTAAATCTCAGACCTCCTCTGATGAATTCTGAATTAGAAGGCTCTCATGACTTGATTTCAGTATCTTATAACCTTACTATTGATGCTTTGAGTTTTAGCTTTTATAGTTTTCAGATTCTGTACCATATTAGTATATAACTCTGAACTTCATATAAAGTGTTAGCAAGATCTCCTCACAGTTTAGTTGGACAAACCTTTTCCAGCCTGAGAACCAAGGACACTGTTACAGCTTCAGGCCCAAAAAGTATAAGCAACAGCAAATAGAGGACAGCAAACTGGGAAGATGGGACTTGGTAACCTGAAGCTGTAATTGGACAATCAACTCCAATATGTAAATGTATCGAAACTTCTAAAAGTGTGAAACTCATCATCTGTCATCCATCTTAGGTAGAGCCATGGCCAGGCTCCTGTACTGCCCAAGGTGTATCCTTTAAGGCCTTCTAATAAATACCTACTTTATTGCTTTAACACTTTCTAGCCTCTGTTCTAGGTAGCCTCTCAAGGCATCACAGTGACAATTTTAATGTCAGTCTGCAGTCCAGCTGGAGACCCAAGCCCTTTTTTTTTTTACTTTTTCTTTATTACCTATTTTTGTGTTCAGACCCACTATCAGTTAGTTCCCTATCTGCAGGAGTAGATTACTGGTTTCACATTTACTCAGTCCACCTTTTATAAAGGAATCTGCTTCTGCTTCTCTTGAGTACATGAGTCCCTGGGACATAATCCCTTGACAGGAGGCTAGGGCATTGGTGTCTATGTAAACCACCAGTAAATAAGCTTCCCAACTCACTAACAGAGAACTTTCTCACTTGAGCTAGTATCTAAAATCATAACAGAAAACCATCCAGGATCCGTGTCTGGGCTTCCTAGTGAAGGTAGAATCCCACTGACTCCCTCAATCAAGGTCTTTTTATGAATTAGTAATACTCTTGGTGATCCTATTTCACTAAGACTTCTCCTTCACATTGCCAATATGACTGCAGTTATCAGAAGTCTCCCATTCTCTTTTGGCTTTTCCTGGAAATGTTACAAAGTCTGCTGCAAATTTTGGGTGGGTGGGGTAGGTTTTACAAAATCTAGTGATCTTTGTGCTTCTTTTCTGTAACAGTCAATAGCACTATTGCTGACCCCTCATCCAACTTACCAAGACCTCAGGAATGCATCTTTCAAGGGAGTCTGTGCCTCTGCTGCCATTCCTCAACACGAGTAGCTGTCCTTGCTTCTGCTGATCTGAGTCAAGAAATAGAGACCACTTCCCTTTAACTCTCTTGACCAGGCTTACTACACACACATTCACACACAACAAGGCCATGCTGTAATTAGGGAATTCAGTTTAATATTTCATTTAAAACCAGCTTTCCTCTAGCATTTTGCACTCCTCCAGGCCAGAAGATGGATTCATGGAATTGCACATCAGGATAAGTTGCATAATACAGAGTGGATCCTTCAAGGACACTTATGCCCCGATATAGTTTATAATGCATTGTTAAGGTACGTCTGTTGCTGAGTTACCTGTGATTTACTGGTGGTGAAGTAATTCATATTTACATAGCAGATGAGATCTTGTGAAGATAAGAGTTTCTCAAGACTGGTGGAGATAACACCACTAGTATTCTGCTTCTGGAATATCTAGTTATTTTCCTGTTACTTTGTTTTGGTTTTTGATAGGTATCACCACTCAGCTATGTGATATCAAAGTGTACATAATGCTGTGCATTTCCATACAATCCTCCACAGCTTTGTTTTCCTATGCTACACAAGTAAGATATATAACTTGAACAACTGGAAATATCACAGTCCAACAGGATTCCCTAACAACTGTAATACATCAATCAATTGCTGCCTAGTTATTATTGCAATCTTCTCAGATGGAAAACTATCCATTATAGACATGGAGAAACTACATCACTGTTTACTGCTGACTTGGTGAATTCTTGATTTTCTGTTCTGCGTTTTCTCTATACTTAGAAGCTGTTATTTGTCATTGCCTTTTCCTGTCCTTCTGCTGCTCTCATTATTTTCTCTCACAACTTAATTGTTAGAGATTTTATTAGATATTGAGATTTCAGACAAAGAATTGCAGTACAACCAGAAATGTACAGGGGAAGTGTTGAAAGACTGGTCTGGTTGTAGGTTGCATTTCCACTCTTGCTCTTAAGATGGTAGTGTAAACTTGGGAATGCAAGCCATGCATTTTGTTTTTGCTGTTGCTGAAATTACAGAATTTCTCTTGTGATTTCCAAATCGGGCATTTTTAAGAGCTAATTTTATAGTGTAGTGCTTTTGTGAATTTGAGAAAAAAAAATAGAAAATGTGTTTTTATTTTTAAGGCTTGAGCATATATGTGATTCAGAGAAATTATATGCAAAAAAGACATGGGAGAATAAGAGTTTCTGAATTGGCTTGGCAGCCTGTGGCTCTGAAAAAACAGGCAAATCTTTGTGTGGAAATTTGTCCAGGCAGATGGTTGGGAGCAATACTTATCTCTGACAGATAAAACTTCTCTGTACTCTAGCCAAGATAACTTGGCTACTCAGTGGCTCTGAATGCGTTAAGCATCTAATTATGCTACTTTATTTGTCTACCAGATGCTTAACATGGATATGGGGGGCAAATTTGGAAGGTAAATGAAGAAGAGAATTTCAATTCATCATAATAAATTAGTTGACTCCCCTTTCTTTCCTTTCTCTTCAAAAACCACTTTGTGCAAATTCTTTTGATACCACTCATTACAGAATCTTGTGTGTTTAACAGAAACCTTAAAAAACTTTTCAGAGGATCAAAATGGGGGATATCTACCATGTCTAGCTAATTTGGTTTCTCCTTTAGGTTCAACAGATTTCCTTACTTTTACAATGCCTTTTATCTTTTCCATTTCCTGCTGCTCAGAGTTTGCATTCCTGTGGATTTTGTGAAAGACTAGGATTACACTTACATCTTTGTAGTAACTTTAAAATATCATGCAGCTCTTGGAATTCCCCATCCCCCTAAAAAACCTGTAAGATAAAACTAGAAAGATTAAAAAAAAAAAAAAAACCACTCTCATCCTGGTTTGTCACCCAATAAGTACATTGGATTTGATCTTACATACCTCCAGAACTCAAAATTTCCAGGAAGGTTAACAGGAGTTTTGTAAGAACATGGAATGCTGGGGTCAGGAACATTCAGAAGGAAAGGAATCCATGTACTGTGCAAATTACGTCTGCGTCTACATTAGCACTGAAATTGCTTTCATAGTAGGCCAGGTAATAGCTGCATTGATTTAATTTTGAAAAGAAAGAAGGGACTGAAAAGGTGGCTGGGATGGCAACAAAATTGGAGATTATTTGAAAAACTTTTCTGTAGCATTTTTCTCTCATGCTTCTGTTATAATTTTTCCTTTTCAAGTATGTTGCTGGCAAATGCTAGCTTGAATTTCAGGTTCACCAAAGGACACTTCATTCACACTCAACTATTCAGATTTGCTTTTTAAAAAAAATTAAAAATTCAAGGCCGCCCTAAAAGGACATCGTACTATAAAAAAGTGCAGAGTATTGTCTCTAGAAAGCTAACAATCCCCAGTGACGAAAGTGGTTTTTAGCTCCCTTGTATTTATGGCAGGTATGGGACAATAGCAATTGGTTGTTGCTGAAGTATCTCCACACACTGCCTTATTTGCACAGTTTCTATAGTCCTGCAAAGGGCAGCACATCCTAACTGTGCCATACATGGTTTTGGTGGATACCCCAGAGCCATGAGGTGACTGAACTGCACAGAACCAAGATTGTTCCATCATTGCTGGGCTGTTTTAATTTTGTGGTGTTAGACACTGGGGTGTAAGAAACACATTTGGACAGGTTGTGCTTTGCACTTCTTCATGCTTACATTGCTATGGATGGCTGATGGATATAGAAGGCAATTTGTGTGGACGGAGATGTTGACATCAGCTGTCATATTTATTAGAAGGGGTAGGCTGGAATCAAGAGAGTCCAGGAATCAGGTCAGTCAGAATTACCCCATTCCAGAAACAAGAGAAGTCAAGACATACACCAGTAAAGGGCACCACTGGCAGCCAGGATAAAGACACTACTTGCAGTTGGACCTCGGAACAAGGAACAAGTACAGCCAAAGTAATGTCAGGAGCTAAAGGGCTAGAAGCCAGTCCCAGCATGACTCAGAAGCTGAGGAAAGGGATCAAAGACATAAAAGCACTTATCAGGTATGTGGAAAACCACATTCACCAAAACTCTGTAGACCTACAATCCACACCTCAACTGCAAGGTTTTATCAGGTCCTTAGTTTTTGAATAAAACTATTTACAGCCTGCTAGACTGAAAGCCCCACAGTGCTTAAGTGGTAGGGTCATGACTTGCTAAAGAGGTTTCACATATGCTTACATATTTCATCCACCTTTCATCTCTGTATTCTATTTCTGCTGAAAATGTCCTTACCATGAATTACAAGAAAACACTCTTTTGCAGTAATAGACTTCTATGTTCATACAAGTGAATAAAGGAAAACGACTGAAACAGCATTACTGCAGCCTGAAGCTGTAATGAGAGCTCTAAGGAGCTGCCCACGACCGTGCGGTGAGTCCACCTGAGACACTGGTTTGCAGCTGCTGGGACTGCCCTGGCTGCTGCAGCTGTTGCCTCCATGGTTAGCTGAGAACACCTTCCTCAACCTGCTGTCTGACTGTTCTTCTCTTCACGTACCTGAGAGCTGCAGTCAGGGTGGCAGTGCTGCCCAGAGGAGGCAGGAGTGAATCACTGCTTTCCTGCCCTGCTGATACCATTCTTCTAGGGCTTCCTTGGAGAGACAATGGAAAGTACTCTCTGCTTGGGAGAAACAGAGATTGTGTTCATCTGTCAGAGGCACTTAACACCTCAGTGTCTAAATACCTTTCTCACCTTCAAGAGGAGTTGCTTCCCCCCACCCCTCAGAGTGTTAAGTCATTTTTTATATTCTTAAAAAAACCCTATTAAAACTACAACATACGCTCAAAACACCTGGCTGACATAAGCTCTAACCTTGCAAAGTAGCAAGTAATATATTCTTCCCATTATGACAGCTTAACCTGACAGTTCCTCCTAGATCGGGTCAACTCAGTGAATTTTACATTTTAGGGTATGATCCCTCAATTTCGCCTTAAAGCGTTGTTGTTTGTGTAGCAACTGTGTTGTAATTTATGGTTTTATAGGATAGGATACATCATGAGTTTACAGAAGTTTGGATGTTAATCCTGGTTTTGTAGTTCTAAGAAACCTCTAAATAAACCAGGAATTTCAAAGAGATGACTCCGTCCTATTGCTTTTTACACTTTTCTCTCTTACCTACCGGTTCTGCCTAGGTCCAGGTACCCTGAACAGAATTCATTTCCACTACAGCAGGAGTAGGAATGAAGGGATATTTCTGTTGATTCGAGGTGCAAAAATATTGGGACAAGTCTTTAGGGAAAGAAGATTAGAAATGAAGAGCTTTCTCCTTTCCTCTTTTCTCTTTTTTCTATTTTTTTTTTTCTTCTTGTTTTTTCTGTTCTCCCTCATAGCTTCCAGCTTCTTCACACGAAGGATGCCTCATCTCTTCATTTTGCTATTTGGTCTACTGCTTTGCAGGCAAATACCCCCTGACCCTGAATATGTTTTTCTTTGCCAAAATCAAGTTTTTGTTAAATACATTAAAAAAAAAAATTAAAAAGAGAAAAAAAGGTTTTATTAAATAGAAATTTTCATCCCTTTCCTAAATAAGATTTTTCTGGAAGAAATGAGAATAATGAGAGTTTGAAGACCATTAAATGAAAATGAAATATGTAAAGTTTACTTATTAATCTACATAAACGCTTCTTATAGCTTGTGGAGTAACTTATTTTGTTTTACGTGGAGAAGGTGGAGTCTGTAACGATAATTTCTTTAATGGGATTTGCAGACAGCTGAGGTGGGAGGTGTGTCCTCCTCTCTGCCACCTTCCCACAGCACTGTGTCTTTTAGGGCATGCTTCCACATGTTCACTCACCTTAAAGGTGTTTTGCCTGACTTGCTCAGCTGTCTATTTCAAAATTGCTTTCATGTTGCTTTCCAAAGGAATTCAGAGATACAAAAGGAGGGTGATTGCTTATGAAGTCTAGGTTTCAAAATCAAAATAGTAGAAGCCTAGGACCTTGATGCTGTATGAGTTCCTCAGTGCTGTACAGGGTCTTTTTGAGGGGTAGACTGCTGACAAGCTGCTTCTAAATCAGACACACCTTTGGGTTGGGCTATTTTGGAAACTAAGTAATTGATGAGACTCAAGGTATGGTCTGCTAGGAACAAGTGATTTTATTGTGTGTTTTTACACGTACTTTGATCAGCTGATGCAGTTGACTGGCAATCTCCTCTGTAAGTAACTGAGGGCAGAGGAGTGGTGACCTGCAGTGAGCCTTTCCTGACTTTTTCCCAAAGAGGGGATTGCTGGCTTTCAGGCAGCTAGGCAAGAGAGAAACAGGGACGTGAGATGGGGGTACCTTTATTTGGGGAGAGCAATCTCTTCTATTCCCGGATATGGAATGGACTAAGTCAGAAGCTGCAAGGCAAAAAATCCTGGGATAAACATCTGGATGAAATCTACTTACTCCAGCAGAAAAGGTACAGTGCACTTCAGCTTTCTTGTCTTCTCTTTCTTCTGCTGCTCTCCCTGTAGCTGATTCTCACTCTTTCCCCTCAGGCTTTTCTGCCAGTAGATAAACTTTAAACAACCCTGGAGCACTTTTCTCTATCAGATTTCTTCTTTCAAGGTGGAATGCTTCTGGAGTTCCAATCTTATCTGCTTTCACAGGTAGATTTGCCAGGTTGCAATTGAATTACCCTGAGTGCAGGACTTCAGTCACAAATTAATAATGTATTCTCTTGTCTTTCCTGCTTCATCGGTAAAGCTCACAGGAAAATGCATGAAGGTTTGTTTTTAATTATTATTATTATCATTATTTTCATTATTATTATTATTATTAGGAGTGTGTGTGATGTATAGGCTGCAGTCAGCTGAAGTAGTAGTGGTTTTTTGTCAGAATTTTGCTTTCTGTCTCTCTAAAGGTTGCTCTTACTGTGGGATCAGGCTTAATTTTGTTGAACGTTTTGGGGGTCAATCACCTCCTGGGTCAGACTGTGGTTTCTCAGCCCTGTGACCTGGGTGTCAACATGTACAGTGACTCCTCTTAGACCTTAGGTTATCCAGAAGACTGGCTGTGTCTTCCCATGCGAACACTGAAGGCTGTTTGTTACTGCTGTGCAGGGTTGCTCCCTCCACACACAGAAATGTAGGACTATTCATGGAAATACAGCTGGATCTGGTTTTCATTGTCATTTCTGCATGCACAAATGCTGCAGTACTCAAATAACAAATTGCTTCCAGTTGCTTGTAAAATCTGGTTTTTCTTTCCACACATAACTGAACATCTGTGGGGACAAAAAGGTGACTGTGTGGGACAAAATCTATCTATCTATACATATGTATATACACGTGTATGTATAGAAATGCGCAAAGAGGCAGATTAAGAGGGACAAAAGTACACCTTTAGAGAAAGAATTATATCATGATCTAACTTCTGACCAAGTAACAAAGACTGTTCAAGTTTATTTCAGAGCAGTGGAACTTAAATACACTTAAAATGGGAGGGACAATGGGAACAACAGTGTTTCTGTGGAATGCTGAAGTGTTTACATTTTGATGTGTTCATGAAAATATCATAGGTAACTGAAAAACAAGTTCTCAGCAGATTCTGTAAGATCCAAATGAGTAAAAAATAGAAGTCTAAACATATTAATATATTAAATTAATTATATTGATTTTATACTAATAATTAATACCAATAAGCAATAAATTGTAGTACGGCATTTTTTAATGATTATAACACTATCTTCATATTTTTGAGTCAAAGAGATGTGAAAGGAAGCCTTGCTGATCTCTATCTAACCTCTCATTTGAAGCTGAACTATTGCCACCAGAAGATCACTTTGCTTAACCTCTGTCTAGCTCAGTCTTGAAAGCTTCCCAGGTCAGAGATTCTGCCATATCTTTAGGTACCTGTTACAGTGCTGTAGTAACCTCCTAGTGAAAGAAAGGGGTTTTTTTCCCCAAATATTTAACCTGAACCTCCAAAATCATAAATTTTGATGATGTTCCAGTCCCTTGTTTACTGTCTTCTGTTTCCAAGAGGGATTCAGTCCCTTCCTTTTTGTTGCTCCCTGTCACATAGGCTACTGTAGATTGCCACTTCTCTTTGTTCATTAGTCCTCATTAGTCATGTGCTACAGGTCCATGAACATCTTGTGTGTTGCTACTGATGGAGGAAAACAGAAAAAATGTTAGTCATATAAACCCTACAGCATAAACTTCTCTTAGATCACGGTAGTGCAATCTCACTGACCCCAAAGTTAACTTTGCTGTGTTTCTTTATAAAGCTCTCTGTAAAACACATGCAGTGTGTGCAATATTCGCTGTGAAATCAGGGTTGCATGGGGACACGATTGTTCCCTTCCATTTTAGGTCTGTATGTTTCCCAGTGCTTTCAACTAACACAAATTAGCCTCCTCCTATTTGGTCACAAATTACGTGCTGCCAATATGTGAAAACTCTTTTCCTAAAGAGGGACAGCACCAGGTCTTCCTCCTATTATCCTACTCTTTCCTTTCTTGTCCCCAGGGATGCTCAGAGTTTGAGGAGAAAAAAAAAATAAACATTTTGCAGAGGACTGGAATCAGTTTTACTGCTTTCGCATTTTTAGTTATGTACAGATAGAAAAACACAACAGAAAGACCTTCTTTGGTGACTGGTGTGTGGGAACTACTCTTACGAAACCTCTGCTTTTGTGGAAAAACTGTTGTAAGCCAAAGGGGCTTTTGCTGCGTCCTGTCATTTTGTGTATAGAACTGCAGTGTTGTGGCTTCAGCTCGACTTCTTCTTAGTGAAAATGGTGCTGGAATACATACAGTGATTAAATTCTACTATTGTCTCATACTGTTTAACTGACATTCTCTGATTGCACACAGAAAGTCTGCAAGAGAAGAACAAGGCTTTTTTTTCCTGTCTGACAGCTTGTGATAATACCTGAAAACTAATTGTTTTTGTAGTTGTCACCTTCCTTGGCATTGATGTTCATTCCTTTTCTTCGTGTGAAACAGTCCTTTGAATCTTACTAGCAGTAGATCTCAGCATTATTCATAGAAAGGGATTAATATTGCACTGTATAATATTTCCCCAGGGGAATCCAAGTTCAGAAAATGTGATACAATCTCCTAACACTGAAGAGGACTTTAAGTTTATTTGGCCTTAATTTTCTGGTTTCTCTTTGTTGAAGACTCTCTTTTTTAAACATCCTGTAGCTCAATGTGGAGACCCAGGGGCAGTGGTCACATCTCATATGTCCTCTCTAGAATCATCTTTGGAAGCAAACTCTGGGATCTACACAGCCCAAAGCATATGAAAATAAACCCTCATCATAATTAATAATGATGGAGAACAGAAAGATGAATACTTATGAACTTTTGGGCCTGATAGAGGTGAAGAAGAATCACGTCTGTCACAGCGTAAGAGATCTTCTACAAATTATTTCGGTGCAAGAGTTTCTTAGGCCATGTGAACAAATTCCTCCTAGAATGGGATTTTTGAAGTTCTACCCTATGACAATTGCACTGTTCATAAAAAATAAGCAATATATAAATTAGAGCAAGTGCATACATTCTTCCAGTACTTGTAAAAGCATAACAATTATGTAGTATTTTTCCTCCTGCTATTGCTTGTATCCATAACTCTTATTGATGAATAATAAGTAGCACATTAGGGATGCCTGGAACAACTTGCATAACTTGCAGAGACCTATGGTCATTCCAAAGATGGAATAAAACCTTTAGTTTCCAGATTCTTTGGTGGCTCTGTAGTCTCCCAGACATATTAGCAAGGTGCTTTGCGTACTCTGGAAATAAATGTGGCACAAAAAAAAAAAAAACCAGCTCAGCCTAATGCGAGTAAACTGAATTGTTTCAGAGTTGTGCAGGGACACAGAGAGCCTTCAGCTTCTACATAAATCTTTCTCAAGCTGGTAGTGAATGAGATGTCCCCATAGTTTTGCTGTTCATTTGTCTAAACAACATAACTGAGTTTTCATCCCACAATTGAACATAGGATTGCCCTGTCTTAATATCCACAATTCTATCAGTATTAATGGGTTCATTTGCTCCCAAAGGTGACAGTGAAATGAAGATACCAGCTTCCAGTTCCAGCACTTTATTTATAGCTTGTTTCAACCACAGTGCCTCTGAGTAGTCAAGATGCAAAGAACAATTGGCTGCTGCCCGTAAAATAAAATCAAAAGCATCAATAGCAGCATTTCTGGTCTTTTCTTCTACTGATACACCTTCATCCTAATGAAAGTTTTGGGACTAATAATGGAAAACTGTCTCCCTAATTTCACAAGAGTAAAGGTCCTCCAGAAGTTCCCCAGCAATGCACAGACCCAATCTCAGCCTAAGATGCGTCTCAGGGTCATAGATCTAGGAAGTTATTTGATTTCTTAAACTTGGCCATAGGTTTCCTTATAAAGAAGAAAACATGAAATTTGTGTCCTGAAACAAATCTTACCCAAATTAAAAAGCTGTTAGAAAAAATTATTAGACACAGGGTGAGGAACACAACCTGGAGTAAAACTGCAATAAAATCCCTGTTGAGGAGGGCTGGAAGTTTTGATGCAACATGAGAATGTTCTCATCAGAGAACAAATTTGTTTTATGACTGCTTCAGTGATAATAAATAACAACTAACAACTTCTTAACCTTTAAAACAGTTCTAGCATGAGATTACTATTAATGGTCTGAGATGCAGAATTAGAAAAAACGATGTTAATGCAAGCAGAATGTCCTGCTGGAAATGACTGATCAAGATTTCTATTGCTTTGTGTGGCAGATAGTCAAATATCTGAAGGGATAAGAATTCCCTATCAGTTTCTTGTCTAGCAACATTGACAATTATTAACCTGTTCGATTTATTTCCAGAGAAGCTCTGTTTACTCTCAGCTGAAGGGGCTTTGACATACACGAGCAAGAGGTCCCAGTTAACTTGCTGAGTCTTGTTGCTGGTGCTGAAGAAATTTGCTGACCCTGTTGATTGTCCAAGCCCCTGTTATCTGTCTCCTTTTCACTTTGTGCAATTATTCCCTAACTCCTTCTTTGGCATCTTACTAGGTGATCACTTTGATCCTCTTTCAGCTGGTTGGCTTCCTCTGAGCAGCCCTCTGCTCTCCTGAGGGCTTTCACACAAATACATGCACATGCTAGCAGAGGGAAGGGAGAAGATGAATCTCCTCTGGCAATTTCATGATTCATTCTGGAGCATGGATATTCTGAGCATAACAGGGAAAGAAGAAAAAAAGCTAAAATAATATCCTGATGATGCATGTATAGCTTAGGTTAAAATAAATGCTTTAGAACTTCAGGAACCGACTCTCTATGGGAATAATGTTTGAAGCTGGAAGCAAACTTAAAGTAGAGCAAAGAATAGGGAAATTCCATCTAGTGAATGATTGAAGTTGTAGAATCTGATAAGGGAAGAACAGAAAGAGATGCTTCGTTGTACTTCTGGTGAATTCAGTCTTGAAACAGAATCTTCAGATTGGTTGTTGTCCAGATAGTTCACACATTTAATATATTTCCCTGTTCTGAAAGAATAACCATAACAATCCAAATAGTTCTTTTTATAATGAAATTAAGACTTATTTACTAGTCTCTGCATTCTCTATTTCTCCATAAGTGAAATGAGCAGGCTGCACTCCAGAAGTGCTTAAGAAGCTGTAAACCTAAAAGGGCACATATTACCAGCAGAAAGTGTTTGTGAAATGTTTAATCTTGTTTAGAACTGTTTTACATGACTCCCTCAGTCAGAATCTGACCTACATTTTATATTCTCTTTGTTTCACAATGGATTTTCGGGTGTTCCTGATTTTGCCCTCACCTATATTGGAATGACAGCTCACTGAATCATCTGTGAAGAAAACTGGCCGATAGTAAGGAATGATCAAGGCTCAGTAACTGCCTCCACACACGCCTTAGCTCAGTAAGAAAAACCCAGGAGCACATACAGGTGGATACTCTTGCAGTTCTCATTGCTCCTCTGAATTACTGGTTTGCTGTGGAGCTGTGCTTATCCTAAACTGATCCTGTAAGGCAACATCCAGTCTGCCTAGTGTTACAAACTTAACTTAGCTGGGTAAATCAGGAGCTTAGTATTCCTTGATTCCATAGCTGTTGAAGGGGATGAACAGGATTAGAAGAGGAGCTTAACTTAGATGTGCTGAATTATCGTCTCAAGGTGTCTAGATATGTCTGCTAAATCATTTTCTGAAAGCCTGCCTCACTGTTCAGTGACATAATGGTACTTTTATGGAAGCTAAGCATCTACTGTAGGCAGCTCTGTTAAGAGACTTAAGTTACTGATTTTGCCAGCTGCTGCTTTGACACACAAAGGGGCCCAAGTAGTAAAATGCAAAACTCTTTCTCTGTTCGATCCTTCAGGAGGAAAGTTGGTTAAATATGCAGAAGTTAAATAATGGAAAATGTTTTGAATTCAGGTGACATAATTTAATTTTTATATTAGCAAATTTACTTCCCCTAGTTCTTAACATTTATATACTCAGTACATTGCTGTAATGTATTAAAAATTAGTTGACAATTAGAACGGTATGTTTTAAATGAGGTTAAAATGTTTCCCCAATTATGAGACAGAAAATTTAATGAGAGTAAAAGCATGTGCTAGGAACACACAACTCACGAACCTTTGAGACATCACAGGCAGCATGCCATGACATTTGCCGACATTTCTGAGATCCACTCCTGCTTTGCTCTTTGACCTGAGATCTCTGGCCCAGTTGGAGGTTGCTACAATAACAAGAAATGTTTGAAAATTTTGCTGTCAGTTTCCAAAAGCTGAGCATAGTATTTTTTAGGTGCCTTCTTCGTAGCAGTATGGTGATTTAATTAGTTGTGTACAAGAACTTTGGTAATTTTTGAGAGAAATTTATTGTGTTTGTGTCCTCCCATGTGGCGTCTTTCCCAATCCTTCCTTCTGTCTGAGGTCATTTGAGGGATAAAGGCCTACCCAGTAAAGCATCAACATATTAATTGTAGCATTGTGTATACTATTGAAACCCCACCTCTTTCCCACTTCCTGCCTCTGAAACTTGTATTTTCCAGAAACACTGAGCCTTTCTTAGCCAAAATAGTGGCAGAGGTGGCAAGCTGACTTCACTAACACTGAATCTTAAGACTTTTGCTTAGAGTGCCTCTTTATTTAGTTCCTATTTGTTTGATCCTATATGCAATCTCCTCATCAAATCATCTTGTCATTAGTTACTAATGAAACTGACGCATGAGTAAGCTATAGAAGGAATACTTCCCTAACTAGAAGTGTGAAGGACGTATAAAAATATCTCAGAATAGCTCCCTGATTTGTTGAGGATGGTTCTTTTTTATTCTGAATGTTTTTATTTCTCCTCTGCTCTTCAGGGGTTTTCTAGTTTAGTTTCTAGTAACTTCAAAAATGGGCTGTTTTTGGTGACAGGAAGTGCTCATTTTGTGAAATGATAAACATGATGTTCAGTTATGCTTCTATTACTTGTAGCCCTTGTCCATTAATTTACACTTACTGAAATGATTTCTATTTATCTGTATAAATCTGATGGGGTTTTTTTGCTTTATCCCCCAAGTTTTCTCAAGTGTCTCCAGTGTCTTTGCACTATAAAGGAGCGCAGAACTCTTATATTTCAAGTGGATTAAATCCAGAGATAATGGCATATAAATTTCTTTTTTTATTCAAGATCTTATTGTTCATAAAATAATAATTTATAGCGAGAAATATAAGTTCCTGTGAGCCACAGAATTCATGTTGTCTGCTTTCCTGTTGTTTTATTGTTAAACTGTCCTGTACTTAGGACATGTGAGTTGTAAGAAAACATTTTTTGTAAAAGGCCGTTTTTATCTCCATGTCTCTGGAGTGGGTTTTATTGTGGTTTATAATAGATTTATATTCACAGGTAATGTAATCCTCACATCAGTTTTACCATTCAGTGCAAAGCACCTATTGCTTTATGTAGTATTTATCCCCACAATCTTGTAACCAAATAATGCCACAATACACAGAATGTCACCAGGGAGAAGCATTTACTGTATCTGCAGGCTTATGGTTTGATTAATGTGTTTGTCCCCCATGCTTTTTTGGGGAGTTATGCTTAAGACAACTTTTGCCAGTTTTTAGACTGTAGTAAAGGGACAGATAGAGGCTGGTAGAAAAACAAGGGCTGGTGATATCCTTGTTCATATCGGCTTGAATTTGTAATTTTCTGCTGTAATCTTTAGACCTATTCCACATCACAAATTGCAGCCTGACCTGGGCCACACTAGATAATTAATAGCAAATTAAACATCCATACTAGAAAGCAACAGGGGTGAGATAAAAGCACAGAATTTTAATTTGAAAGAAGATCTAAAACTGAGCTTATCTGGTAGGGAGAGAGGAATGTCTTTCTATTTCATACTGAAAACTCACGAGATTTTTATTTTTTTTGTTTGTTTGAGAGTCTTTCCTCCCCTTTTATCTTTATCTCCTGAATATGGGATACTTATAATCCTTTATTTGTATAAGATCAAGAAATCGAAAAGCCCATCCCAAACCACTTTTCAATTTATGAATTAAAAGACAAACCTGAAAATATTCAAGGATAATGGAAATATTCACCTCAATTTTGTAGATTTGGGGAATTTTTTTACTTCTGTGTGGCCATCTCATGATTTTGAACATTGGCAAACCTTGTTTGGATGTTAACCAAACACTGCAGGTAACTCTGTTCAGGTACTTACACAAATTGGTAGGAACACCACCTGAACCTACTGTTTTCCATGCTAAACAGTCACAGTTCTCTCAGCCTTTCCTCATCTGAGAGGTGTTCTTTTCTCATTATCATCCTTTGCCCTTTGATGAACTCCCTCCAGCAGCGCCATATGTGTTTTGTACTGAAGATCCTAAGACCTGGATACAGGGCTCTAGGTATGGCCTCACAGAGCTGAGTAGAGGGGGAGGGTCACCTCCCTTGACCTGTTGTTTGCTTCTAAAGACCTTGCTGTAGTGAGGTTTGGTGGCTGTACTTAAAAATTCTTCATCAAGCCCAAAAGATATACTCAAATAACCCAGATCCTCATGGAAGACTCAAGGACATGCTTCAGCTATAAGTGAACCACTCTGTCTGGAACTTGTCTGAGTGCACGCTCTTTCCCAGGACATGAACATATTTCAGTTCTCAACAATTCCCTCAAAGCTCTCAGCACTAGAGAAATAAGTATTATACCTAAGCTGTTGAATTTTTCTCTGCAACTTTGTACCTGGAAGAACTACATTTCAGAGTTCAGCCCCTTAATTACAGGAAGCGTTGCTAGAACGCAGATGGAATTCTTGTTTACCCCTTTCTACCCATTATGGGAGCAATACAGACAACAACCTTTTTTTAATTTATTGTGTTGTGTGAAGAGGCAACTGGCTTTTTCTGCCTCCTGAGTTAACTGTCTACTTGCAGGAGGGCTTGACCCATCATTCACTATTTCTATGCCTCAAAAAGAGGGACATAAAAACAAGAAACATTTTTGTTGTTTCCCCTGTCTTTCCCTCTGCTGCCACCATACGGTTCAGCATCAGTAAGCAAAGAGATGATGAACTTCAGTGTGTTTTTAGAATTGCACTGCCCTGCTTTTTCCTGGCTTTTTTTGGTTTTTGGGGGTTTTTTGTGCATTCAAGGAATACCTCAGATGGTAGATGTGCATTGCTGATTTTTCAGCGAAAATATTCAGACTGTCTTGAGCAAAGGCCATGCTAGCTCTGGAGAGAGGCACCATGTGTTTGACTTTGTTTCTCATCAGCCACTTTTTCTTGACAACAGGATCTGGGAATCCCCACTCCTCCAGGCTGCCAAAGAGAACAACCTTGCTGCCATTAGGAAACTTCTCACCGATGGAACATGCGATATCTATCAGAGAGGTAACTCTTGAGATTGAGGTAATTTGGATTACTTGAGGAAAATGGTTTTCTGTGGATGGCAAGAACTTCCTACAATGACTAGCTCGTTAGTTTGCTAAAACATTTGCATTAGCAGACTCAGATGACTTAACTCCATGTCAGCAGCTTTGCAACAAAGTGAGTTATCTGGCTTGGTTGTGCTCATTCACCTCATGCCTGAGGTCAACCATCACTTATAGACACCTAGACACCTGAAGTTTCTGCTCAGTTTTCAGATTTTGTTGAAGTGAAGAGTGGACACTGTGCAGTTATATGGCTGTACCAGGCACTACTCAAGGGAGGACATAGCCCTCCTGTAATTCCTCACCTCAATGAGTCTATTTCTGCTTTCGTCCCATACAGTTGAATGTCTCAACAATTCTCATGCTCGTCCTACTCTTTCTAGGTGCAGTGGGAGAGACTGCCCTTCATGTAGCTGCCATGTATGATAACTTGGAGGCAGCAGTGGCTCTGATGGAAGCAGCTCCTGAGCTTATCAATGAGAGGATGACATCAGAACTGTATGAAGGTAATGTCACTGGGAATGAGGATGGGCAGGATTCCCTGCAGGAGGGGAGAGGAAGTACTACTTGTGCATTTAGGAAATTGGTTTATACTGTTCCTGGTTCAATATGTTGCTAAACTGTTATGCAGCAAAACACACATGCAGGTGGAATTATATTAAACATGAGTACACACATGTGCAAACATGCAAAGGCCTTGACCAGGGAATTGCAAGGGATTGGAAAGGATATATACAGTTTGCTTTCTAACATACTCATTTGTAAAAAAAGGGATATCTACCTGATCTCCCCTGAAAAGAGAAAAGATAGTTATTTGGTTGAGAAAATGAGAAATGTGGCTACTGCTTTTGAGGCTAGACTCTTATCCAGATTTTTAAAGGATACTTCTTCTTGAGTACACAGAAATTCCATTCTGAATCTCAAAAACACTAAAATAACAATAATGGGGTTTAAAAAATTCTAAAGCCTAATTTGAAGGATTAGAGGAAGTCTTTGGGAGTTTTGCCTTGACCTTATCTTCATTTATTATGAAGGGAAGAATAGTCAATCTCACAACTTTTTTTGCTTCCCAGAAGAGTGTGGCATGTCTTGATTTTCCCTAGAAAAAAAATCTAGAAAGTGCACCCTGTTGGGGGTTTTTGGCAATTTGTAAGGTTAGTTTTAATAAATTAATGAAAATATTTATGCAGAATGGAACCTCTGGAAAATCTCTAGCACAACCCATGGCCCACAACGGGGATAACTTGAAAGCTAACTCCTTTAGCTGCTGTCCATTTACCATGACAGACATGTGAACTGCAGGCTGCTGCTCAGCCTGAAGTTACTTTCTTGAAAGACGAGGTTTTATTTCTGTGTCTTGCAGGGCAGACAGCTCTCCACATTGCAGCAGCCAACCAGAACACCACGCTGGTGAAGGCTTTGCTTAAGAGAGGAGCCAATGCCAGCACAGCCAGGGCCACTGGGCACTTCTTCAGGCGCAGCTCCCAGAACCTTTTCTATTTTGGTACAGTCTTAACTTCTCCCCTTGCTGCTATAGGAGGGAACCAGCAGAGTGGTGAGGGGATATGGGGGAGCCTTACTTTAGTCCCCATCCAAAATGGATAAACAGAGGCTCCTAACTCCCAAGTGTCATCAGACATACATCTTTTAGCAGAGCATAAGACTTCCTCTGAGTATGTGAATATAAACAATACAAATCTTATAGATTTGCATGTATGCAAATAAATATATATATAATTGTAATGTAGTGTCTTCCTAGCAGCAAATTACCTATCAACCTTCTTATGGAGGTAAACCACTGAAAAGAACATTTCTTCCTTTCAACGTTGTGTGGGACAGGTCTTTTTTAACCTTTCTGATTAGGATGAGAAGTGGGGCAGGAAATTTACAAATTACCTAAAGTAACTCCTCCTTTCATATCCTAAGGCTTCATAGCATGGATAGCTTTCCCTCAGCATGCTTCAACCTCACCTACCTCCTGGATCTTTAATATTTCTCCCCATTCCTTTCATTTCAGGAGAGCATGTTTTGTCATTTGCTGCCTGTGTGGGAAATGAGGAAATTGTGCAGCTGCTCATTGAAAATGGAGCTGACATTAGAGCTCAGGATTCTCTGGGTACGTGCTGTGGGGCTCAGTGAATTGCACAGAGTGGATCTGGGTGTTTTAATTCAGACTTTCATCCATGCATGCAAATATTCTTCTCTCACTAGAAACAGCTGTGGGATGAGGGAAATGAGGAAAATAAAAGCCATCAGTCTGTTCTCAATCTTTGCACAGGGCTGGCCTGTTCTAGATACTTCATCCAGTCTGCTTCCTTCATAGGTAACACTATTCTTCACATCCTGGTTCTCCAACCTAATAAGACGTTTGCCTGCCACATGTACAGCCTGATACTTTCCTATGACAGGAACAAAGAGGGACCAGGGTCACTTGAACTGATTCCTAACAATGAGGGGCTTAGTCCATTCAAACTGGCTGGAGTTGAGGGCAACACTGTGGTGAGTTTGTGTGACACTGGTACCTCTGTACAAATGAGAAATGGAGATCTTGAAATAACATCATTCAGAACCAGGGGGTCTGTGCATGTTCTTAGTGGGAGAAGATACATAACAAGATTTTTTTTCTTATATAGGTCCCAAAAACCCTTTATAAAAAATTCTTTATCCTAATGAAAGAAATGAGTGCTTAAAGAACAGATTTTTCCCCCAATTTTTGAAGCATTTGGGTTAAACAAGTATTAACAGACACATTTACCCCAAGTAATTTTTTGAAAGCCTCACAGAAATTATTGTCTTGGTTGTCTAGATTTCATTACTCTAAATGTGACACATGGGAAACCTCTTCAGGTGTCTACAGGCATTTATTCATAGACAAAATCTTAGCAATTAATGTAAACCTTCATCCTTCCGCTCACTGAAAAGACAAAGGTGGTTAGCATTTCTTTAGTAGATTCACAAGGGACAGGATCATTTCCCTTGTCACACTTCTCTTGTGTTGTGGAAGAGTATTAAAACATTTTTTTTCTAATCAACCTGTAATTCCATCTGAAGTCTGTTGTCAGGAACTAAATCTGTGCCAAGTAACTTTAGTAGTTTGATTAGAATTTAGGGTAAAAATAACTCATCCTTTATGTCAAGCATGAGCTAATAATCAAATAGGAATCAGAAAAATTTCTTCCACTTCTTAACCTGCTGTAATTGTTCCCAAGAGATATGAGAATCACAACAGCTACCAAGTTCAAGGAAAATATGTCATAATTAAGGGTTTTGAACAACTCTATTTGTTCTCATTGCAAATACGCTGCACACTAGAAAGCGTCTGATACCCTTGCCCCCCTTCTTTTCTCCTCAGATGTTTCAATACCTTATGCAGAAGCGGAAGCAGAATCTCTGGTCCTTTGGCCCCTTGAGTACTGTGCTGTATGATATCACAGAGATTGACTCCTGGGCTGAAGATCAGTCCTTCCTTGAGCTCATCGTATCCACCAAGAAGAGAGAGGTACTGCGGGCACTGCATGCATTCTGTGTGTGTGGTGATTATAGGGGGAGAGGAATGATGAGTTTGAAGGTTCAAGCTCACTGATATAATCTGTAGAGCAAGGACTTAGTACCAGGAGATGCAGAGGATACATAGAGTATAAGGGTTCATTAATGGTCTGGCTACATCTGATGCTTTATATACAGTTTCTTCTGAGTTGTTGAAGGTTATTAGAAGAATGAGGAATGAACAAACTACAGAAAAGGGTTTTCTCTCACCAGGCTCAAAGATACACTGATAACCTATAGAGTAGCTGTGGCAAGTATCTTCCTGCAACTGTGACACTGATTAACTCTCACAATATCCCTGTGAGACAGGAGTACATTCAGAAATCCTAAACTGGAGTGCATTTAAAACCACTCATTGGTATTATTCCCTTCATTTAATAACAGGTTATGACTCAAAACTAAGTGGGCAAATTATCTCTGCTGTAGGCTCAAAAGCTTGTAAAGGGATTAATAAGACCAAAATAGCAGAGTGTAATGGTGAGCTTTGATAGATCTCCCTAGGACTTTTAAGGTACACAACCCTAACAGTTGTAATGACCTTAAATAATACTAACAGGACAGGAAATGAATCAGAAGACACTTCAATTAACGTGGTTCTGCCCATCCTGTATTATTTCCACCAATCAAAATTTTAGTCAAACCTTTCTAACAACGGTTTGAGCTTCTAGAGAGCTTTGCTATGGAGCTGCTGTGTCTATGGAACTCTCATTTGCTCTTACATGAAAACTTATAAGTGAAATTTCCATGAGTGGGGATATGTATGGAAATCCAGGGAAAAGCAGTCCATGTCAAAAAACATAACAGGCTTAGAAGTTGTCCACTTTAGAAGACGAAACCACAATCCTAAAAAGAAAGCAGAATATTGGGCCTCTCTCTTATCCCGAAATATTCATATAGTGCATGCAGATCCAAGAACCCTAATTTCAGAAGAGATGTTCCCAAATATCAAGAGATATAATGATTTATTTTCCAGAATGCTCTTACATATATGTTGCAATTTTTGGACACCTAACTAGTAATTCTTTTTTGCATTCGATATATTTGGGCCAAAATGTTTGCTGTCTCTGTAGAAGAATGCCACGTGTGACCCCATCACATCATCCACTCCCAATTCAATATAGAGAAGCACCTTTAGCCCCCAGTCAGAAGCAGGTTCCTCTTGTGTTAAGGGGAATGCATACACACATAGGTACTAAGATGTATTTTCTGATCCTGAAGTGGTTGAAAAGTAAAAAAAATAGAAGGGAACTAAGCTACAGGAAGATTATAGCAAGCTTCAAACTTGTATTATCCCTTTGAAAATGAAATTTACTCTCCTGTGCAAAGAATCCTAGAACACTGACTTCTACAGAAACCAGAGCACCCATAGGTGGAGTCTCTCTCATGCAGTTTTGATCCTTTATGATATTCATAGGCCATTCAAGAGTTTTGTTAGAGTCATGTCCATTTATGGAAACATTCCCTGCACTTCATGCACACAGCAATTTTTGGCTGACTTAGAGGAAACAGGGCATTGTAGCAAGAGAAGAAAAAAACATCCAGAGTGCATTAGGAAGTTTTTCTTTAAAGTAACCCAGTCACAACAATTTGACTCACATTTTCTTCTCACTTATTGCAGTGGTCCTCTCAACAACAGAAAGCAAGTCTAGAAATATTTTTTAAAGTGTGTGGCTCCAATTTGTAAGTTGTAAAGTACATCTGTCTCTCCTGTTCATGCCCTGTCAGTCTTCTAGTATAAACTGAAGGCTTGATATAGGTGATTCAATTAATTAATTATCACTTAAATGGCAGTATTTCTACATAAGCCGTATAGCACCAGACAGCCACAAATATAATTTAGAAAAATGTTTCAATTTTCTTATTTTAAAACATCTGATACAGAAACTTGTGTTGTTGTACTAATAGGAATATTCTGTCATCCTCAGTTCTATGTTCCTACACTGAGGACAAATTTATTCCAGTATCTAACATGCTTTTCTTGTACTTCTCCCTGCTACTCAAGAGCTGCTCTCTGCAGGATATATTTCTTTTTTCCAAAGCTCTTTATTGTCAGACTGAGCAAATCCAATGCCCACTATAGCATTCCACTTTTGCAAAGTAAATTCAGTCTTGTAATGCTGAATAGGGCAGATGAGAATAGTTTGCTAACGCTCTCTCAGGAAAATTTGTGAATGGTGTTTATGAAACAATGCCCTTTAGGCAATTAATTCCTTTTTTTCTCTTACCCAGGCACGCCAGATCTTGGATCTGACACCTGTGAAGGAGCTGGTGAGCCTGAAGTGGAACATGTATGGTCGTCCCTATTTCTGTTTCCTTGCCTTATTCTACATCCTCTACATGGTCTGCTTCACCATGTGCTGCGTCTACCGGCCTCTGAAACCTCGAACGAGCAACAGAACCAGCAGCAGGGACAACACAATCTATGTCCAGAAAATGCTTCAGGTACTGTGACTGTAGGAGTCAGAGCCCCCATTGGGCAATTCCCATCTAACCTACTTAACTGGAAAGTCCAAGCCTTCCCCAGTCCCCAGCTATTGCAGCTGTCCTCTGCCCCTCTTTCGGCCAGCTGACCTTTGTCTGGGAGGAAAAGGAGGTATGCTCTGTTCTCCATTGCTGGGGCTGGGCTGGTTCCTCTGGCAGTGCCAGGTCTACTCATGTTTATTATAAGTAACAATAGGATTTCTTCTCCCCCATCCTCTTTTAAAATTTACTTCCACTTTCTTTAATATTTAATTTTAACTTTCATTAATTTTTTTTTCCAGGAATCATATGTGGCATATGAGGATGAGCTGAGGCTGGTGGGGGAGCTGATCACAGTCATTGGAGCTGTAGTAATTTTGGTCCTTGAGGTAAGAAAAACAGCTATACAGTTTCAAGTTTCATCAAGGCAGATTTTACTTTCTAGACAAACATGGATTTGTGCTCGCTAGTTGGTAGGGCTTATTTACCTAGTCTGAGTGCTTCAACATAGGTCTATGGCAATGGACATTGCCAACAGTGTCTATTAGATGAGACAGAGACTGTAACAGTGTCCTAAGTAAGACTGCAGATGCGGAAGAAGCAATTAGAAGGATTGGTTGCACTCTCAAGTACTGTTTGCAGGGTAATCCACAGTTCCTGTTAGCACCATCCATGGTCCAGCTGACTCCCAGATGTTGCTTCATCCAGTACCCATAAATATTGCCGTGTTTAGGGGTGCTGGGTAAAGTGACTTCTGTGCATAAAAGAAAGGTTTATATTTAATTGGGATCAGTTACTCTATGGGCTTGTAGCAGGAGCCTCTCTTGACCACCCACAACTTGATTTTATTATAATAGGAAATGGAAGATTGAAACTTTTTTGAGAAAACTCAAAAGATGATGACAGGAAGAACTGAAAATAAAACAGGTCTTGTAAACAGCTTTCTGCCTATGTGGGGTGCATCAGGCACAGTGTAAACCAGCTGGCCAAAGGAGGTGATTGTCCTCTCTCTGCTCTGCACTGGTGTGACCTCAGCTTGAGTGGGGTGTGCAGTTTTGATTCTGTGGTCTGTTCCAGAAGGACAAGTCCTTATTCCTGTGCTTAGTCAGGACTCTGGGGCTAAGGCTGCCACTAACACAGTGTGAATTATAACAAACTCCTTTGATTCCCCAAGAAGGTTTTTTTTTTTGTCTTTGTTACTGAGGCACCTCTCTGTGACATGTCTTTCAGTCTGCCCAAGCATTCTTAGAACTTGTATTTTCATCAATCTCTGTCTCATCCCAAGATCGGCCCACCTGACTCAACCATTCTGATTTTAAAGTAGCACAGAAATTAATCCATAAAAAGAGATGTGGCTGACCCTAAGAACCTGTGAATAACAGTGGTTGCCATGACATTTAGTAATATTATAGAAACTGTCTGAGTCCTTAAGTTAACAGGATGTCTCTCTTAGATTCCAGATATCCTTAGAGTTGGAGCAGCAAAATACTTTGGACAAACAATCCTAGGAGGGCCTTTCCACATAATTGTGTAAGTAGAGAACATATTAAGTCTAATAAATTTATTGTCTATCATTTTACCCACTGCTCTCTTTTGCCTGATGAGTCACTTTCTCCACTTTTTTAGAGTATTCCTTCTCTGGATTTATTTCTCTTAATGGCTCAACTCCTTTACAGAACTTTTTTTTTGCTGTCTCTCCGTCTTTGCAGCATCACATATGCTTGCATGATCCTGGTGACCATGGTGATGCGTCTCACCAGCACCACCGGGGAGGTGGTGCCCATGTCCTTTGCCCTGGTGCTGGGATGGTGCAACGTCATGTACTTCGCACGGGGCTTCCAGATGCTGGGACCTTTCACCATCATGATCCAGAAGGTGTGAGACACAAACAAATACGGGCTATCATGACACCTCTTTGCAGACAGGGAGAATTGTTAGAATACTTCTTTTCTCCCTCAGGACTGCTTACTTGATTTTGCATTAATGTCAAATGGACAAGTTCTTGTCTGCACAGAGCATTTTAGAACTTTCACATTCTGTCTTTAGTGCAAAGGTTTCCTTCAGCCCACTCATGGTCTTAGAATCTGGAAAAAGTTTTACATAGGGTGGCACTGTGGCTTGGTGGAACAGCTGGACCTTATGGTGGCTCTGTCTTTGTTCTACAGATGATATTTGGAGATCTCATGCGCTTTTGCTGGCTCATGGCTGTGGTGATATTGGGCTTTGCATCAGGTGAGTCTACAAAGAGAAAATAATCATATGTTACCCCTGCCAACTGCTTTGGTATGAATTAAGAGTGTGGGTTTTGATTTAATCTCTGATTGACTTCTGGATAGCTGGAAAAACTGGTGATGATGTTTAGCTTCTATTTCTCTGAGCATGGTCACTTTCCCAGTACTGACTTCTGTTCTCAAACCGTGAGTTTAGTTTTCGATTCTTTCTCTTTCTAGGGTAATAGACACTAGGATAATCCAGATAATTCCATCTATTTTTAAGTCAAGGTTTAAGAACATACTGCATTTATTATATTTTTCTCTGGAAAATTAGATTAACGCACATAGCTTTATTATATCCTTGAGAACAAAAAGTTCACTACTTTGAGAAATAAATATACAAATAAATAATCAAAGTAATTTGGGGTCATTTTATCATGGAGACCAGTGATTCTAATCAGGGATTTGTCTTTGCACAGAAACATGTGTAAGTCCTGCCCAGACCAATTTTTTTTTTCAGAATCTCTTAAAGGATTCTGTTATTCCTTCTGGAATGCGATTCCTGTAGTTAAACTCTTTTTTATCTCCTGATTTCCCTTTTCCAGCTTTTTACATCATCTTCCAGACAGAGAACCCTGAAAACCTTGGGCAGTTCTACAACTATCCCATGTCCTTGTTCACCACTTTTGAGCTGTTCCTCACTATCATTGATGGCCCTGCAAACTACGATGTGGACCTGCCCTTCATGTACAGCGTGGTGTACTTTGCTTTTGCCATCATTGCCACCCTCCTTATGCTCAACTTGTTAATTGCCATGATGGGTGACACCCACTGGAGAGTGGCCCATGAGCAGGATGAGCTCTGGAGAGCCCAGGTAATCTAGTTAAGGTGGGCATTCCTACCTTATTTCAAATAGCAGCTAGAAGCCCATCAGCCTTTCTTATCCGCCCAGTGTCTCCCTGGGGGATGTTTGTTCCCTATGCATGGAATCTCTTGTTAAATAGAATTGATGTTGCATCTTTTTTTGGCAAATCACATTGGTGTGTAACTGAGAGTTAAGTTATAATTATAGGGGTTGAATGAGGGGGGATAGAACACTAGGTAATGATTGCAGGAAGGCCAGAAATGTCTTTTCATCCATTAAAAGAAGTTGGCCTGACTGTCTTGGTCAAAAGGTAAAGAAATTCAACCAGTTCTATAGCTAATCAACAGGAAATCCATTTCCTATGCTTTTCTGTGAGAAAGGAGTCCAACAAATGGTTAAATAAAGCCATGAGACCACAGCGGCAAGTTCTGATGACAATTAAAATGGGTATAGATACTGTCCTCTTCTCTAGCTTGCAATTAATTACCCCAATCGTGTCTATGAGGTAAAAAAGGAAAGAAATGAAACAGTGTTCTAAGACCACAATGACTTCTTCAAAACATGTCACATTTAGACCTAAATTAGTGACTGCCTTATCTGAAATGGAGTATAGACTCTATAAAGTTTTTTCCTTAAGGAGCGGTAATGAAGTACAGTATGCGTCAGTGTTCAGGAAATTAATATTTTTGAAAGATAGTCTGATTGTTTTTTCTAATTCAGCTGAATTTTTTCTTTTTTTCTCACTCCAAAGGTTGTTGCTACTACTGTCATGCTGGAGCGGAAACTGCCCCGGTGCCTCTGGCCTCGCTCAGGAATCTGTGGGCGGGAGTTCGGGCTGGGGGACCGATGGTACCTCAGGTGAGTCCTCTTGGAGTGTGCGCATGTAAGGATGCAACGAGAAGAGCCCAATGTATGGATGTTAATAAAGAGCCTTTCAAGTGGTCTTGGGAGAGTTTGAAGTGCTGTCCTTACAGAACACAGACCCCAATCTCTTTTCTGTCTGAGACTGATAGATAGACAAGCACTGTCCCCCTCAGAAAGCTCTGCTGTGCATTCCCCTGTGAAATCAGCTGATGCCTTCTCATCGAGTAGTCATACCGGACAGAGCCCAGAAACTACATGGGTTATATATAACTGAATTTTCCTTTTAAACTTCTTGTAATGAATATCACTGAACTTCACTGCTCTGCTTGGTTGGCTGTCCCTGTCCCTTGGATACATGAAATGGCAGAGGCAGAATCAATCAATTTGAGGCACTCTGCAGCAATGAGCTGTTGAATGACTCAAAATCAGAACAAGAATAATTAAAGTCAAAATTTCTTTCTTGAGTGAACCTACTAAATATGTTACACTTTGCAATGATTGCATCAGGTGGCAAAGGCACAGGTCCAGGATTTCAGTTTAGGCACTGAACTAAAAAACTGTCTGCAGTCCAGATAACACTAAATTCCTCATTATTTCTGATTTTAATCATTATTTATGCCAGGTGAGAAAAGAATTAACCTTTGGGCATTTGCCTTTTTAAACTGTGCCATCTTTTGCTGATAAAGCCAGAAGGGGGAGTGGTGGCTGTATGAATCATAGAATCATAGACTCATAGAATATCCTGAGTTGGAAGGGACCCACAAGGATCATCAAAGCCCAGCTCCTGGCTCTGCACAGGACTTTCTGCAGGTTTTGCAGACAAACTGAGCCTTGTGGATTTTCAGATTTACTGGGCAGAACAAGCAGACCTGAAGTGGTGCCAATATGCAATACTTTCAGTCCAAGGCACGGAATATAAAAATATATGGCAAGAGCAATGTCCCAGAAATTCACTGGGAATAATTGGGAATGCCAACTATTCACTGGATGCTGTGAGAAAAGACTGTTGCTGTGATTTAATTCTGTTAAATCACGTGTTCATTAAATATGTGTGGGATAGTAATTCAGAAGACAATCTATAAGTGATGTAGAGGATTCGTGGAAGTGGAGCAGTTACATGAAAGTTCAGCAAGAGATGAATGACATCCTGAGGCTAGCAACCACAGAGTATCAGAGGATGAAAGTCAAGAACAGAGGAAACAAATGAATATATGCATATATACAAGGTCTGCCAATTGCTTACAGCTGGTGAAATGGAAAGGGCAAATCATGACTGGGAAATGAGTTAAAGGACAAGAAACCATGGGCAGACAAAGGTACTGAAGTCAGTGATGGGAATGATGGTCTAGAAGATAACTGTGCTAGCAGCTCCTGGCATCCTGCCTATAATCAGTTTCCTGTGCAGATTTTTCTGGAATGTCTCTGTCAGTAAGCCTGTTTTTGGGAGGGGTTTTGTTGATAAGCTGGCACTCTTCTACTTAATTCAGTATATATTTTCTAATTCTCTTCCAGAATTGAAGACAGGGTTGATCCCAACAAACACAAGATGATGCGGTACACAGAGGCATTTAAGGCTCAGGATAGGGATAACTATGATAAAGGTTCAGAAAAGCTGGAAACCAATGGGGACACCCTGTGCAAGAAGGAGCTGTCTGCTCTGTCACTGTCACGGAACACATCCAGAGCCAGTTCTCACCGTGGCTGGGAGATCCTGAGGCGCAACACCTTTCGCCAGCTTTGTGGAGAGATCGGTCCTGCCGTGGATGAGGAGGTCTATGATGTCTAAGAAGCCTCAATTTTCACTCCACAATATGTGAAGTGGCTCTTTTCTGCGACAGTTGTCTTCTACGGCTGTTCATACACTCCCCATCATGCCACACACGTTCGTCAGCCTTGGAGAACTCTGCTGGTGAAGATTTTGCGAGCAGTTAATGGCATTTGTGCTATGATAAAAGAATGCAATTTTTTTCTCTCCTACTTATAAGCATCTCTGCAATTGCACTGATATTTGCACCGAGCTGGTGGGCTTGTTGAGCTGTGTAATGCAAATGATCAAAAGAAGCCAGCAATGGGATTTTATCCCTTTACAACGAATTGACCAATAAACCCTCTTACAGACTGTTACATAGAGTATAATCCTCCCCACCCCAGGTTCACAAAATTGCAAGACTCTCATAGCAAAGAATGACTGAAGTTCTGATTTATGATTTGATACAGAACAGAAGAAAAAATGCCAAACTCCCCAAATCCCACAAACCCTGTAACTGGTCTCAGGAATGAAGGTAGTTGTTGACACTGTGATGATTGAAAAAGACTGTAACTACTCAGCTGGCATTCAAGGCCTGACACATTTTGCCCTCTGAAGAAAGGCAGTCTCCATTAACTGCAGTTTCAACATTTCTGGCTTAGCAGGATTGTTTTGGTTTTGGTTTAGTTTGATTGTTTGGATTTTTTTATTGGTGATGGATGTTTTTGTTTGTTTGTTTGTTTTAATTTTTTTGTCACATGAATGCACTTTAAGCTTTTGAAAAGAAGTGATTGCTGTTCCTGGGAGGATTCTAAAGTGGGAACTTCTTTTCCAATTGAGAGAATGTATGACCTGGTTAGGTGACTTTCAACAGTGTAAAATTCCAGCAGAGATATTTATCTCTCAAGTAAGCTAAAGATGGTCCTTTGTTTTTTGTGGAAGAATAGGTTTCTGAACCATAGTTCCCTTACTTATAACTGAGCCATCAAGGTTGAGTAGTGAGCTGGTATTTAACATGGAAAGAAATGGTGAGGAGATGTTGGATAGATGAATAAGAGCAATTGCAGAGACAGTTCAGAAACTGGTGCTCTCTGTCTCTCTCTGAAAGTCTGAAACTATCCAATAAACAACTGAGGCATCCACACTGTTCCCTTCCAGGCATGGCACAGTGCCAGTCCGTCAGTTTATCATCTGCCTCAGGCCACTTTAAGAAAAATGAAGAAATGTTCAGAGAAATGGACAGTCATTTCAGGGTTTTTTTTGTATTCTCAGGAGTGTGGAGTTTCATTCCAGTAGCAGAAGTTAAGCAGAAAGCAATCCATGGTCTTAACATTTCCTTCCAACAGTACTAGTAACAACAACTTTGTTCTTTAAGAAAATAAAGACTATTATCTAGAACTAGACTTTGAGCCAAATCACCATGTGATAATCAAAGCAGAAAATGAAAAAGCTGAACCCAGTGGATTTCTGATCGTACTGAAATATCACTGCAAACCTCTCCTACAACTTCTCACTTGCAGGTGCTGTAATGAGTATCATGATCTTTGCAATCATTGTGTATTTATTTAAATGTCTACTTTGTCTTACCTGAATACTTTTTTTTTTTTTTTTNACAAGCTGTGTAAACCCTGCTTATGATTTTGCATTCTTCTTCATTGCCATAAATATTGAGAAATTTGATCTTAGAAATTAAAACAACACTTTGACATGGCAGGAAGCAGAACATAAACCCAGTTACCAGCGCTAGGCCTTATTTTTTGATTTTGGTGTCTGCTCTCCAAATGCCTTCTTTCATAAAATTGCATCTTGTGATATTTAGCTTTCAAACTTCCTGCACAGAACCTCTGCAAACAACAGCATGAGAACTGTGTGATTGATTTTCTGACTTTGGAATTGCCTAATGGAAATAGGATAGAGAATCACAGAATCACAGAAGGAAAAGACCTGTAAAGGTCATGTGTGCCAGAAACTGAGCAGGCACATCTTCAACTAGATCAGGTTGCTCAAAGCCCTGTCCAACCAGACCTTGAATGTTTCCAGAGATGGTGCATCCATCACCTCTCCGGAAAACCTGTTCCAGTATTTCACCACCTTCATTGTAAAAAGGTTTCTTACTGGCTCCTATTGGAATTTGACTTCCAGTTTCCTAAAATGACTTGGATATTTAAAAAACCCAAAACTTTGGAAAAAGACCTTGTGCAAAAGGGGGCAGAATATTTTACCAATAGTAAATTGATTCCCCAGGCTTTTGTTGATGATCAATGATGCAGACCATTTTTAGAATAATTTTATTTATCTGTAGGATAAAAGGCTACAGAAGAAAACTAGAGGTGTGGAAATTTGGCAGATGTAATGGACACACCAGTTGTAGGAAATATTAAATTTAACATGTAAATGTGGAATACTTACCCTCTTTCATTTGGACATACATACATGAAGTGCACCCATGTGAATCTCAGGNACAGACAGAAGGCTGTCACTCTGGAATTCATCTGTATGCTTTTGGGTTGACTAATGTTATTGAATTGAAGGTGTTGCCCGGTCTCAGTCACTGAAGGGCTGTCAGTCTTTCCCAAAATCTTTGGCCTTTACCCTGGTGATCTATGGAAATGGGAGCAATGTGATATGTTAACCAGAACTGTGAAATGTTGTTCTGATTGTAGATTAATTTTATTTCATACTGAATAGGCAATAGCAAGAAGGGGAGAACTAAGGATGTTCAGATCCTATCCCTGGCCCCAAACGTAGTAGAATTTTTACTAGTTTGAAAACCACTGAAATACAATTATGGTGGAATCACATACTNAAAAGACCTGTAAAGGTCATGTGTGCCAGAAACTGAGCAGGCACATCTTCAACTAGATCAGGTTGCTCAAAGCCCTGTCCAACCAGACCTTGAATGTTTCCAGAGATGGTGCATCCATCACCTCTCCGGAAAACCTGTTCCAGTATTTCACCACCTTCATTGTAAAAAGGTTTCTTACTGGCTCCTATTGGAATTTGACTTCCAGTTTCCTAAAATGACTTGGATATTTAAAAAACCCAAAACTTTGGAAAAAGACCTTGTGCAAAAGGGGGCAGAATATTTTACCAATAGTAAATTGATTCCCCAGGCTTTTGTTGATGATCAATGATGCAGACCATTTTTAGAATAATTTTATTTATCTGTAGGATAAAAGGCTACAGAAGAAAACTAGAGGTGTGGAAATTTGGCAGATGTAATGGACACACCAGTTGTAGGAAATATTAAATTTAACATGTAAATGTGGAATACTTACCCTCTTTCATTTGGACATACATACATGAAGTGCACCCATGTGAATCTCAGGTGATGAAGTAATAGGAGGCACTGGAATCACCTTTGAGCAGTTTCAATGCAATCTGGCTCTGATTCAGCAATAGCTGACTATGGCTGCAGTTACACAGAGGCAAAGCACTTCCATTGTAATATTCTGCATGAATGTGCTGCTTCAAGATTTTCTTCAAGTTTTGTGCTTTTTGATGTAGTTATATCCTAAAATTCTGAAACAGTATTGCTGCTCCTTGCTGTTGCAAGGCGTCCTTCCTCTCCCTCCTAATAATATTGCAATGATTTCAGAGCAGACATTCCTCCCCTCCCTGAAAGTGCTAACCTCAAACTGTCTTCTATGTTACTAAATTTTATGCTAATGTGATAAGAATGAATGTTTTGATCCACTTTCTTGTAGTTAAATGAGATCTACTTTGCTGACAATAAAAATATGGAGTGTCTTGACTGCTTCTTTGTGTCTAAAATAACTATCAGGAGCCATTTTTTGTTTGCTTCTCTAGCAGCATTAATAGACATTACCTGAAAAATTGTTTGTATTGTCACATATGGGTCCACACTAAATTTTATTAAATCTTGTGTTCCACAGCAATCCACTTCAGGTATTTCTTTACACAAAGTTTGTATAAAGTTCCAAATGCTGATTTATGTTTTACACTATGAACTGGCAAGGCCCTGTTTTTTAAAGTCACTGAGAGTTTAACGAAAACTGCAGGACAGTTCTCCTTCAGGGAAAAAGTTGTGTTTTCATGTTCGTGGAATGATGTATGTTGGACACTGAAGCAACTGTTCTTCCTATAGCTGCCTGCAATAAAATGCAGAGAAATACAAAGTTTTCTCAGCAAGGCACATGCAAAACAGATACAGATAGCTCACTTTTATAATGTGCCAGTGTATATTCATGGTTCACTGAATTTCATGTTTACACCACTTCTTAAATTATTACTGTGATTCAAGTTGATTTTTTGAAAGCTTCCTAAATGGGAATGAACCAATGCAACAAATACTTGGCTCATAGAGGATTAGGGTAATACTTACAGCAATTAAGCATTGATTTTAAGAATAAGGTTATCTTTATCTCTGAAATCTCAGCATTTAAATCAAGCTCTCAACTGTGCACTGAGAACTCTCTGGCAAGAGTTGTGTCCTGCCCTGAGAAATCTACAATCCAAGACAAGAAACTAGTGAATATGTAAGCAAGCGTCTCTGAGATGAGCCATATGAAAACCCTCCGGTCTTGCTGCTGTTTTATGCTCAGTTGATAATTGCAAATTGTTTCCTCTCTGCTGCTCCAAAAGAGGCACGCTCTACCATCAACCCTCTGCATACTTGAAAACCTTGTCCTTAGAACACCTTCCTACTCATTAATCAAATACATTGGTTGGCTGAATTTCTCCTTTTATTGCAAAGAATTAACTGAAACTATATGTTGGAAAGAATCACAACTAGGAAAGAAAACACTGCTCTGTATCTCAACCTATAGTATCAGTAACCTATATCAACCTATAGTATACCTCTGTATCTCAGCCTATAGTATCAGAATAAATGATTCTTTAAAATCTCTGAGAAGTTTTAAGTTAATCTAAGAATTTTAATATAAAATATCAATAAATTCAAGCTTCCAGGGGAACACTATCTGCAACACATACTAATCAACTCGTTTATTCATGTAGTCAAGCTGCTCTGACAGCCACTTGGCAACACCATACAATGTTCTGTCTGGGTCATGGATGGAAAACTGAGGAGGAAGTGCTAGCTTCCTAGAACTCCCAAGGACTTAGCAGGGCAAATAGTTAATTTCTTTGCATTTCAACTGAAAGATAATAAAATGGCAAGAACAGGTTTTAAGGAGGTACAAGGCAGATGCAGCTGCATCTATGCTCCTTCTGCACATGGATGTCCATAGTGCTTTCTTGTATTATCTTTCATGGCAGACATGAAACAGGATCCAATGGATTCAGATGAGAGTTAGGTCTTTTTTCAAGCTTGTAGTCCTGTTAATTTGCTTGGTCTCCTTGGGAAATTGCCCTGAACTGTTAAAGCAATAGAGACTGGCTCATTCTAACACGAGACTCTGGAAACACTGCTGAGATGCCTGAGAATGCTGGCATACTTTTTCCTCCTGTGTCTCAGTGTTTGGGATGGGCCTCACCCACTCCCACTGGTAAGACCGTACGATATTCCACATATGAAGTAACCAGGAATGGATCATAAATGTCAATGTGCAAAAGGTCAGCTTCATAGAATTGTGTCAGCAGCTGGCATTGGCTGTGGACAGTCTGCAGACACATATCAGGGTATCAATCTTCATTCTAAAAGCAACTGACCTTTAACAAATACTGATCTCACTGGGGCGGGGCTGGTGGCAGGAGTGGCTCACCAAATAGCAGAGGGTGATCCCAGATGCTCTCCTGGGCTTAAAGCATAATAGTTTCAACAGACTCATGGTCTGGTGGAACCTATGCTGAAAGAAGACATGTAGTCAGTGCAGGTTTTTTGGTCGTGCTAAGATCTTTAGCCACCACCTTTTCACAACCAACGTTCAATGCTCTCCTCCTAGTCTCTGTAAAGTGTAAGGATAGGATATTTTGAAATGTTTTTTACATATGGTACCAATGCGTTTCCACCTCTTCTTCATTTCAAAGAGTGACGTCTTTGTTCAATATTTTTCCTTCAAGATTATTTGATGTATAGTGTTGAACCCTGTTCAGGTAAAGCAAGAACCATTGAAAGTGATTTTTAAGCATTTTTAAGACGACTTTCCAGTATCAGTAGTTGGTGAACAGGGTGCTGGGAGAATCTGAAAGAGCATTGCCTTGGCAAACTACAAAAGCAACCACCATGGTGCTTCTCTTCTAGACACATGAACACAAATGATCTAGTGTCAGAACTACCTGATCATAACACACAATAAGTGACCTATTTAAAGACAAATATATATGAATTCTGAAAAGTGAGGGCATTTTTGAACCACAGCACAACTGACCACTAATAAGAGGAAAAGGGTAAAGTGATATAGTCAGGAACTCAGTATCTTCTTGGAAAGATCTATTCTAAAACCTTACCTCTCCAGTACTTTCCAAAGATTTGAGTCCAAAGATTCAGGCATATAACTGAATGCTAAATTAATAAAATCTTTATATTTAATTGTGCCTGCTTATGAGCCACCATCTCTCCTATTGACTGGTAAGAAGATATTGCTAATTAAATAGATCATTTAGTTTATAACATTTATGTCTGTGCTGTTGGTCATAATTGGTTCTGACAGCTGTTTTGAAGATCTATGCTGTGGAATTCTTCCTCTAGATGTAGATTTGTCTTCATATTTTAAACTACTCTATGTATGGATTTTCTTTGGTAGGAAGGAAGGAAAAAGTTCGTTTCTGTCATTCTCTTTCTTCACTACTTCAGCAGCTCCTTCCCTAAATACTTTCATATAGTTCTTTGAGTATGGGATAATTGCCAATTTGTCTTTTGAAACTCTTTAGTCTGGGGCCACTCCTGGAGAGGAAAAGATACAATCAAAACTTTTCCTAGTTTTATTATATGATAGATTTGCATGCTGCTTTTGGGGGTTTTGCAGGTTTGCCACAAATAAGTTCCCTTCTCAGCATCACATTGCAACCTAACATTGAAACTAATGTTCATAGCCTGTTAGAAAATGAGACCTTAAAGAAAGATATTTTCCCGGGGCTAAAATAAAGAAAAAAATCTCAAACTTGTGAGATATCTCTCAAAGTTTACAATTCAAAGAAGCCTAGAATTTACTTGTCTGGGCAGCACCTCTGCTCATGCCCTGAGCTCTGTGCAAAATGTATGAAAACTAGTATGGTCAGTATGGGCCCATAATAAAAAGTAAAGGAATCCAATTAAAAACCCCTGAAATTAAGACAGACATAAGTGCACCTGCTGTAGTATGGACTGTTTATGGTAATATACTAAAATGGTGGTGCCCGTGAGAACAAAGGCATAATCATTTTTTTCCCACAGCAAGTGGAAAAAAGCTATATACTCCTCCTTCAATGGACTTGGTATTCTCAGTGACATTGCTGAAGGTCACAAATGAGATACATCACCAATTTGCAATACAGTTTTTCATTATCATCTTTGCAGAGTCCTAACCACTGAAATCCATTTAAAAGTCTGTGTATATACGATCATTTTTTCAAGACGCTGATACCCAAGGTCTCTTCTGTTTATGCAAAGCAAATTTGCTTTTTTAAACTCAGGAGCTGCAGGATTTTACTCCTGAACTTATGTTTATGGTGAAACAAAATGTTACATTATTATTAGAATCTTTCTTTTTAGTGGTAATTGCATAGCAGATTCAAAAGCATTTTGAAAACTACAGAGTTCAGACTTACTGAAAAGGTCAGACAATTTCCAGAGTATTTTCTGTAGGCATGCATGAAGAGTATGAAAACAAGATACAGAGGCACATAAGATAACTGGGTACTTAATGCAGTTTGCTTTAAATCATTTTTCCAGGGTTTCACATTATTTCATTAGACATCTGTGCTGAGTTTGGAAATTTTGGAGCTGGACTCTTGTTTCATATTATTACTGTGCCAACTAATTTCTTCCACACTAACTTCTGTTGTCATTTAGCCATCTAGGCTTCCTGCACAATAATATATGAAGACAATTAATTTAATGTGCTGGTTTTGATTGGGATAGTTTCCTTCACAATAGCTTGTATGGTGGTGTGTTTTAAAATTGTGATTAAAGGAGTGCTGACAACACAGGGATGTTCTGAGGGTTCATAGGGTTGTTGCTGAGCAGTGTTTGTACCGTGTCAAGGTCTTTTCCTTTTCTCACAACGCCCCACCAGCAAGGAGGTTGGGGGTGCACAAGAAGCTGGGCAGGGACACAGCTGGGACAGCTAATCCCAGCTGATGAAAAGGATATTCCATACAATATGATGTTGTGATCAGCAATAAAAGCTAGGGGAAGAAGTAGGAAGGGGGCAGACATTTGTCTTTCCAAAAGCACACTGTTACATGTGGTTAATGTACTTCTATTCATTTTGGTCACATCAAGCACACACCCAACATACACAGAAGTGCGAATTGCTTGTTTGTAACCACTGAGCATTTTCTTCACCCGCCAACTTCAATATGCACACAAGTAACCCTTCTCTGTTTGCATTTGCCACCTACATGCATATTTTACCTTTGAGACCTGGGAAAAACCCAGTGACACAAAAAAATAGTCAGCAATGGTGAGAGTTCTGTTTGCCTAGTTTGACATGCCAATAAATAAAACAAAATCTAGCCACGACATGAGAGTTTTTAAAGGAAAGTAAATGCATGAAACAAATCCAGAAGTGACTAACCGCTGTTTAACTTTTCTTCAAATGATGTTTCACCCATGGTTTTGGCACTGAAACTTTAGAAGAAAAGAAAAAAGTTAGAGCTTTTTAGTATGGAATACTAAATTTCATTAGTATTTCATGATACAGAACATAAAGCTACAGGAGAAGAAATTACTTCATTTTCAAAGACAAGTTTTGTTCAACTTTTATTTCCTTGTTGCCATATGAGCCCAAAACAGTTAGTGAGGGGAGCCCATGGACAGAACTGAGAATCTTCTCTCTAGCCATCTTTTTCCTGTGTTTAGGAGGAGATACAGAGCATAGGTAGAACAACATACAATCTGTTTTGTTCAACACATTTTCTGTGAAGAGAGAACTAGATCCTTAAAGGCATGAAATACTTCAGGTTGGAGGGGACATCACAAAGTTATTTTGACCATGTTCCTGTGAGGTCTGACAAGGTTGCTCTGGGATTTCTCCAATCTGATCTTGGAAGCCTCTGAAGGCTTGAAAGAAACTGTGTAAACCCTCCAAAATCTCTTCTACCGTCCTCATAATTAAAAACCTTTTCCTTTCATCCAGTTGGAACTCCTTTTGTTCTAACTTTGTCACTTGACTTCTCACCATGCACTACTGACTAGGTTGTCTGCAGATATAACACTGTGCTGAACATCCATAGGTAAATTAAAGCAGTGAGAACCTCACTAAAAATAAGTATTTTTCCAAATGGTTTGAAGAAAGTTCAGGGGTTTTCCACATATTAGTCAGTGCAGAAAATGTAAACACAGGAGTTACTCTGGCTTCCTACTAACTCGATTTTACAGAGTACCTGGAACAGAGCCCATGATGACTTCAGATCCTATTAATGGAGATGGTTTTACAGGGAGAAACACCACACACTGCTGTAATAAATATTTCTTAACAATGAACAGGAAGATGCCCAGGTCCTGTTACACTTGAAGCTGAAAAAGAACATGAAACTGATATTATGATATGTAGCTCTGCTGGAAATGTAAAAAGAAGTCTTCTATGACAGTTTACAAAGGGAGCAATGGAAATGTTGGTGATCTGTCATGTTGGGAACCAAACCATTTCCGCTTTATTCCTGCAGATGCCAGGAAGATCTCCAATATAACATCAAAGTTACACTATGCTTATATTTAATTGACATGAAATCTTGCCAGAACAATTCCTAAGTATCACTAAAAAAAAAGAAACAAAGGAATTTAAAAATTATGAGGCAAATAATATGAAGACAATGTTTTATTTGGATCTGAAAATAGCATTAAAGAATTTGCCCATTCTTCTGACTGAACCATTTGCATAGGTTTTGTCTAATACTGAAGACTCCTTTTGACCCTACATTTCTGCCCATAAGACACGCCAATCCTCATCATTTTTCAACAAGACATGCATGCCAAAACTAATCTGCCAAAACTAATCTGCCAGAATCTGGCAGCACAGATTTTTAGTGATTTAAACCCGGAGGGATTCTTAGATTCCCCTGGAAATTTCATGTGCAAAACACGATTGTCTAGGTATATTCTTGGGTTGTGTTAACAGCCTTCACTTGGAGGGTCGCAGTGCTACAGCTCTTTCCATATCCTGTTTGAATTTGAAGTTGTATTTTATAGACTGGCGCATAACTGAGCAGCTCTCAATTATTTAAAGCTTTTCTACGTAAAAAATTCCTTTGTGGTTCTCTCTCAAAGCATTATGATAAAGAGGTCGGATGCTGGGCCTCTAACACTACCCTAACTCTTCATTATGTCAGCTCAGTAAGTCAAAACATTTGCCTCTAGAAATTGGGAACTTATGCAAAATATTTTTTGCCAAGTCTCATAATTTTGCTACATTTTTACATTTCAACCAACTAGGAAAGTGTTTGAAAAAAACCCCACAACCCAGAGTTATGAGAAAAAAAAGTAGCCAGAAATAACTTTTAGCCAAGAAATAAGGGGCATTTTTATCATCAAAACATCACAAAGTTGTCAGACACTCCTCCCTTTCACTTTCGTTCACTTAGTAAAAGTGCAGTTTAAAAATGGGCCCCATGGCATAGTTGCTTCATTCAGTCACTGCTATGTTTGAAAACTACCTTGTTCTTTGCAGTTATAATATTACCTGGGTATTTTCAGAAGGCTTGGTGAATGTGAAACTGGAAATGCAATAATTTTACTTGTAAAGGAAAATTTTCTGCTGAGCTCAAAAGTACACTTGAGAAGACAAATCTGAGACAATCAAGAAATTATTTTCCAATATAGTTCATTTCAGTGCGTTTCATCAAGATTGTTTTATGAAGTTAAAGTTAAACCTGAGTAAACTTTTCAATGTTATCTTTTTCTAAAATCTATAAAGAAATGTCAAAAAAGCAGACTCTTGAAAACCTTAAGATAAGTCACTTTGGCCAAGAATTTTGATATCATTCAGGAAGTCTGCAAGTCTGGCCAATTGATCTCTAAGCCTTGAGCCTAGAAGTTGGGCTCCAGATTGGAGGATCAGGGGCAAGATAGCAGAAATGCAATTTTTATCTAAGAGGACAACTGTAGGTTCAGAGAACTGTCTGACTAGAACAACCAGAATTTCTCCATTCCGTCTCTCTATTTTCTTGCATTCCACATTTCTAATAAATGTGCTGCTTCATGTGGAGAAGACGAAGGGAAGGAAAAGAAATAATGATCAGACTGGAAGTAGAGATATAGAAGACAGACAAAAATAAAAGAGACAAAAAAGAGAAAAGAGAAAGTGATTCCCCAAAAGTTTACATCATGTCTGTATTATATGCCAACATGAAAATAAGGAAAAGTTTCTGTACCATCATCACAGGTGCTGGTAAATGCTCCCTCTAAAACAGCTTGAACACTGTTTGCACAGCACAGGTTACCACAGAACTGCAGGGAGTGATAAATTTTTTTACTGAATATGAAGGCATTGCCTCAGATTTCTGTCTTCCATTTCGTACACATGGGATGTATGAGTTTGGTAACACCTAACTAAAATGGATAAAGCATCACAGTCTGAGAAAGAACAGAGGAAAGGCTTCCACGGTCCACAGTCCATTTTGCCTTCATCTTGCCTTGAACAAGTGGAGTGTGTCATGGATAGGGAGTATTAGCCTTGGAGGAGGCATGAGTTTCATGGGATGTTTATGCATGAGCAAGTGAAGGTCTGTTCCACATCAGTGGCTGAACTGGCTCTGGAATGGTGATGAAGGACTTGAGTTTGGGCTATATTCAGCCTTGGCTTGACTATCACAAAAAGGGAAACAACTTCTGCAGACATGCCAACAGAGTGAGGATGAGCTCCTGCTACAGACAGCAGGGCATCGCTAACTCCTAGCATTCATTATTTCTCATCAAAGTAATGAAGAACATCTGAAATATTTTTTTTATTAGCTGAAAGGACAGCTTAGAGGAATCAGTTTAGAGCCCCTCAAGCTTGCTTCAGAGCTGCATGATTTATTTTTCATTTGAGAAAGCACGAGAATCGGTTCATCTGAATATGTGGTTTCAATTATTCCCGTTCTTCTACAGCTATGTGGCTTCGTCTTTGCCAATTTTCCTTACCAGAAACTGTTTCTTCTTCTGTTTGTCAGACAATACACGAGACAATAGACATTGTTTCACATTGTCTATTCTCGAATAGGACAATGTTGAGGGCTTCCAGGCATTATCAAAAGTACCCAGTACTTAGTAAATAAAGGCACTCATTAGCCTTTCAAGCTACAACTCTAAAGAAGTAGGTGGAAAAGAAGGGAAAGAATCAATGATTTGTTAGGTCCAACATTTCCCATATTTACTAGAATAGGAGTGCAAATTATTTTCATTAATATATACTGAAATCCTGGCAAAGCAGGGATCCAAGTGAATGGGATTAAGAGACATTCTGAATTTTCCATTTGTGGCTTAGTTTTTCCTGATCAGCATCCTTGGCCAGCTCGTGGCTGAATCTCATTATTCTCTCCCAGCTCAGAGCCTGCCAGTACATATGCGAGAGAGTTCCCAGAGAAATGTAGCAAATGTGACAGGAAACCCTAAAACATTGTGGCATGAGGATGGATCCAATACATTACACACATCAGATTTTGCCAGGCCTTTTTCTTTTTGTTTTCTGCTTAAGGCATAAATAGAAGAAAACAACAGTCCTCAGTAACTGGTCTGCCAGACACACTGTGAAGTATTGCTTTGCCTTAACCTTAAAAAGTCTTAAAGATAAAAGAAGAAGATAGCAGAGGATCAGAGGGGTTAAAGGCAGATACACTATTTATGTTTCTCCCTATGAACTCTGTGACTCCAAATAACAAGCTGAGGAAGGCAGCAGGGAAAAATAGCTCCAGTTTCTCATTACGGACAGAGAAGTGGTCATGAGGACATGGAATGAAACAGAAAAATGCAAACCAGAAAAGCTATTGATCATTGAGGGGGCACAATGACTCCTAGCTATTCCCACAGTGCTTACTTGGGACAGCTATTTCCTTACAGAAGATCAGAAAAATAAACGTTGTCCTCTAGGTAAGCATATAAAGGACTCTGAGCTTTGGCCTCATTCATATCTGTGTGCCTGTCACTTTGTTAATATTTATGTGCGCACACTCGTGTGTATGAATTCACTTTCAGCTTCTGTAATAATATTTTTCTTTCAGTGCTTATGAAAGGTGAATATCAGTCTGGTGGCAGTCTTTTAGGGATACCTTTATATCTTGATGATGCTTTTAGCTGAGTGGTGTCAGATCAAAAGCTTTTTCTCATAATAGCTGCCTAATTTACTTCATAAACTGTCAAATTATAGTTGACATTTCCAGTACCTGTTCATGTTGGGCCATGTTAGTATTCAGATCTCCCTGCTTCAAAGAGAAACAACATATGAATCAAGCTTCTACTCTGAGGAAAATATGAATGCTGCAGAATAATAATGAATAAGTTGAACTTGAAAAAAAGGAGAAATTAAATGCATTTAGTAAATTCAGTAAATTAGTACTCAGAACTGCAAAGTTAACTTTGAAGTTAAGTGTGGGAAGAAAGAGAAAATAGAATTTGTGTTTATGTATATATATATGTGTGTATACTTATATATATATATATATATATATATATATATATATATATATATATATATATATATATATATATATATATATATATATATATATATATATATATATATATATATATATATATATATATATATATATATATATATATATATATATATATATATATATAGGTGGCTGTTGATTCTGCTCAGCTATTTAGCGGGGAAATAGAAGAATGGAATAGAGAAGACAATGGGTTTACATTTCTCCCTATTTCTGTCTTTCACACCTTTGATAGAAGTTGCTTTGTAAATGTAAAACCTGAAAACATTGAGCTATTTCTCTTAATACACAACTCTCCTGCAGCATCTGTGTCTAAAAGAACAATGTCAGAATTGGTACTTTTAGGGAACAGATGAAGCTCATCAAAAGTCCTGTACTATAGAGCTCCTATTCCCTGGCTGTTCTGGTAAAAGCTTTCCTTAATAAGTAGAAGCATATGCAGATGTACAATGCTGGGCGTATGCTCCCAATTTGTGATTGCATCTTGGTCTGTAAGACCAAATCATGTGGTCAGTTCAGCTGAAAACCTTCCTCATGTTTGGTTTCAGGAGTCTGCAATATATAACAGGCTTTCATCTAGTTTCCTGCCAATTTATCTTGACTGTTGAGTTGCCATTAACATTTTACATTTCTATATCCTTAACCATGCAAAGATGTCAAAACACTTCACATATCCTATGGAGTAGGACATAATTATTCATCCTAGCAATAGTCAAATTCAGGGAGTTGAAATGAAGAGTCACGTAAAATTCCCATAGTTTAGAGGGAGCTTACTTTCAAAGCAGGTACACAAGATTTGAAGACCCTTAGGTGTTCAAAGTAAATATTGTTCAAAATTGCACAAGAAAATACTACTGGACTTCAGAGAAAATTGCACTTCCCTTTGTTCTTACATGTTCCAACCACAGAACTGTCTTATCATGAACTTCTATAGCAATGCCATGTGGTCCAGTATAACTGAGGTTTTTAATCTGGCTCTGTGGACAGTTAGCTGATCTGGAATAAGACTGACTGGCACACTCATTAGAAATCAGCATTTCCTGTACCACAGCATCTGACTGAAAGCAGAAATTTGGCTTTTTCCAGGAGCAGCAGGTGGGGTTAAGTTGTTTAGAGGCAGTTTTCCATGTTGACAATGCTCTCTTCAGTCTATAAATATCCAAATAATTTACAATTTCTTCTTTCTCAAGACTGTTTTTTCCCTTGGACATACAAGCAATCAGTAGTGGTGTTGTTTCTCATTCAGACAATAACTCCGTCTGCATGGAATCTTCAAGCAATATGTCTTCTCTTGTTTTCTATAGCCAGATCTTTAGTTTTAATAATAGCAAAATTACAGACACCACTGATGGCTATCAACTTCCAGATGTATGAGGAAAATTATACTAATGATGCATAGCTAAGTGAATAAATTTATCTATTTAGAGCAGTGATGTCCTAACAACGTGCTCAAGTGGGGCTGTTTCCTCCAACAGACCCTTTGTATTTGCCTTGTCTAAAGGCTCTTTGTTCAGGAGGGTGTTGCAACTGAAGAACACATTAAAATGCTTTTCCTTCATTCCTTATATACAGGTGATGACAGTGTTTGTTAATATTGTTATATTTAGAGCTTGTTTTCAAGCTGGGAGGTATGTTAACCTTTTCTTTTGTTAGTGCGGAGAGGTGAAAGAGTCAGTGGTGCTAAATTATATGTATTGTGTGCCAGGAAGGGTCATGGAGGTTGATTCCTCTCTGTAACTAGACTATACTTCCATATAGTCCTGTTCACAAACTTATCAAACTTTAAATTAATCACACAAACAGTAACAAATAAAGAAATCTCACAAACAAATGCAGAATCATGAAAAACATACAAACAATGGCAATGGAAAGCAGACACATTTCTGCACATGAGGCCATCTGCTTGATTCCAACTAAAACTGCTCAGTTAATCTCTGACATCAGGCAGTGGATTTCCCTTAACTTATCATGTATTAGGCAACTGCTCAATGTCAGGTCTTCTCAATGGCCCATAGTGGGAGACTGCTCCAGACAGGAATTCAGCCAGCTTGGAGTGCCTCTCTCAGCTACAGAGTGAACTTGTTGGCTCTCTGACTAGTGACATACAGATGTCTGCCACTTACATTGGATGCCTGCGCCTGCAGTGTTATGCCTCAAGGAAATTTCTTTTCTCAGTACTTGCTTAGCAGGATGTCCCTGTGATAAGATACTTCTTACTTTTTCAACATGCATGTGTGACTAGTCCAAATTAATAATGACTGCAGGGTAGTGACTTTTATGACCTCTGAAAGCAGAAATAGTTAGAGGTGCACATTTTGCCTGATTTCTCTGCAAGCAGTCTACTTTTTAACAGCAATTTCACCCAATTGGGAGCCTTTTCAATATTATGGTAAATATTTAGACAGCTGTATTTGAATCAGAACTACATCATCATTGAGATACTAGATAAAAGTTAACATTTCATGGTTTCCTCTCAATTTCCCTCTAAGGAAGGTTTATTGTATTTCCCCTTTTCAAATGGAAGAACAACACATCTGAATAGGTGACATCTTTGAGTTTCCAGTGAAAGTGTCCATTTGTTTCATATTTGCACTTCAGATAAATTGTAGTTACAGAAAACAAAAGGACTTCCATTCTGTTGCCTCCCTCAGTATCACTTTGGAGATCTGCCATCTGCTTTGACCTCAGTCGCCTCATTTGCAGTATGAACCAAATGCTTCCAGATCTCAGCATTAGGGCTGCTTTTCAATCAGAAATCCAGAAGGGATTTTTAACATATCAAGAACACTTCCTGGAAACTGCTGGACCTGTAGTAGCTCAGTTCTAACTCAGAACATTATTCCACAAGGATAAGGGTATTATTTACTGTAAGTAACCCCTTCCAAGTGAGATCAAAATTTCTAATACTTTAAAATCAGCTCCTTTAACACTAAATAAGAGACTGTAGTTACATTGATTTTCAGGATTCCTCTTCATATTCATGTTTCCTTTCCTTTCCTTTCCTTTCCTTTCCTTTCCTTTCCTTTCCTTTCCTTTCCTTTCCTTTCCTTTCCTTTCCTTTCCTTTCCTTTCCTTTCCTTTCCTTTCCTTTCCTTTCCTTTCCTTTCCTTTCCTTTCCTTTCCTTTCCTTTCCTTTCCTTTCCTTTCCCTATTTTTTTTCTTTCTTCAGAATTTTGGAGTTTTTTTACTTCTGATTTTTTTTTCTGGTCTGTGTCTTCAGTTCTGTTTATTCACTAAGTATTTCCCCCTTTCTGAAGGTCTTTTCCTTTTTTTCTTCCATCAAAATCCTTCCATTACCCCTGTATTTTTCAGTATCTCAATTTTCTTTCCTTATCCTCAACCATGAGAACACTACTTTAGGTTGCTCTCCCTGTCTTCTACTTCAGAAAATAGAAGGAGTTGCAAAGGTGACCAGAGTTATCAATATGGCCAGGACTTCACACCTTTTGGGAACCTGGTCACGTTGACCTTCAGTGATGTTATTGAACTGTTGAATATGGTGTTGAGAGATAGCACTTGAATTCTCTGGAGAAGGGTTTGTGAATATCATCTTTCTCACTCCATTGTTATTCCTGGAATACTTTTTTCATCAAGAATAGTTTGCTTTCTTGAGGAATTTGTTATTTCAATGCTTTAAAAATGTCAGCAAGCCTGTCAAGGGTGGAGATCTGTTATTATATAATTTTGAGAACCACCACAATTAAGTATATTTAATTGTTTTCATATCTGTCCTACTTTACAAGGCTTTATTTTATAGGATGAAGAACATGAAGCAAGACTTCTTCTCTCTTAGACCTCAGGTTAAATTTGTAAAATAACACTTAATGTAGAGCTACACATTTTTAACTTTCAAATAAAAATGTTGAGTCAGAGATAGTTCTAACAAAGAGTAGATTATAAGTAAGAAGTTCTGTGTATGCTCCATATTTAGGGTTTGCTTCCCAAAGCAGAATTGCACTTGAAAATGTCTGAACAAGGAAATAATAAAATCAGTATCCTCAATTCTTTTTAAAAGGGTCTGGGAGGAGGGCCACAAAGATGACCAGAGAGATGGAGCTCCTCTTCTATGAAGATGGGTTGAGAGAGCTGGGGTTGTTCAGCGTAGAGAAAAGAAAGCTCCAGGGAGACCTCATTACAGCCTTTTAGCACTTAAAGCCTATTAAAAAAAGCATGAGTCACCTTCTACACAGTCAGATAATGACAGGACAGGAGGAATGGTTTTAAATTAAAAAAGAGAGACTTAGATTAAACATTAGGAAGAAACTCTTTACTGGGAGGTGTTGAGGCATGGAGAGATTCCCAGAGAGATTGTGGATTCCCCATCCCTGGAAGCATTCAAGGCCAGGTTGAATGGAGTTTTGAGCACCTGGTCTAGTAGAAGGTGCCCCTGCCCATAGAAGGGGGTTTGGAACTGGATGATCTTTAAGGTTTTTTCCAACCCAAACCACTATATAACTTTATGATTCTGTGAAATACCTTTTTTTTTTTTTCCCTTGGCTGTGTAATGAAGGGAAGGGAGAAAATGGAAATGCAGGAATGAATCTTCATATAAAGCTAGCTAGCTCATGATCAAATCCTAGTTGAGAGAAAGTTCTTGTTAGTGTAAGTGTTAAGCGATAGGACCATAGCCCACTTAGGCTTAAATATGCCCTTTGCTAAAGCCAGGGCAAAATATAATCTTCCTACCCCCTGCAATAGTTCATCACAGCAAATTCCATATGTAAATAATTCTCCTTCTTTGCCATGCACGATAACTCTTTAGCATTTTCTACATCTCTTGCCTACGGAGTACTGAAAATACTAAGAACATAAAGGTAATTTACCAGAGTAGTATTTGTGATTATCATAGAAGATTGGGAGCTAATTGGTCACACTAAGACAAATAAAATTTACTGTTATTGCTCCCATTTTGTATAAGATGGAATTGAGATACAGAGCTGAGCTGCCCAAGGAAATAACTGTACTTGGCAGCACAGCTGCTGTCACATTAATGTTACTTTAGTATACACCTGATAGAAATACGATGGTGTGGTAAGAAAAAGAAACATCTTTTCCTCCATCCATCCTACTTGATATATACAGTACGCTCTGGGTGGGCTCAGATGAACTTCAGGGCATGCAGCCATCCAGAGGGACCTCAGCAGGTTGGAGAAATAGGCTGACAGGATCTTCATAAATCCAACAAGGGGAAGTGCCAAGTCCTGCATCTGGGGAGGAGCAATCCCATGCACCAATATGTCCTGGGAGCCACCAGCTGGGAAGCAGCTTTGCAGAAAAGAACCTTGAGGTTCTGTTGGACATCAGGTTGACCTTGAGCCAGCAGTGTGCCCTTGCTACAAAAAAGGTTGCATTAGACAAAGAATTACCAGCACGTCAAAGGAGATGATCTTTCCTCTCTACTCATCTCTGGCGAGGCCACACTTGGAATTCTGTGTCCAGCTTTGGACTCCTCAGTCCCAATGGACATACTGGAGAGAGTCCTGCAAAGGGACATGAAAATGGTTAAGGGACAGGAGCATCACTTGTATGAAGAGAGACTGAGATAGCTGGGACTTTTCAGGCTGGAGAGGAGAAGGATCTGGAGGGGATCCATAAATCTGCACAAATATCCGAGGAAAGGATGCAGAGAGGACAGAGTCGGGGTCTTTTCAGTGGTGCCTACCAACAGGACAAGAGGTAGTAGGCACAATCTGGAACCCAGGAGGCTCTGATTGAACTTCAGGAAATGGACATTTCTGAGTAAAGATAATGGGCCAACTCTTCAAATCACCTAAAGGATTGTTAGGGAATGAGAGAGTTTGTTTTGAGTTGGCAGGACAGGATTTTATCACTTCTAGGACTTTCCTGGTCAAAAGTCAGACCCTTGATGTTTAATTGTTCTTCAAGGGACTATTCTTCAGTTAACAGGACTAAACCAAATTGTATTTGTCTGATATTTAAATGGTCCTGAGAATACAAGCATCATTGTTGCTTCCTTATAGGAAAGGCTGATCACAACCATCAACTGAACAGTGAAACATAAACTAGGTTTGCTTGTGTGAACACTCTTTCCTATCTAACCTGAACCTGAACTTATCAAGCCCCTCATGTGAGGGTCATGACAGGCAGCTATACAGTACTGAGTTACAGAAGTTCCTCTTGCCCCTTCATTCATCTCTTTGGACAAAGACAGACCCCTCATCCTGACTGCCCTAGATGCAAGGAGGCAACAGAGGTTTATGTTCCCAGTCACACTTGCTCATATACAGCTCCCTCCCACCAGGCAATTCCTTTGAGAGCAAAGAATCAGTCTTATGTCCACAGGGGTAGTGAGACTCTCTGAGTTCATGGGGTTGATCCTCATGCACTCCAGCAGACAGGCTGAACCCAGAGCCCTCGCTCAAGGCAGCCTGCCAAACCTGCAGCAGGTTACAATCATTCCAACTCACGCTTTACAAATCTAAATGAGTTTTCTTTGATTTCTGGTCATGATTACAGAATGAAGCAGCCATCCTTGGTTTATGGTGACAGCTAGATGATGCTGTGGCTTTGTTATGTCCTGGCAGCAAGAGACCTGTAACCTAACTGAACTTCACACATCAGTTTGGGGCTGGTGTGCTTTGCATGCTCATTCAGTTGAGTAGCATGAGAGATATGAAATGACAGCCTGATTCCTGGGCCCTCATGTGTTTTTTTATTGCTGATATAGCATGATCAAATTTTCATTCAGGGATAGCAAGTACCTGCAGGGATTATTAAGTAGGCATAACAGAAATCAGCATTAAAGAGATCTTATAAAATGGCTCCTTTTCAGTCCCTCTGTTGATATACTTTTTTTTTTGATGGCTCAAACGGGGAAAAGGACATCTTAATTTTAATTTTTTAAAGACAGCTGAAGGCCATGGGCAGCTGTTACCCAGGGCTGGGTTCTAAGCATGTGCAGATGGGATTGCTGTTGCCAGAAGGAGACACGAGAGAAGTTTGCCTGGAACTTTAGGCAGAAGAGCTTCAAGCAAACCTTCATATTCTCCTGTCACTAATACCATTCCTGCTTCTGCAAACAGGGACAAAATATATCTGAAAGAGAAAGAAAGTGAAAAGCAGTGGAGGTAAATTGGAGTCCCGGACGATATTTGGTACTCTTCTTATAAATCTGCAGTTTACCTTTGAAATCTACTGTTGCAAATATGGTCTGGAAGTCCTGTGTGGAGTATAAATAAGACTATGGGAAGCACAGTAGATTTCTTACAGCCTCTGAAGAAAGCTCCCTCTCTTTAAAAGAAGTAGTTTGGGAGAGAGGTGTGTGCTTGCTGTCTTTCACTCAGCAACTCTCCATCAGGCTATCTGTCCCTGAAACTCAGCCAAGTTGCATCCCTAGCCAGGTGTTGCAATTCCCTGCCACTCTTCTTCTGCAACAACATTTCCTGTAGAAGCACCATTCCCACTTGGATAGTCTTACCTCAGGTGGGATTGTCTTATCCCAGGTGGAACAGAGGAAGTGCCATTTACACATGAGAGGGGAAAAGAGATGGAGGTGATGATCTGAGGTCAGCTGAGGACAGCACAGAACCAGAGAGATGGCCCTGCCTGAGTATCATGGGTTGCTCTGGAGCTCTTTTTAGACACTTTACTGGGTGACAGGACTCAGGTCAGGTGTCTGGATGAAATCAACCTATTGAGCAAAAAGTGTACATACAAGGCTTGCTGTACCTTTCTGTATTCTGCTTCAAGTTTTTGTGTGTTTTTGGTTTTATTTAGCATGCTATCTCTAGTGTTAGGTCAGTATTTCTGCCCTAAGTCGCTGCGTTCAGGCAGCTTGGAAACAGTTTTTCCTTTAATGTATCACTGGGTGTTAAGAAATAGTCATTCCGAAGATGCTGAAAGCAAACTAAAGGACACTGCAGCTCAATGGCATAGGTATTTGACAACTGAGAATTCAGCAGCTCCAAATTCTGAAGGAAAGCACAACAGAGATCATAGGAATCTCTTGCCATCATTAATAGTTTGTGGCCTGGAAGGAGCCATATTCTGAACTTTGGCCCAATTGCAACCAGAAATTAGGTGTGTCACACCCATGATTATCACATATCATCTCTGTCTCTTCTATGCTGAAATATTTCTGGAGAGGGACAAATTTTTAAAGCATTTTAAAATTGTGCGGAGAAGAATAAAATAGAGATTACAGGAATGTTTCATCATGCCCAGGAAATGTCCATGGGGAAGAAGGTCAGCCAATGAAAACCGGTATTGGCCTTTCAGTGAGGCTGAATTTATGTGGCCACAATTAGATGAGGTTATGTGCTTTGAATGCCACTGAGAGCAGAAGTCTTTTCCCTGTTTCCAAACCCACCTACATTTACTCTAAACCTTCCTTGTGCCAGCACTTATGTTGCTGGGCTGCAAGCTGAGGAGATGTGAGCTTGTGGCAGAAAAGAAACCTGAGAAAAATATGTGTGTTCAGCTGGATGGGTTCTGGATGTGTTGTTGTGAGCTGAACATGAATTCACCTCAGCACAAGGAGGTACAGGTGACTGCATGCCTGGGGCACAGACAAGGGTGAGGCTGAGCCCCCCCAAGGGTGAGGTCTGCCCACCCCACCCCAGTGGAGTGCTGTTGCATCCCGAGACACAACATACCAACTGCTGATCCATTTCGCTCTGCTGCCAGGCTTTTGGCATCCTTTTCTAGCAGAGGCATCCAGTGAGGTGGGAGACAGACAAACAGTTTGAAATTAGGCTGGGAAAAGGCACTACCACTGCAGTCTGCTTGGTGAATGGGCACCAAACTTGTTCCTCTGAGCTTTAGCTATCTGAGAAGTATCTCATCCTTAATTACAGGGAGCTACACATAACAATCATCATTATGATTAATTTTCGGAGGCGCCTTAGCATCTGTGTTTCTGAAACAACATTTAGGAGACAGAGGGGGTTATCAAGGTGAGCTGCTGGTCTATAGCTGAGTGCTCAGAATACAACCAGAGGGAAAAAAACATCCAGTTCTTGTCAGGATAAAAAATTTTCACAATCCTAACATAGGTCCACCTGCTGTGGACCCTGTTCTTGCAAGGTATTTGGGGAAACTGAATACTGCAATGTGGGTGATTATTTCCTGGGTGGCCAAAGAGGTGAATCACAGGACTGTCACAATCAGCTATTTATTCTATTAAGTTTTAGGGTGTGCATACTGTAATTATATCTGGCTTAATCATGATTAAGGCTTGCATCCAAGCAGCTTATGAACATGGAGGCAGTAATGCCTTGGCTCAGGAACTGAAGTCCAGAGGACCAGTAATTGTATAGTAACTAGAAAGTTAGCAACTGGAAACTTTTCCTCTAAGCCCTCCTACTCTATTACCTATTAATGACACTGAATTAAGGAACTGTTCAAAGCAAATAATGAAATTATTGGAATGTGTCTGAAAAGAGGAAAGGGGTGGGATATTAGAATACTTCATTGTTAGCTACTTCATTTTAAAAATTTTGGTCTATTTAAGAGTAGGAAGAAAATAACAACAGGAATATTGTAATGCTTAGGGCTGGAAGCAGCCACAAGCTGAATGAGACAAGTGAACAGTTATAGAACCAACATCCTCCAAAAATTTTTTCTCCAGTCCTAGTCTGTAAAGGAGTTCATTCAGCCTGGTTATCATATCTTAATAAATGAGGTGAATATAAGAATGGATACAAAAACTTACTTAAACCATAAAGAAAATGTGACATGAGACAGTGTTTAAATGGTTTGATTTAGGAAGATTAGAAACTAGGAAGGTGTGTACATAAAGGGAAGATTTTCAAAACAATGAATGAGAAAGAAGAGGTTGGTTCTGTCCTTCACATAGTGGAAGAAATCAGAGAAGTTGTCAACAAAACCAAAATTTGCTTCACTTAAAAAATGCAATTTGCTTCTAGAACAATAAGTTTTCTACAGTGAAAAAATCAAAGTGCAGAAGAATCTAGACCTTAGGTTTTTGATTCGTTTTGTTCAGAGTGGGTTTTTTTGTAAGGTAGGTTACGTTCTTACCAATGTCCAGCAGCATGAATCTTCTGTATGCAGTGGGAGATGCAAGAGACCCGTTGAACAGCATTCTCCAGGTGGAGCTGTGCCAGGAAAGGGACAGTTAAATGTCCTGCAGATTCTCCCAACATCAGTGCCGTTGTGCACTGGTTCACAGGACACCACTCCCCAACAAGCACACTTCACTGCCTTATATACTTGAGTGTATAAATTGTATCCACGAGTGGATCTGATCCTGATGCTGGCATTTATGAAGCCTCTGTCATCTTCCTGCATTGTACATGTCACTGGTCATCCTCTGACAGGGCACTGAGTGAGCTGCCACTGTGTCACAGTACAGCCAAGGCTATGTTACCCTAGTTTCACAAAATAAAAATCATCAAAGCATCATGTAACCTTGAAATTTAATTGTTGTGAATGGCCCTGGATAACTTTTACTACTCTTCTTATTTTCAACCTTATAAGCTGTAGGGTAGAGCTTCCCTTTTGGTTATCTCATGTCCCCCAGTAGATCTATGTTGATTGAAAACTTTGACTATATCTTAAGGGGTAATATATTGTCATTCTCATATGCATTAAAAATAGGACTAGGTTTATTTTCCCCAGGATTTTATGAATTTAAATTGCATATTTTGATTATTCATTTTCAAATTATTAAGTACCATTAGATTATGCATATATCATTAGAACATGCATAATATTTTTTTCAACAATACCTGCATTCCTGATGTAGGAAGGGCCAAGTGCTATCAGTTCACATTTCATATTACACCAAAGTTGTTTATTCAGATATCTAAAAAGCACCCCACTGCCCAGCAGGAACTGGAATTTCATGTAGAACTGTCTGGGACATTCTTCTAGATGATTACATAGATAACATGCTGAGGAATGCAGCACTGCTAATAGAGTATTAGGAAAGTAGTCATTACCATAAATGACTGTATTTTTAAGAGTGACTTTTTCTAACAGGTTTATCTAAAGGGTTATTATGTAACACAAACAGCCCACAGCTGTTGCATTTTTATGAGGTAAATCCTACTCTCAGTGACACTGTCCAAACTCATTGACCTCAGTTAGCCCGTTCAAGTGGGTCCAAGAACAGATGACCTTTTGGCCAGCATTCACCTCCTCTTCTATTGTCTCATGAGGCTACACAAACAGTTTCATATTTGAAATACAGTTTAATTTTCTTGTAAAATTAGAACAGAATAATTCTTGTTGGAAGGTTCCTCTGCCAATCATCAAGTCCAAACTTAACCAAAAGCAGGTTATTAAGGGCATTGTCCAAATGCTTCTCAAACTGACAGGCTTGTGGCATTCACTCACTCTCTAGGAAGCCTGTCCAGAAGGATGCTGTGAGAAATAGCACGGAAAGCCTTACTATAATCCAGAAAACCTTCACTGACTGTCTTTCCTTCACCCACTAGGCAGCTGATGTTACAGCAGAAAGACATCTGATTACTTAGGACTTTCCCTTTACCTGTGCCTGATGATTCCATTGTTTCATTGCTCTCTAAATGCCTTTCAATGGCATCCAATATGATCTTCTCCGTAATTTTCCAGGCACTGAGGTCAGAGTAACAGTTCTGCAATTTCCTGGATCTTCATTCTTGTAAATTGGAATAATGTAGGCTAGCTTTCAGCTTCCAGTCAGGAATGAATTCCCCAGATTCCCAAGGCCTGTGATAGATGATTTCAGCAGGTAAACAGACCTGTAAAATGAACTGTTTTGTACTATCTGTTTTTTGGAGGAGAACTCTAGTCTAGTAAGGAAAGATCATGATTATTTGGAATTCTGCAAGTTTTAAATTTTCATGACCATAGTAGAGGGATATTTGGAATTGTTCCTTAAAATTGATTTAATCAAAGAGTCTAAAATTATGTACAATAATTTTAGTAATTTTAAACTTAGACTGATTGTAGGCTTTTCTAACTCAGTATACCATCCTCGCTGATACCCTGTGCTACATGGTTCTGAAGGAGGCAAAACAGCACTCACAGTTAACACCTTGGAAAATAATTTATTCATGGTTAGCTTTTATTTTGAAACAAGGGCTGTGGTTTGAAGGTTTACTGGATTGTCCCTAAATCCCCAGATTTATTATTTTCAATAATACACTGAATATAACATGTTGGCAATTCTGATTCTGCTAAAAAGCAAGCAGATATGATTTGCCTTGTTCCTTAGGAGAGGAAAGGATGATGTAACAGCTTGTCCATTAAGTAAATTTGGCTAAATAAATCCTATAGTGACTATAGGATTCCCTGCTTGGCACTTATTCCTGAAAGACTCCTGGTGATGTAATGCTACCTTTCCCTAGAAAACAGTGTACACCTCCATAACACAATATTTATTTATATCTGTGGAAAAGATCCATGCTTTCCTGGGATAGACTAGCTGCTACATCAGAGTATACTAAGACAGTCATCCTTATCAATGTACTTCTTAAATTACATGTAGGTATGGAGAAGCAAGGCAAGGAAAGCAGCAAGAAGAGAAAGGGTGTAGACAGGTTTGCTTAATTTCATGCCAGCTGAGTTCCCATAGCATATTCAGAGTGACGAGCAGAAAGGCTAACGGGAGACATTAATACATAAAGAGATTTTGTGTTTTGATCAGAAACAGATGTGCTGAAATGAGACTTGAAAGGGTTGCTAGCATCAACATCTTGTGTAGGATACACTGACATCAGTCAGTATATGTTGGAATTGCTCCTGATTAGAAACTGCATGGACTTTGCAGGATCACTTTCCAGAGAACACCTACTACTACAAGCAATGGCAGTGTTAGAGAGCCACTTCTAGTCTTTTTTGTTATGAAAATGGTAAATGTCATTGTAAATGCAAAAACTATAAGGAAGTTTCTTTATTCATCTAGACCAACAGAACAATTTTTGATGGAGGTCTTTATTTCACTTATAGGAAACTTCAGGTATGTATTTAAACTATTTAAAACCAGATATATTTTCCCTGTGTATTACTGCTGTTCATATTGTGAACTTTGCAAGTTTTATAAAGTTCTGTTCTCTGAAAGGAAGTATAAATATAACATTTTCTGTAATACACACTTCTGTCTTCCTAGTTTTGTTTTTGCTTTGTTGTGATTACCGATACGGAATTCTTTAACTTCCAGGAGAGTTGCAACTAGCTTGACATCTATGAGCAACCTAGTCTGTGAATTCTTAAAAGTATTCACAGAAATTCCACCTGAGTAGCAGCTGGGATGCATCCACGGATTCTCTTCTACCCCTGATGTTTTGGGAATCAGGTTATCAAGAAGTTGTGGCGTCACCAGTGATCTCAGTGGAGCACAGAACATTCCCCAGCAGCAGAAATATCTGATAGTGTGGCGCTGCTGGTATGTTTAAGTATCCAGTAAGTTCTCTGAGGTAAGCGCCACATGATGCAGTGAAATTGCTCTTGAACCCTGTGACCAGCCCGGTGACCATGAGGAGCACAGCAAGTGTGCCTGCAGCACACCAGAAATTCAGTTCCTTTCTGTGTGCAAGGCTCAACACAAACTGGAGGCTGTGGCTGTTTGTGTCATCATTCTGTTTGTGACATAAGATTTGTGTCAGAAAGACATCTGAAGAAAGAACACATTATTTTCACACTCTTTTTCATGTGTGTTCTTACCTGTATGAGTTTCCCCATCTGAAGATACTGTGATGTTGTGTAGAAGGGATATATGTTCTACCTGGACACAATTATATAACAAACATACTACAGAAGCAGTGCCTATTCTAACAATCACTTTCCTATCTTCTGTCCTTTTTCTCCCTTTCATTTTCTAAGTAAGTTTTGCCTCAGGCCTATGGAAATGTTTTTATTGGCTACCTGAAAGGGCATCAATAAACAAGACCTCAGACACATCAGTTCCATTGGTTGCCATTCGCCTTGGGTGTAATTAAATAACTGAAATTACTCATGCTCAATAAATGCCACTGGGTTCATGTGTGTTTAAACTTTTCCAGACTCTGTTTCAAAATCTCTATAAAGGAGGAAGAAAAAACCCCTTAAAATATGTCTTAGTCTATAGAGACCTACCTGAAGTGGGAGAAATTAATATGTCAGATTAATACAATAATTGGCCACATATGCACACAGATTACAGGGCTACAAATCGAGAGCAAACACTAACTGCTCATTTTTAGAATTAGTTTATTCCAGAGGGACACAGAACCCTTTCTGTGCTGGTGTCAGACAGCGCAGAATGGTGAAGAGGTGACACCGGAAAACAGAAAGTTCTAGGCCCATGCTTGCTTGTAGCAGGATGTCAGGTAAGAAGGCAGCAGATCGTATCTGTGGATACACCTTTTAGGACCAGGGCACTGCTCTTGTCACTGTTTAGTCATTCTGTTAGGAAGATGGGAGAGTGGAAAACGAGACCAGGTTCTTTTGCCCCTGTGTTCTCTTTCAGGTTTCACTGTGAGCTTAGTATAAAACTGGGTAACATAAAGATTAATGAAAAGACACAAAGGAGCATATCACTGCTGTTCTCTCCGTCATCAGTGCTGCAACAAAAACAGAATAAAGATTAAAACAGAGGAGTTTTACAAGACACTGGGGTTTTTTTTGGCAATCTGGATCCATACTTAGAGATGTAAGTCTTGTGTGAGTTGTTTTTCTGTTTTTAATAATACACCTAAATAAATCAAGATTATCAAAGAAGAACGCTATCTGTAACAATGGCAAGGGTGTGAGGGGGAGCACAGAACTGAAAACCATTTTGGGGTAGTAGAGGACAAAGAAATCAACACCACACTCTGTGAAACTCTTGGTGTGCATTTGAAAGTACTATGCAAGAGAAAGAATGTAAAATATCAATTAATATGCAAATTGGTAAAGTATCTGAAAAGTTAAAAAACTTGTTGATGGGAACCCTAACAATGAATCAATGATTGGGAAACATGCCTGATACTGAAAAGCTTAAAAAGTACAGTCCATACAAATATTAAAATAAGTAAAAATGAGAAGTGGCATGTTACAAGTGTTAAGTATCTCCACAAGGAGAAAATGCCAGCCTGGCAACAGCTCTGTAAAGTACCTGAGAATGACGTAACAAGAAACAGTGGCTTGCAGCTTAAGCCAATGTTAATTTTAAACAAAAGGAGTGATATTATCTGTAACAGCAGCATTGATTAACTGGGGAACAAAATTCCGCAACAATTGGTAAATTTTTAATCCTCAACACTTTCTTGAAAACAAGCTCCATCTAGACACCTTTACCCAGAGCTCTAGTATGTGGAGAGCTACAAGCATCTAAGATGTATGAAAGGTCAGCCTATGTGATTTTAGGGTTGCTTCTGGCCTTAAATTCTAATAATTCCCTTTATTTCAAAGAGGTAGTGAGCACAAACTCCATAAACATGAGAACTGGGGTGGAGAGCATGGGTAATCAGTAAAAAGCTAGGAACAGCTACCCATAACCAAGTTCAGAACTTCTTATGTACAAGCATCACCTGCTGCCAAAATGGTGATAAAGCACATTTTGTCTTTCACCTTGTACTCGCCCTTCTGTGCTGGCTAAAGCCAGAGGTGGAGAATACCCTGTATTCTGGGGAGGCTATTAAAGCTGTGCTATAGTCAGCTGGAGACCTATTTAGTCAGTAGGAAAAATGCCTGTGCCTCATTAATCTGTATGTTGCAGTTGAAATTGTTTTGCTCTTTGTTGTGCTACCATTGCATTCTGTGTCCTCTCCCATTTTATAAAACGGAGCAGAATTAATAGAATTGTGGTAAGTTAAGGAATTGGAAGGGACCTTAAAGGTCACCTAGTCCCAGCCTCCCCTCCCAGCAGACCATGTTACTCAAAGCCCCATCCAGCCTGGCTTTGAACACAGCCAGGGTTGAGACATTGACAGCTCTGGGCAACCTGTTCCAGTGCCTCATCACCCGCACAGTAAAAAGTCTCTTCCTAATACCTAACCTCTGCTATGACCAGTTTGTCAGTCACATGAGGGGTTTTGCTTATACTTTGACTCTCTGAAATATTTGTGTGCACCTTGCTGGGTTAATCATTGCATATGAAGTTACTTCTTATAAGATTGCATCAGATAGTGATAACCTACATATTTAAAAGATAATGAATCTAGTGAAGACTTTCCAGTCTCTGTTTAGATAGTATATTGTGCAGAAGTGGTTGCACAGTGCACAACCAGCTGAAATATACATCATTGCAGGATTCTGTCCTGTTTCTGGATATTGGCTAGTGTTATAACCCAAGCTTGAGTTTTAGTCACTGGGGCCAAGGCAATTAGTGGCTGCTGTCTCATAACTCTTACATGCTCCTTTACCTCACACATTAAAGGTACTTACCTTGAAAGTTACAATTTTGGATTCTAGGCACAACCCTGTGACAGAGCCCATCCTATATTTTGTGGGAGAGTGCACCGACTACAGCAAGACCCATGCATGAAGTAACTGTTAGGATAAAGTGAAAGCTAATTTTAGATAAGATCTCTAATTTCTGATACATCATATTTGATGTTCTTCCTTTTTCTAGCAATGCTATTTTTATCTGTGCTGTGGCTGGGGTTCCATAACTGCTGAACACAAACCAAAAGAAGGCTCCAATATCAGAGAACTTTGGTGTCTTTTGTGCAGGAGCCCATAGACTCTGTATTGAGCTGGTCACTAGTCACTATTTTCCGATAGAAATTCTGTGCAAATATATGAGTAACAGCATTGGTGTGAGTGAAAACCAGACTAAAGACAGACAAATATTCTTTTGTGTCGCTGTAGAATTTCTCAATCATCTTATTTTTCTCAGTATTTTAAAATCCTTCAAACTGTTTTCACATTTGCAAAGGTAAAATCTCTTCTTTCCTGTGTTTCAAGGTATATGTGCTGGTCTTCTGAGTGCTTATCTTATTCAGGTTTTTTTTTTAAGCAAAGGACTAAATGCTACAGCCTTGAGTGCAGTAGATCAAAAATTAGGAAGACAATAGAACAAGAAAGTGTGAAGAAACGCCCAGTGGGAAAGATTTTATGTAGGAATGTTTGTGGTAGGTTAGGTGCCTGGGATTTACTTAGCTTTTTGAGCAGGTTTTTTCACCTTTGGTGATGCCTGTGCTGCCTTGGTTGCATTTAAAGCTTGCTCAGGTAAATAAGCTGGAAGACACAGTTGTGACATCAGTTTAAAATCCCCAAGCAGGATAACCTTTTCAGCTACTCAGAGAGAAGAACAGCTGTATTTGCTCTCAGCTTGATATTTCAGCTGTTTGGAAGGGCAGCACACACAGAGTAGAGATGTGGAAGTCCTACGACTCTGCAGCCTATGTTCAGGGACATGATGCATTTTGAAAATTTTTTTGTTTGTATCCCCACTAAGAAGCAGAATGCAGTGGGTGTCAAATTTCTGGCATTGGTTTAAGTACTTCTGTGATGCATAAGAAAGAGGGCTCATGCATCAAATCCCTTAAAAAAATTGTTAAACTCATTCACCCCTGGGCCTTTGGCATGTTGGGTTGGTCCACACTCTCTTTCACTAAGGCAATACAAAAGCCTGCAATCACCTGGATCACAGCTAATTGCAAATAAGTATATATTCAGCATCTATAATAAGGGAAGCAGAATTCTGGCACAAATTAGTGCAACCAATCTCTCAGGGATTGGCCTAGATGAGTTTCCTTTTGTGTAGAATCCAACTTGAATCTGACATCTGATTTGAGCAGAGTAGTTTTAATTTCAGAATTGCTGGAATTATTCTAATTCTCATTATTCAGAATAAATCACCACACAATTATTAAAGAAAGTGTCTAATAAAACAGCAAAGCTTTATATTTGCTAACATGGAACCATCTTGGGTTAAGAAAATAAAAAAGAGTTTATGTTTTGCTGTTATGGTTTCTGAACCAGAACTGCTTCAAATGAAAGTATCATTTCAGCAGGTATGCAGGATACAGATATCAGAACTTTTCTATGTCCAAGTATAGATTAAATAAACTTCTGTTTGACTGAGCATTTTCAGCAATGACTATCTTCACATGCAGCTGATCTGATTTTCGGAAAAGCTAAACTCCTATGAATTCTGGTGGAGTGCTTAGCCATAGAGCAATCGATACCACCCATATAGAAAACTTTTTGCTATTTACAAGGGCTGCATGTCTGCTAAGCTCACTCACCATATTGTGAGTCAGTGGAGAGAAATTATGCAGCAGCTGATGCTTATCATGATCAGATTGAATCATCTCTATCATTCCCTTCTGCTGCTGCCTGGAAAGTTCTATTGTGGCTTCAGAATCTTGAGAACAAGCCCAAATCATCTGCTCATTTATGTAGGTGAATTTTTTAGTTACAAAAGAATGCAACATGTTTTATTCAAAGATGGCAGGATTTTTGTGGGGAGAGAGGAACCTCACTGAAAACTTTTAAAGGGGTCTTCAGTGTCTCAAAATGCAAATCATTATGCACAGCAAGATATTCTTTTCTTCTAAAAGATCTTTTGGGCAAATCTTGCTCTATAACTACCAGCCCTCCTTCCCTGCAAATGGCTTTACTCTGAGCATCATGCAGGGGGTTGTACTGAGGGGCTCAGGAACCAGAAATGTGGCACAGCTCAAGAAAATGTAATTAAATCAAGCAAAGAATGATACATTTAAAACAAATCAATTATTTATATTACAAGAGCTCTGTTAGCTGATATAGCATTTTCAAATGAACCAAGTGAGACTCATTGTCTGAGCCAGGGTGCAGTCAAGCCTGGGAATGAGAACCAGGTGTATAGTTTTATGGACAAACGCCCTGACATTTAGAGGTAGCAGCTGCATTCCAAGGTTATAAATCTGGCCTCATAAAGCCTGTGCACTTTTTATATATGGGGTCTGAAATACCCCCAGGTGTCAATGGTTTAGCCAAAGAATAGAATTTAGGAGGGGTTAGGTTCATGTTTGTAGCCACTGCAACTAAAACCTAGTTCAAATGGCTTGTATTTAATTTGAGTTGGCAAATACATGCCTTCTCCAAACAGAGATAAGTTGAGCAAGTCTTTACATGTCAAGTTCAGGCAGAGATGAATTTCCTCAAGTCCTCTCTGTTCTCCACTCAAATCTCTGCTGCTGCCTTGTGTTCATTTATTCTCACTGCAGCAGAATGGCTACATCCTCTTCACGGCCTGCCTGTGGTCCTAGAGTGACCAGCAAGAATTAGAGTTTCAAGTTTAAATAAACATTTGAGGTAGGCCTTTTTGTGCTGAGTCGGGCAAGGCATCTCTCAGCTCAGCAAACCTTTTTTTAGTGTTAAATAAATCGAATAAACTGTTGTTCCTGTCTCAGACCAAATTCATTACATTTACTTTCAAAAATATAAATTACCATCATATGCCATCAGACCTGCTGCCAATTCAGTGCTGGGCTTTTCTCAAGGGCAATATCGAGGAGAGGAGAGGAGAGGAGAGGAGAGGAGAGGAGAGGGGAGGAGAGGCTCTCCAAACTAAAGCACTGCAAAACAAAACTGGTCAATATATGTATCCTGCTGTTCTCTTTGAAAAATCCATGTTGCTCAGCTCTGTGTTCTAGACAAAATTATATGTTTATCTTTTGCAGGCCACTAACACACCTGTCAGAGCCATTGTTGCCTAAATTATCAGCCAAGCCAATCCTAGCTGGATATCACAAAGCAGCTACCAAAGGGAGCAGATGCCCTGTTTATTCAAATAAAAGTGAAATTCTGTCCTTGGTTAAATACTGTGACACTGTTACAGTATTTAAACAAACATAAACAGAATGACAGCCTCAAAATCTGGAAAGGCTATCTGACAGCCGGACTGAAGTCATCATTAGTGACCCACCATCAGACTTTAAGGATTGCTTTAAGGATTAATAATTAAACAATATAAAGATGTCATAATTGTATGAACTTCCAAGAAAAGTGACAGAATCTCACTGCTTGAGCCATCTTAATATGAATAATCAGTGAGTAACACAATCAAACACATCCGGTAAGAATACGTCTAGCGAGGCATGAGCGGAGATTAATTCCTCTATTGAAAAGTAAGAAGGACAAAAAGGCAGGGAGCTTCCCCTTTTTCTCTTCCTCTGTTGAGTGGGACTTCATTACATACTAGCAATAACATTTTAGAGCATGGAACTGCCAGTCAAGTGGTATTTTGATAGTCTTCAATATAATTTTAATCAAAATACATTTAATGTTTCCTTACTAAAATCATCAGGCTTCAACCATTCTCAAAATTTGACTTTAGCTACCTGGGGGAGAAAAAAAATCTGTTACAAAAGAACATAAGTGTTCTCGATTCCTGAACACCTTACAAGTAGTACATCAACTCACACTTTCTTCCACAGCCCTGTTACAAAAGCTCATGAGATCTGTACAACTATCCAGTCTTATGTGGATACACATATCCAATCAGGTGATGAGCACCCACATTAAAAATCATTCCAAATAATATATATTTTACAGTTTTGATTAAAGTTTTAATTAAGGGGTATTGCATTTACTGCATCTTCACAAAATTTTAATAGTAGAATTTAAAAATTCACTTTAGGCATTTTAGCATAATGAACATCCTGCTGAGAATAAAGACAGAGAATATATTAGGCACAGATGCAAACAATTTTAAGGCAAAGGTAGAATTATACAGACAGTGATCTTATCCTTAAAGATAAAGCAATAAAATTGATTAGAGTGGCTTGAAAGAACACAGGGAACTAAAGAAAATAATTAGGCAAACCCAGAAGATACAGGTAGAATTATAAGAGATCCTTCAGCACAAATACAGCTCTGTAAACCTGCAAAACAGTCCCCTCAGGCACAGAAGCCCAAACATTTGTAATCTAAAAGATTTAGACTTCGGCAATAGCAAAAAATGTGATTTTTTGACTACCCAGAGTAGATCACAATGAAATTACATTCCTTGCTTTCATTTTCTTCTAAGGAAAAAATATTACCTTAAGCTTGACTTTTATCCATATTTTAAATGTCCTGCAACTTCATGTTCAAAATTTTAATTATTCTGTAATCAGCTACCAGGTTGTTTTTTTTTTTAAACCTATCTTATAAATAATTCAGACTTAATCTGATTTAATTCTTGACTCCCTCTAGGAGTAACAAATGACAGGAAGACCTGATCAATTTTCCTGAGGAACTGGCTAAACTCAGGGACGTCTACATTGCTGAGATCTACATTTTGGCCTCTTCCTAACACTGAGGACATCATAGTCTGCATGGATAGAAAGAAGCTGTAGAGACTTCAGACTGCCCCCTTTTCTATGAAGTGCTTAGGAACCATGCAGGAACACGTGACGGGAACTTATAAGACTTGGTAGAAGGGTTTCTCCTATCTTTTGGTGGGAAACTAATGGAGGATCAAGACCTACTTCCCACAATGGGTTTAGGGTAAATGATGAGCCCTATATCTTCTTTCAGTGTTTCGTTGAGACTGACATCCAAATACACGTGCATGATACCTCTGTTCCCTTGAGCATAAAGGCAGCAAAACAGAGGTACTGGGCTCCAATTGCAGATGTTTATATTACCCACTGAACCATGAGGAACTACGACAACCCTTTATCTTATCCATCTTTTAAATAAATCAGGTATTGCAGTGCTAGTAAAGATGAGTAGCTGACAGCACTACCTAGTGTTGTGCAGAGCTAGTGAATGCTGAACAAGTGCTGACTCTACATTCAAGAATACTCCTGTCTCTTCATCCTTTTCAACTCTTTCTTCTTTGATTTCGGTATCACATTTTGGAGATGCAGGTCAGAGACACACAGCTTTTTTTCCTAATTTTGTTCTCCAGCCTTGTATTTCTGTGGTGTGATACCTGTTGGCAAGATCTGCTGTTACCCCTGTCTTGTCCTTTCAGCATCTTTGTCAGTAACTGCAGGCTTGACTTTTCAATTTCTTAAGCACTACATACCTCATTAAAAGCAGGCAGAAGGGTTTTCATTCCCTCCTTAGGAAAAGCATGATGCTGCACGTTGTTAGTACATTTTCTTAGGGCATCATCTTATTTTACCTAAGTTAATAAAGAGATGAAGAAGAAGCTTCTTTTTTATTATTTTTTTTTATTCCATTTTGGCAGATTAAGCTGGCTGGGTCCTTACAGGCAGAACCCCTGTGGCTCTCAGTATCAGAGATAATTACAATGGGCATGCTGCCAACCTTTATGTTCCTTAAAAATTATTTATTTCACTTAACAATGACATCTTTATTTTCAAACTTTCCAGAGGGGTCATTATGTATTGTATTGAGCTGAAGCTCCCATGCTGGGATGGAGGAAGATGAAAGGTTTGAATCTTTAATTAGGATTCCTTTTTATCCGAATTTCCTGGTTAGAGCAGAATGATGAGAATCAAAGAGGCAGCTTTCTGTTCTGGCCATGTATTTCCATCTGTCAGAAGGAAAGGATTTGGTTACTGAATATTGTACTGTGGCAAGAATTAATGATCCAGTCTACCTGAGACTGGTTGATGAACTTGAAATGGGAACAGAAATCCAGAAATAATGTCAGGAATATGTGCAATTTCTGCATGGATCTCAGATGTTGCGTGCTGGAAAATGCTGAGGTCTGGCCATGTTAGACTGGAAGGTAATTTGACACCTAGTACAAAGTCTAGTCCAGTACAGTAAATGTGCAATAACCCTGGAATGCTGAATTACCACCTGGGTCAGAATTATATTTCCTTTGTGACATCTTCATCAGCTCCCTAGTCAAGTAAAAGCTGAATTATAGATCTTCTGGTTATGCAAAATGTCTGACCTATAAAAGGTGGATCATTTATATGGGTGTCGAGTTCTCAAAGCATCCACTACCTTGAGAACAAAAACCTCTAACCAAGTCTGGTTTGCTGATGCAGCAAAACTCATTTCCTGTAACAAATGTATTTATTTTATGACTACGAATGGGCAATTTTTATTGTTCCAGGCTTTGGAAGTCTCCCATGCTCCGGGCCTTGGAGGATAATGAGCTATTCAGAAACTTCTTGCTTGTAAAATCTCTTGTACTTGTGAGATGGGTAATGCCCCTTCATGTACTAGTCTAGGCTGCAATACTTTTTTAGAAGGAAACTACTGGGGCCTGCGTGTTTGGACAATGGGTACCAGACTGTAGCTGCAGCAGAAAATAAACTTTGCAGTGTGAAGGGGAAATGGCTGAGCAGTGGGGACTCAGCACTGGGATGGTTAATTTATTAAAATGTCTCTAGGTGCAGTGGGGGAGGCAGCCCTTCATGTGACTGCCTTGCAGGACAGTGTGGGTGTTGCTCAGCTATGATGGACACAGCCCCAGAGCTTGTCAATGGAACAATGACATCTGAGCTGTAAGCAGGTATAAATATGTGAAAGGACAGCATCAGGACATCCAAATGATCAAAAATGGTCCAGTAATGGTCTGGAACCATTTAGAGACTCACTCAGGATCCCAAAGAGCTAGTGAAAATTACCTACTCAAGGATGTTCTATTTTACTTACCCATGACTCCATTTCTTCATACCTCTGAATACTTTGCTTTCACTCCTAGAAGTGAACTGTGTACCTACATGGTGTAAAACACCTGTGTCCCTAAACTGTGTATTTATGATGACCTTAAAAGCCCATAAGTCAATTTTGTCATTGGAAGGTATCCCATTCTCAGCTTTTTTTTCTACATTTCTAGTTCCTATTTGATTTGTTTGGATGGATCATTGAGAAAGATCACATTGTGATCACCTCTGCAGACGTGTTTCAGTGCTGACAGAAGCAGTGTGGATCCAGATGATGCTCTTCCTATCTGAAGCTCATTCTCACAGATGTTGTTTCACAGACCTGCCAGAGTAAGCAATGTAAACAGTCATGGGGAGGAGCCTCCTCCCTGAACAAACACAATTCATGAGAGGAGAATGCATCTGAAGTTCTTGTAAGATCATGCCCTCAGGAGCAGTAGTATTTATTTGTGGTTTTGCCTAAATGTCAGGGTGAACACTACATTTAAACCAGTGAATTTTTGGAGAGGTATGCAATTTTTAAAGAATGCTTTCACAGCAACTGCATTGTGTGAGAACTGCATCCACCTATTTCAGAAAAAAAGTCTAAAAAAAAGGTAGGGAATAATGATTTATCTGTGAAACCTAGCTGTGGTCAATTTGCTATCCATGGACAAGGAACTTCATTTCTCTGTGCCTCAGCTTCTCCATCTGTAAAAGATCATTAATAATTTCAGAGCCATAAACAAAGGCTACTTCACCAAATCTGGAGAAGTAACATTTCCAACTGTTTGAGATACTCACACAGAAGTGATTAGAGAGTATAAAAATGTGACTGGGAACAGAAGTGGAATAAACAAAGTGCTAAAAACACTTTCATGAGAAATGCTGACAGTGAATTTGTTCATTCTGAGTGGTAATTTATTTTACAGACCTAATATCTGCCTTTGGGTCCAAACAAATTGAATCCTGCATGGCTGAGAGAATAGATCAGATCTTATGGTCTTTCTCATAGGCCAAAACCCAGACTGTCTTCTACAAAGTCACGTCTAACATGAAAATGAGGTAAGTCTTGAACTGACAATTTCCTGAGACTTGAAATCTTACGCTTCATCTCCCTTGTTCCATGGATATTAATCACTCATTGTCATGGAAATCTTTGAAGATACTGTAGTTTCCTATTATCCCTCAGTTTTTCACTAATAAAATATCTGTGGCTATGCTGTGGATTTCTAGTTGTTGAAGCGTTTCTGGCACATTTGATACACTGTGAGAGACAATAAGGAAATTGTGTGTTGCAGGAGAGACTGCTCTTCTCAGTGCTGTGGTGAAAGAAACCATCAGTTTGGTGAAAGTGATAATGGAAAAGGGAGATTATGTCAAGAACACTCAGGCCACTTAATAAATGTTCAGTCACAACTGTTACAATCTCATCTACTTTGGTATTCACCTGTGGGTTAAAGCGCTGTGTTTTCTTTACTTCTGACATGGGTGTCTCTGCAACTGTCCACCTTTTCTTCCTCGTTCTATCAACCTGCCTAATCAGTAGCATGTCTGTGTCTCTTCCATAAATCCTAACTTCAGAATTGCCAAGGAAGATAAATCTTGTCAGAGAACTTTTCTGCAGAAGTTTGGTCTTAAACAAGGAAGCAGTTTTTTGTCCTGGTACTCATATAGAACTGTGACCTGTGGGGAAATGCCTGTCTGAGCCTGCAGGCAGCCTGAGACAGTGAAAAGAATCAGAAAACTTTAATCCTGTAAGATAATGGTACTGACAAGAGCTGTTAATGACTTCTGTCACCCATTATGACACTAATACAACTAATCTGAAAATTCATACCATGCTTTCTCTCCCATACCGTGCCCAAAACCATCAGCTTTTCATATGCAACTCTGAAAATATTGTGCAACTTCAACTGTGAACAGAAATACGCAATATGAAGGCCTGATGTCTGTGGAAAGTGATTCTAAACCAGAGTCAGCATAAAAAATTATTGAAGAACCCAAATGGGCAGATTATGCAAATGCATCCACATTGTTAATAATGTTTTCTTTTTGAATGGAACTGTTCTGTGGGTCCAGATGTATTGTAAGGTAACTTTTGACATCAGACATGGCTTCATGTTTTGCCCCTTCAATTAATACAGATGGCTTTGTTACAGTGATACTATTACTTTAAAATTTAGATGTCTGAACATATGTATATATGAAATATTCATATAATCTATTATCTACCCTTCTGAAATTGAAAAGCATTGCTTGAGAGTGCACAGACTTGTGATTTGCTTTCCAAAGCTGCCTTTCCAATTTCTTTCTCATGTGGATGCATTTCCTTCTTCCATTCTCTCCTACAGTCTTCGTGTCATGTCACATCACAGCATGCCACATCATCTCATATCACCTAATCATATGCTTCAAAAAAGCATACAACAGTCACAGACAGCAGATATCCAAAAAGGCCTCAAAAATACAACAACAAAAAAAGGGGTTGAAATTTGATAAGCAAAAGTGGGGGCTGAGTATCAGGAAATATTTGTGATAGTATGCAACTGGGGATATAAAGTGTTAAGCACTGAGCAGACAAATCCTTGCTCACTTTAAATTAGAGTAGATAAAGAATTATTATTAATATGCTAACACTCAGTAAGTCTGTCTCTTGACACAAAACACCTGTCTAATATAAAACAACTCTCTCTGAAATGCTGGAACAACCTCTGCTGCCAAGATTTGGCAAGGCAGAGATGAAGATCAGCATAGTGCCTTGTTGCAGGAGAGAAAAATCTTTTCATTATACTGTTAATCTGAATTACCCCTGAAGAGCAGAAAAATCTCTGCAGGACAGGTGGAAAAGAATGCAAATCCAAAACATTTTTTTTTATTTCCATATTTCATTTCTGTTTTCACTTCTCAAATTTCTGCAACTTGCTCGTTGTATTGCTTCTTCCTGTAATTGTGGTTTTTTTCCTTAAGATACGACTGGACTGAATTGTCATTTGATAAAAACTGGAATAATGCAATAAATTTCAGTATTTTATTTTTGTAAGTCAATCAGCTGGCCACTGTATTTAGTAATTGTCAATGAGTGTAAGGAAATAAGAAAAAAAATTTGCTATTATTTTTATACCGACACTTCAATTCATGTTTAAGCTGAACATCTATGTGGTGTATATATGTATATACCTGTGGTGTGTATAGAAACGTGTACTTTGTGCTTATATATGACTTATACATGTAGTTTGTGTATATTACATTTTTTATTCCATTTCTTTCCTGGGAACATCAAAATCATCTCCTACTGAAACTAACATCGTAGATCTTTACGTATTGAGTTTCCAATATTCTCCTTTAAAACTGTTACTGGTCCAGTGTCTAAATTCCAATTGAGAAAGCATGAAAATTTCCAGAAGAGGATCACTTACCTCTCCATGTAGATACTTAATAGAAGCAACTTTTCAGAGAGTTAAACATTTTTCAAATCAAATATGCTACAGATGGTGGTCTAATCTTACTCTTGATTACTTCACTGCAAATATAGTGACATTTCATTGAAGTAAAGGCATTCTAAGTGAACTACTTTTATGAGAAAAAAAAAATCTGTGTAAATAGAGCCATTATGAGGCTGATGAACTTCTTTACATCCTACTCACACTATAAAATAAGATTGAAGTGGGACGTAAGCTTTGCACTGTGCATGATGAACTTCTCTTACATGATGAATGCTAAGTAGGTGCATCCACTCAGGTTCTGTATTGCCCTGCTAATAGAGACGATGAGTAAGAACTAAGATTATAATCAGGAGCTATGATTAATATAAACAATTCCCTTCCCCTTTTGTTTGCCCTTTCTAATGTTTGTAAATAATTTTCTTTGTTATGCTTCCACTTGTATTTCATTACATGAATAGTTCTTTCTCTCCATCCTCCAAATCAAGGAGACATTTCTCTTTTAACTCCTGCACTAAAATGAAATGCTGAAAAAAAACCCCCGTTATAAATTATGCCTGTGGCTCTATGGCTTTGCAGAGAAGAGTCTTGGGATACTGATGGACCACAAGCTGAACATGAGCCAGCAATGTGACCTTGACACCAAGAAAGCTAATCCTGGACTGAATGAGTCAGAATGCTGCCAGCAGATTGAGAGAGGTGATCCTTCTCCTCTACTCAGCTCTGGTGAAGCACCACCTGGAGTCCTGCATCCAGATCTGGGGCTTCCAAGTTAAGAGAGACGTAGCTGCCACACAGAGTCCGACAAAAGGCCACTAAGACAATTTAGGCGGAGGAGTTCCTTTCCTATGAAGTGAGGTAGAGAGACCTGGGACTGTCCAACATGTACAGAAGTCTGAAGAGAGTGTTTGAAGAAGGCAGATCTGGACAGGCTCTTTCAATGGTGTCCAGTGACAGAAAAAAAAACCCCATCAGCATGAACTAAAGCACAGCATGTTCCATCTGAACATCAGGAAACATATTTTACTGGGAGGGTGATAAAGCACAGGAGCAGGTTGCCTAGAAATGTTATAAATCTAAACTTGCTGCATTTTCAGTCATTCTGAGGCTCTAAATCCAAAGCAATTTCTTACTTTAAATTTTTGCATGGGTTTGCTTGTTTGTGTCTTACATATTTACTCAGTTTGTAAGTTCTTACTGGCTTTTGCTTCTCCTCTGAAGAACATAAATCTTTCATTTGCTCTGTCTCTACTCTCTCCTTTGACTTGATTCTTGTCAAAATAATTTTCTCTCTCTTTCACTCCCTCCCCCCAGATTCCTTTACTGTTTTTGCCTTCAGCAAATAATTCTGGAATGTTGCTGTGGGAATTTCAAATGAAGTGGTGGTGTGTAAATGGAGATATCTGTTGACACAGAGCCCTCCCTCTGGATCATTTGAATGGTACTTTTCAACCTCATGGTGAAATATATTCAGTCTTAAGCACTAGTACATTACAAACTTGAAGAAAATGAAATTAGTTCTCCAGTTTACATTAATGGATTAGGGATAAATCTATACTTCTTTTTTACCTATGCCACCATCTAAGCAGGTGATTAAACAAGACAGAGAAGACCCAAGAATGGATCCTTGACCTGACTTGGTATGCCAAAAAATGAAAAAGAAGAGGAGATTGATGACATCATGGATACAATTGCTTAAGAACTTAAGAGTAGTTCACTATTGTGGGATCTTGACTATGATGGATCAGTTTGAATAAAGGACTGGAAGGGGGGCATGTTATTTTTTATACCTATCATCAGTTTAAAAGGCTTGATAATTCACATGGTACATTCCCACATGAATGGGATCACAGATACCAAGTGACATATGGACAACCATCAAGTTGCTATGATGAAACACACACATCAAAGCCCTGTGAAATCCAACAGCACAGTCAGTTTTATAACAAATGACAGGATAATTTTACAGCATGGCCACCCAGATCCACGAAAAGACCTGAAGACCTAAATGCCTGAGCTTGTGATCCATAGTTGCTCCAGCTAATCTACTTCAGTTTCATGGAGGATGTAGTTTAAGAATTTCTTGGCTGAGTTATTTTAGACCCTAGGATACTGCTGCTATGTTTACCCATGAGATCACACATATACGACTTTGAGTTTATTTCATCTAGCTTTGCCCTGGCTGTACCTTGCAAGGGACCTATCTGATAGGTACTCTCTCCAAACAGGCATGAAAAAAATGGAAATGTTTCATAGGACACATATCAGTAGTCATAAACCAGCATTTGGGAGGTGGTAAAGCCTGCCTTTGACAGGGTCATTAGGGATTCAGAAGTTCTGGATCATTTTCATTTTTAGACATCTTATATTTGTAAATTCCTGGTTGTAATTAAAAAATGCTATAGCAATATGGCCCAGGTTTTGTAACTCCTCTGCCCTTGGAGTTTTGCCAAATTGAAGTCTCAGGTTCATTCCTTATTGTATTTAAAAAGGGCTTACAACCCAGGAACAGCTAGATGCCAGATTCTTCTGACGAGGTGCTGAACAAGCAAGGGAAAACTGTGTCTGGGGAGGAAGTGGCAGACACTGATATATTTTCCTTAATTCAGGCGGTTCTTGTGAATATTTACTTTGAGATTTGGATAGCAAAGTTCTCATAAAATTGATCTTATGTAGTCCAGACTAGACTTATGGACCATTTTGTGGTCTTAGATTGAAAATACCGATTAAAAATTTCTTAGCACTGTAAAATGCCAATATGAATATCCATTTTTTGAGAACTCTAAGGGTAGTGCTTGACAGCTGGGAAAAAAAAAAAAAAAAAAGAGTGCATAATCTATCTACATAGAATGGCTTTCCTAAAAAAAACATTTACGTCAGAAGGATCAGAGTGTCCTGATTGAGTCAAAGAACTCAATTGTGAAAGGCTTACTGTGATCTGTGGGTGAATAAGTGGCAAACAGTCAGTGTGAGAGGCTGGTTTCCTGTCCATGGAGAGTATTAGTGAGACTGGTTCTGTCTGTTCTTCACATTCTCTTCTTAGAAAGGAAGGCAGAAAATGTGATGAAGAACAGAACCATAACAAGGATGGGAGGACCAAACAGGATGTGTGACAGTGAGATATGTAAATACTTCCTTTTTTTAGAATATAAAGAAGGAAATATGTGACCCAATGATGGTGGAAAATGCAGAAGTATCAGATTACAAACAGCTCTTTATCCCAATTGGGTAGTATACAAAAAGTGCCAGGCAACCTGCAATTAAAAATTATCACAGTCATGGGATAAACAGTCCAAGGTATCTTGTAGATTAATTATTCCTGAATTAACCAAGATTAGATGCCTTTCCAGCAAAAATTCTTCAGTCAAATATAAATTATACTCAACAATGGGTCAAGAGGTGAGGTGTACTGTCTTGGAGGGTAAAGATCAATGTTTCTTCTTCTACCTTAATAGTAGAGACAGTAAGACACATTGTAATTACTGTCTTTTCTAACAGAGCAACATGAAGAGATCTATTTTTAAATAGCTTATTTCAGATATGCCTTGTCATTCATATCTGTCCAACTAGCTGACTTCTTTGAATAAACCTGATTTTCTTATTTTTAATCTCCTGTTCACTTGCAGAGTTAGTATGGTTCAAAGAGGGCAAAGAGTCTGATCTCAGCAACAGAATTGATTATGAATGATCAATCTCTTCCAGCTGTCCAAATGCACAGGAAGTAGTAGGTTTGGCTAAAAGTGTCCAAAATGGGATAAGACTTGCATAGTTGTAACTCAAATTCTAGTTGTAGCCAGCAGCCTGTGTAGTTTCTAGTGTCACTGTAAACTGGAAAAAAAATTCTTACTTAGCATGGCCTGAATTTAAGGAATTAGTTTTCAGAAGCAAACAGCTTTATCACTGTCAGCTAAGCACACTTGGTCTTGTGTAAGAGACATAAATAACAGGCCAAACTATTAACTATTTGGTGCACAGATGTCAACCCACTACACTCATACTTGTGACTTGCTCTTGCAGCACTTGAGTAAAAGACCATGTTACTCTGTTCAAGGAACAGAGGTCATGGAAGAAATCAGAAGGAAATCTCAGTATGTTTTCATGAATCTGCATGTTACAATTGAGAATATTTCAGGAAGAGAGTTTCCTCATCACCCGGGAAAGGGAAATGAAATAGCTAAACTCCAAGGCATTTTGAGGGCAGTTCTGTACTTCAGCACACCGGGACACTTCAGTTCTCTATTTCAGCACACCAGGGGGAGCGATTCCTCTTTGAACAGATCCCAGTTACAGCTCTGCAAGGTCTAGAAGGCACAGTGGCCTTTCACTAGCTCAGCACAGCCCTTTCAGCAACACTGAAGTGGAACAGCTTTACACAAAGAGCACGATGACCTGGAATGCCACAAAAAAATGTAAATTCTGAGAGAGGTGACATTCTTTCCATATAGATTTGAAGAGTGAAGGATTAGACTAGCATTTACGTAGAGCAATGAGGTCTGCTCTTCCATGCTGTCTTTTTATGATACCCAAAGATTTGAATTTATGTGTGATCTGCAATCCTCTGGATGCCTGGTACTCATGAATAGTTGCTAACACACAACACACGTGATCAGCTGATTGCATTGCCCCTCTAGCATTACCTGGTTTCAGGAAGAGAATTTATCACTTTTGTCCTGAACCCAAATCTACTGCCTAGCTGCACCTCTAGCTGTAGAAGACATGAACTTCATGTAGAAGACATGAATTCTTCATGAAGAAGAATTGTAGAGCCAACTGGTGAGAAAATGTGCCAAAAGCAGGATGGATTCAAGCCAGTTACCTTCACTTGGAATAGCCCTCTTGTTGGTTGGAATCATGACCAAGGAAGATCCAGTGGTAGGGACAGCTATACCCTTGTTTGTTTAGTAAAGCCAAGTTCCTTGGTGGTATTCATAATTTCCCACCACACCCAGAGGTTTCATTCAGCTTCATAACATATGAATTGTCTGGGACTAGCTACAGCAACTTCTTTTTTTCTAGATAGCCCTAGGTGCTGAATATATTTGTGCTAAACAGCCGGACTCTTTCAGCATTTCTCTCCACTGAGCAGCTTGTGCTCCCTCAATTTGCCTTAATACTGTGTTGTTGAAGCAAGATTACACCCTTCAATTTAGAACAAACAAACAAACAAACCAGGGACTTCATCCATTTCACCCGCACATGCATTCAAGCTACTTGGGTGCAGAGCACAGAAATCACTGTGGAAGTCACACTGCCATTGAGCCTTTCCTTAAACTCATTTCAGGCAGGGAAGAAAAAAATCTTAGCTTATGTGCTTGTCTTTGAACACTCTGGTGAGCGGGGCTGACTTCTGGCAGAAACATGCCATGGCTTAGTGAGGCAGGAGTGCACAGCCATGTAGCTCCTGGCTGAGAATTTCACTTGGCTGCCAAAGCAGCATAGGTGGGAACTTGCTTGCCCAACGTGCTCTCTGGCGGCACAGAACACTAACTGACATCCTGGTGCAGATCCAATTATCTGTCTGGGAGGCTGTCCAGCAACAGACACCAAGAAGACAGGTTCAAGGAACCTCATCACGAATAATTACAAAACAGCTTGCCTTAAGGTGAAGTTTCTTCCTGTTTCCAGTCAGTGAAAAGTTGGTGTTCAAGCACAAAAGACATTAATCTTTGAAATGTATTCTATCTAGCTATAGGTATGACTCTTCTGAGATTTCATACAAATGCCTAATGCCCTTAAGGTCTGTCCACTGAATTCCTGTGCATTTAGTTTATTCATTACTCTTGCACACTGCCTGTTGCAGAAATCATATGGAGTAAAGGTGGGCAATAATTTGTTAGTCTCCCATTGCTTCTCTGGCAAAGAACAGAGCTCTGTAAGACATTTTGGGCATTGTTTCTCACTCTTCTGGTGAAGGGCAAGTATCAGGTGCCTAGATGAGCCCACTCCTTTCCCTCCTCATTCTCATGCCTACCTGTTGAGGGTGCTCATATACTGCAGAACATCCCAGATGACTGTGGAAACAGAATGTACCATTTCTGGTTTCAGATGCTTGAGAAAAGTAAGATCAGGGTATTTCTAATGCTTTTGCCATGACTGCCATTCCTCCATGCTTGCAGAGTTAAGGAGTGACATGATGGCAACTAACACAAGCTGCATCCCAAATTGAGAACCTTTGCATCATCAACTGTGTACGAGAATAACCACCTGACAATTGGGAACACATTGGGAATAAAGAGAACAGAGACACTTCTTACAGAAAAGAGTTACCCATTTGCACGGAAACGTGATGCTAAGCCTGATCCTTGTGCAGTTTGAAGCCTCATTGTCAACACAACAGAATTCAGGCAAGGCTCCTGTTTAATCTCCTGTTGCACGAAGAGAGAGAGAGAGAGATGTTTTTTCTGCATGTAAGTTTCTGCTAGGCTGAAAAGAGGCCATAGAATTCGATCTAGATTGCGAATCTTTCCAGTAATCCTGACCATTCAAGGCATGGAAAAGAAAGGCTGCCTTGTTTCCCCAAATGGCACACAGAACTTCTAGAATACACTCATATATGAAGACGCATACATGCACTGTTGTCCTCTGGTGAATATATATGGAAGGTGCTAGAGACCACAGATTCCCCTCAACATCTTGTGCTCAATATGCTTTCTGAAGAGGACAACACTTGTTCTGTCTCAGATGCCGTGGGTGGAGCTGACAGTCAGTCAGCATACATGTGACTGGATGTGTGAGTATGACAAGTTTCCAGAAACCCCTTAAAAAGCACAGACTGAGATTTTCTAGGTTGGACTCTAGTCAGATGTGATTTGGGTTTTTTTTTTTTTAATCTTCACACTCTCTTTGTACTGTCATTAATGTTTTATTCATGTTTCCTTTTATTGTTTTCATATGGACTTTTTTGTATCTGGAAAAATGCATTGCTGTTCTTCCTCTTCAGCTAAAAAAAATTAAAAATAACATTACTCTAATGCTGTAACAAAGAGTCTGAACTGCACTGGCTATTCCAGTGCAACTATTCTAGAGCACCTCCCATCATATTATTGGACTCTTCAATCACTCTTAAACGTGGCTTCTTGGTCTTCCATTTTTAAGTTGACTCAGGGAATCTTTAAATCCATACAGCAGTAGTATGTGAAGAAGTTGTGATGTTCCAACCTTGACAGCTGGAAAAATACATGAGGTTCAAGTCTAGTTCACAGTAAGCCAATCGAGGAGCACAGATCAGAACAGCTGGGGTTATTTCCTCTCTAGACACACAGAAGGTCTCATAACTGGGGTTTTGTTTACCAGGGCCATTTCCATTTCCCTTCCTATGTGTTGATGAGGTAGACAAGTGTATAGTTTATGAGTTTTCCTCTCAAGCTCAGCTTCATAGGGATAGATCCAAAGCGCTGGCTGCTCCTTCTCAAAGCAGTGGTTCCCATAAGCAGGTACTAGTCTGTCTGAAGGGATACATAAGCTCTGCCATTCTGGTCATCCTCATGTCCCTGTACCAAACAACATTGCTGATCCCATGAACATTGTTAGCCCTTTCTTAAGGACTGAAGTGACTTATGGGACTGGTACTATTCCCTGATCTCTCTTGACAAAAACTTGTGAAAGAGTTTCACCTCACCCATTCCAACTGCCTGTTTGAAGTTGACTACTGTATGTCTGCATTTTCTTCAAAAACAATATCCAAACAACTGTGCCTAATAGCTAGGGTGAGAAAAAGAAGTATTTTTCAGCAGCAAAGCGTTTCAGATCTTTTCGTTCTGCTTTTCATTGTAAGGGGTTCAGAAGAAAACGAAAACCAAGATCTGGTTACTCAGGATTTCAGAGTATCACAGGTTACGCCTCTGCTCATAAGAATGAGCTTGTGAGAACCAGAACCTATTTGTTTCCTCTTCCACTTGCAGATCTTGCAGGTAGGATTCTAGGTACTATCATTTATTCATTCTGTTGCAGTCCCATAAATAGAGATGGACTGTTCCTCACATCAGCACAAAAGATTAGCAGCTAACATCATAGAGCAGACCCAAGAACTGCACATGAAACAGTACTGAATTTTGACCCCTTTACTCTGAACCTGCTTACCAGGTGACATCTGTTTTCGCTTACCACATACTGTGCACTAGCTGGAACTCCAATTTCGAACTGAGCTGGCACACCAAGTGATAGCCTGATGCTCATCTCCATCTGAGGAATAATCTCTCACACCACGATGCCATTCTTCTGAAAAAAAATGCTTATTTTTTGTTGCCTTTATTATGTCTTTGCAGCTTTGCTGGGCTCTCAGCCATAAATAAAGCCTGCTGATGACTTTGTAAAGTTGTCAGATACCTTTTGTTGGCAGACAATAGGCAACAGGTGCTTGTGATCTGTCCAAGCCATTATTCCATCTCCGCCCTGTGTTATTATAACCTTCCCTCCCCAAACCCATTCCCAATGTATGACATCAGCCACATGTAATTGTCACCAGTCAGTTTTGCTTTCAAATCATGGCAAGGCTTTGTTTTTGTTCATGGAACAGGACATGTAGTGTGCACTCTCTGGGTGCATTAAGTCTTCAAGTAGCATACTGACATCTTTTTCTTACATTGAAAATCCCTCTGAATTCCCCCAGAACCTTTCCAGAGTTTGAGACTAGTGGAATGAGGTTGATGTAAACATCACACTTCAACTGGTTCAAGTTGATTCAAATGGACTCGCATGAGCTGGATGCTGTTTAGAATCTTCTTCTGATGACCAACAAGGGTGATTCCAATACGCTGGATATCTCTGCAAAAGAACGGAGACACAGAAGTTGTTAAAATGAACTGCTTGTTCTGAACAGTCTCTGTCCATTTTGCTGTAGATGAAAAGCAACGTGTATGGATATATGTGCGTGTGCCTATCTGTGTCTGAGAAACAGCTGATGAGGCTTCTGCTCTTGCTTGACAAATGTGTGTGGGTGGAGGGGGTGTTGGCAGAACTTAGTAGGTACAAAAAAAAGCAGTGGAATTGGGCCACGAAAAGGATCAGAGGGCTGATCTCCTAGAGAAAAAAAAGAGAGCTGGAGTTGTTCAGCTGGAAGAGAAGGCTCCAGAAAGATCTTTTTCCATATATAAAGGGGCCTTACAAGAAAGATGGAGAATGACTTCTTACCAGGCCCTGTAGTGACAGAACAAGGGGCAGTGGTTTTAAACAGAAAGAGGGTAGGTTTAGATTGGAGATAAGGAAGGGTGGTAGGACATAGAAACAGGAGAAGTTGTGGATGTCCTATATCCCTGTAAGCATCCAAGGTTGGACAGTGCTGTGAGCAACATCATCCACGGAAAAGAGTCCCTGCTTATGACAAGGGTGTTGGACTAGATGATCTTTAAAGGTCCCTTCCAACCCAAACAACTCTATGATTCCGAGAATGTTCATTTCCCTGGATCCTGTCTCTTACGTAACATTTCAACCCAGTATATGGTGTGGCTGGTTCTACACATCTGCTTAAAAGTGGTTGTTATTATCTGCGCTAGCTGTCGTGAACACTCTGACATTACAGACTCTCTGCAGCGCTGACAACACATTTTCTTATGCACACTGGATCAGAATTAGTGCTTATAGATACAGATTACAAGTGTATCACAGTGTGGATGGTGTCCAGAGGCCCTACTAATATGCAAGGAACAGTAGCTACTTTGCTTTGCCTTCTCTCTCCTTTTTCATGTGTATGTACTTTCCATATAGCCAGTTTCTCATACTGCTTTCACTGTCTGCATGGAAAACGCAGTGTCTGGTATCTCTTGCTTTCTGCTCTGTTACTTACTCGAGAGTCATGCGTGATATGACATCGAATGTAGCCAGACCAGCTTGGTCAAAATTCTCCTTGTAGCGGCCCATCTTGATAGCATCCAACCACTCGTGGGCATTGCTGAGGGAAGGGAAATCTGGGGGACAGTTGCTCAGGAGAGGCTGAGATGGTCTGCAAAAGAGGCAGGTTCTAAAACCCAAGTTACCAGCATCAGCTGAGCACACTAGTAAAGTAAGAATTATGAGAGGGAGAGAATGCAGCCTCTGAAGAGGACAGAATGAAGAACAATGACATTTGTTCTTCATGCCCTGACTCCCAAAGTCCCACCTTGATGTGCTGTTTCTAGGCTTCCAGTGTCCCTTTTTCTGCCTGAAAACAATCAACCAACTCAAGAAATTAATTCCCTCTTCCCATTGCCCATACTCTCTGAGGCACATTCTCTTCTTGATGCCCAAGATCCTTCCACACTTTCTTGGTCTAGACCTGTTAGCTGGGCAAAGAACTGCAGTGACGAGTTTTCTGAAAGAGACATGAGACCTTATGCACTTTTTTACCTTTGTGACTAGGTCTCCCTCTTTTTAATGTTCTCTTTTGGTCAGATAGTGACCTATGAGACAATGACTGCATTGTTTCAGCTCCAATACCCATCAGATGAAAGAACTGCAGTAAAAGGCCAAGGAGATGAGTGTTTACAATATGGCATTTGCTCTTTTCCTCATCATTTGAATCTGTCCCAAAGCTGTAACACTCTTTTTGCGCTGCTTTTCGTAAACTGGGCATCACTAGATACTTTTCCCCTCCCCCAGCTGTGGAGTACATTCCACCAAGACAAGATTTATCACCACAGGGAAAAACCCTCCAGGCCAGCAGGATGTAATTTCGTCATCAGTCCTGCAGCCAACTAACCTTGGCACCATTTATCTCTCCAGAGACAACTTCTTTGCTGACCTCCTGCCCTTGTTCCATCAGACTGCAAAATGCAGATGGGAAAACACGGGATGTAAGCTGCAGTTCTAATTATTCTAATGTAGAGACTTCCTTCCCTCCATAAGCTAAGGTCTTCTTTTTATTCATCACCTCTTGTGGTCACACAGTATGGTACGATCACAGAATATCTCGTGCTGCTGTACCCGGATATGTCCCTCCCTTCATTCCCTATGATCCCTCAGTCATTCATCCTCTGTGCAACTCATCGAGATTTATCTCCCGTCACATTCAGCACTCAGACCTTGCCATTAACTGAATCAGGATATACAGTTCTTCCAACATGCTTCCTCTCTTTTTTTCTGCTTCCTGTTTGTTCTCAGTCTCAAATGAGGGGGTTAGAAAAAAACACTATATAGCCTGATTGACAGCTTTCTTTTCCTCATGATGCCTACTACGAGACAAGTCCTATTACTTGCATTAAATCCCCATCTCACCTGCTGGTCCCAGTGCCAATGGCTTTGAGGGCTGACGGCTTGCGAATCATTTTATCCAGGGCACTGACTATTTGCTCAAATTTGGGTCTCTGGACCCGTTCCTTCTGCCAGCAGTCAAGCATCAGCAGGTGCAGAACAGTAGGGCAGTCTGGGGGTGGTGGCAGGCGATAGTCCTGGTCAATGGCATTAATTACCTGCAGGAAAACAAGAACAAAGCTTTATCACAACTGGGAATATAAAAGAGCTTCAATCACTCGGTGTGTGTGGTTTCCTTCTGCTTGAACTCATACAGGACAGAGAGGCAGATGTACATCCTCACCACTTCTATAACTTACATCCTGATTGGACATGTCCCAGTAAGGCCTCTCACCGTAGGACATCACCTCCCACATGACAATGCCATAGCTCCAGACGTCACTGGAGGAGGTGAACTTGCGGTACTGGATGGCTTCAGGGGCAGTCCAGCGGATGGGGATTTTGCAGCCCTGGGAACAATCAGAATGTAGTGAGGTAAGGACTGCTTGTGAAAACAACATCACTGAAACAATCAGATGTTAGCAGCACAACACAGCCCAGAGCATGAGGTGACAGTCCCATTGATTCTGTCTTGGAAACACTGCTGGTTTAAATTCATACTATGTTCAAGGTTTCCACCTGGTTTTATTGACAAGTATAAATGAAAAGAGAGAATCATGCCTCCTTGCTGCTACAAATCCCATGACTTTATACTTTCACAGCTTTACTTTGCAACATTTGAAAGTGGCATATAGCAAAATCCTCCTGAGTCACCATCATTTGGAAATCTAAAACTATTTAAATAATGCCGAACAGCGGCACTAGGGACAGATACACTGAGTAGCTAGCATTAACTCCTTTCTCTTTCCATCCTGACCTCTCTAACTGCAGGTATGACCTGTAAGATGAAATATCATTCAGGTGCTGATTCTTCGAAATGCACAGATCTGAAAATTGTCCCACTTTTCAGTGACTGAATTCTTCATCCCCTTATTTTTCTATCCACCTGTTATACTCCCACCCCTTTTGTAGCATGTGTGACAGGTGTCACAACTTCATAGGCAATAAGCTCATTTGATGGTTGGTTGTAAGCCCATAAATACACTTAGGCCATTTATCTTTTCTGTAGGAAAAAACCCAACTCCTTCTTCAAAAAGTGGCAGTACAGGATTGTAAACTCTCCTTCAGTCCCTTATCCTTCCTATGAAAAGCTAATGAAAGGGGGAAGATAACAGCTACATCAGGCTGTGAGGTTTGACCTATTCACCATCATGCCACAAAGAACAGCTTTGAGACTTCACATGGCATAGCGGCTCAGATACTCTGTTATTTTTAATTTTTACTGCTTTGGAAGAAATAGCCCACAAGATAGAAGGCTCTACTCCATGCTTCTCTATGGTCTCAAGATGGACTAAAGAGGGTACACCAAACCAAGGAGGAACACAGGAAAAAATTCTATCTGTCAGCACTACAGTAACTCCTGCCACAGCAGTGACTCACCAGACCCCCAGTGTAGGTGGGATTGGAAGCATCATCCTCCAGGAAGCGGGACAACCCGAAGTCTGACACCTTGCACACCAGGTTACTGTTGACCAGGATGTTTCGTGCTGCCAGGTCACGATGCACATAGTTCATGTCAGACAGGTAGCGCATGCCAGCTGCAATCCCCCGCAGCATTCCCACCAGCTGCAGCACACTGAACTGCCCTTCCTTCTGCTGCAAGGGAGGAGGCAAACACAGGCTCTCATGGCCACAGAACATGCCAACAGGGGAGACTAACAAGGAGCAAGGCAACAAGGTGGATTTATGAAGTTAGAGAACACACATCTTAATTTCAGCCCAAATCTGAAGGTTCAAGGACAACAAATAACAAAGGAGGGTGGGCTTAAAGGAATGAACCTCAAGTGAAATCAGACATTGGTGATCTTTTCCTGATGGCAAACCTCCTCTTGTGGCCACATCCCTCTTCAGCATCCTACATCTAACCTCACTAACTACTAATAAATGAATGTGAGCAGATAGAACTGCTTTTACTAAGATCTTTACAATGGCTTCTATGCAGTTCTATTCAAGGGGATTATGTGCTCTTCAAACAGTACCTGCCAAAGCATTTGTGGCTGAATGAGTGTGCAAATCAGTAAAAAAGGAGAACTGAAGCAGCTATACTACACAGATTGTCCATATTTGTGTTTCATTACTAAGAAAACTCAAAATCCAAAAATAACTGCAAATTTCATTACTTCATTACAATGTTGAAACTTGAAAATATTCTGTGAAATAAAGTTTGGAAAACATTATTAGAAAGAAAAAATTTGGAACATGCACATAAGCAACTGAAAGGGTGTGTACAAAGTTTTGGTACTGTTTACAATAATTACTGGAGTTGAAGAAGTCTAAAACACTGAAATTTTATATGGTTGTTGAGCCCTTGGAGAATTTTCACCATATTGACCCAAAAAACCACTTACTGTGGCTATTTCTATCATTTCTATTGCCCTATGAAAAGGGCAATTGAGGACTTAGGGAGACAGGACGGAGGGAGACAGGACTGAAGAGGAAGGGCAGGCAAAATTATCAAGTCTGAGACTGGCACACAGCGAGATGAAGAGGTTAATGGTCTGTGGTACCCTGAGGAAGGAATCCAGCGATCCATTCTCCATGAACTCTGTGACAATCATGACTGGTCGGCTCTTGGTGACCACCCCCTCCAGGTGGATGACATTGGGATGCTCGAATTGCCCCATGATGCTGGCCTCACTCAGGAACTCCCGCCGCTGCTCCTCTGTGTAGCCTGACTTCAAGGTCTTAATAGCTACCATGTATTCACGCTTCCCTGGGTGTTTTAGGCGCCCAAAGCACACCTCTCCAAACTCTCCTGTCAGGGAGGGAAGAAACACACCTCCAGTAAGGAAACACAGAAGTGGATTTTAGCCAGATGTACTAAAGCATACTACTGAGGAAGACTTTGGATGATGCTTGGAAATAGGGTTATGAGACCATTTAGATTAAGGCAAAGTTTTTGGTGAAGGCTGGAGACTACTACATCTTCAGGGTTCAAATGAGGAGTTCTGAGTCTTCAAAGGGTGTTTTAAACTCCGTTTAGAGACAGCATCTAAAGGTTAGTAGGTCAAAATGAATTTTCATAAAAATGATGGTTTAGATGTCCTGGGACACTTGATATACCATGGATCCTTGGGTCCATTTCAGGTCAATAGTGTGCCAGGTCTCAAGGTGAACAAGAAGGCACTTTAAATAATCTGCAGATTCTCACACTACCTGATCCAATCACCTCCTCAATCTTGATGAGGGACACATCAATCTCCTTGGCAAATTCTCGAATGGCTTCATTGGGATCTTCATAGGTTGAAGGATCAATGTAATACTTGACTCCGAGTCCTGCAGTGGGGGAAAACAGCCCAAAACATCACCAGAATCAAACCCGGAGACACACAGGTGTTAATGAGTCCTGAAAAGAGACAGGCCCTTGCCATATGTTGCTCAAACACACTTACCTCGTGCACCGATATACTGCTGCAGGCGGTCTGTGTATGGAGTCTCTCGCCTTTTACTGCAGGACACAAAGGAAAGGAAAGTCAAAACACACACAAGAGTCTCTCCTCAGATGCTGGGGTAGGCTTCTCAGTGCAAGGCTCAGAGAATCCTTGAAATTAGGGGAAGAAGATGGATGTTATCCTGTCCATCTCATGGTAACCAGTGCATGCTTGTTTCCTATGTGGTTTTTATACCACTTTTGGCATCCCCACTTTAGAAATGAGAAATGATAGGGCTTCCAACACTACCCTGAAAAAGAATATTACAGTTTAATGTTACTGCCTTGGAAGTTTCTTGCTATTCAGACTAAATTTGCATTTTAATTTAATTTAATTACAACAAATTATTCTTTTCAATTATAATGAATGCCTTCTTCTGTGATGCCTTTTAAGTTCTTCAAAAGCATTCTAAGAGCTATTTACTCTAATGCTTAATATGTATAGATCTCCCTCAATTATTTTTCCTCCTGGCTTTGTTTAACAGCATTTACTTCGGCCATTCTATTTGTAAGTATGGTACCCAAACCAAACCACACAGACCCAAAAGGATGGAAATCTGTTCCTTGATGTGACTTTTGCATGTGCAGATCAAAACAGGTATGGTCTTTATTATTGTAAGGTTTATTGTATATATGCAGCTAATTTCCAGTAAGCATAGGTCCTTCTCAGCATAGGCATTTCTCAGATTTCATTCTCCTGAATATGTATGATTCAATCATTTATTTCCCACACAATCTAATTATTTTAGAAGTTTCATTCTATTCTTTGCTTGTACTAAATCTATTTGTCATTTTCAAGCTACTTCCTTTGTTCCATTCAGTGTTCATTTTTTTTAAAAATGTACATTTCATGCTATTTTCCAATCATCCTATTAATTAGACCAGATTGTAGATCAAACCCTACAGTATCGTTGCAGCATCCCTGCTGTCTGCATGGATTTGTGTCAACTCATGTTTTGCTGTTTCAGCATGAAACCTTTTAGCTGCTGATTCAATTAGCATTTGAAGGCAAAGTATCATGAAACATTATGTTACTTTTCTTTATGAACATAAGTAATTCTGACATTCTAACAGAAACTGTTTCATTCTTACTTGTCAGACTTATCTCTTTAAATTTTGCTTTCAAAACCACAGACAATTTTATCTTCAAATTTTTTTCTCTTGTGCAAAGAAATTGGCTTTGCTGGGGGCCTGTACCTAAGAGCTCTAACTCTGTTGTTGAACCTGAGTCAGGTCTATAATAATGGTTTTTATAGGTTATCTAACTAATTAATTGTTTTCCATCTAAAAAAGCCAAAAAACCAATTAGCTAAAATAGGTGTTTCACGGTGCATATTGCCTGAAAAATATGTATCAACAATTTATAAAAACAAGTTGAAGTCACAGTATTTGACTCTACATATGTTCAACCTTTTAAAGAACTACTCATTTAATCTGGTGTTCCTCATTTTCTGCATTTGCAAACTTAATTTTCTGATCAAGGACAAATTTAAAATAGAAATTTGGTATCTGACACTTTTTCTGAAAAACTGTCTATTAACTGTACATAATTCTTTAATGATAAATGAATGTATTATTCTATGATATTTCCTCATATGTGTATTTACAGATGCCATTAATGTATTTCCCCAACACAGTTTTGGTAATATTAACTTATTCTGGGTTTGGTTTAATTTTTTTAGAAAAATATATGCTTTATTGAGTTGTGCACATAACATCACATTTCCAGCTGTAACAAGAAATAGTATTTTTAACAGTTCAAAGCAACAAAGGGAGGCAACATTTCAAATATAACAATTTTTGATAATTCTTTTCTTTCCAGAAAGAAAAATATTAAAAGAACATATACACAGGAGGAGAAAACAAATGTAGAAAAGGGAAGAGAACAAAAAAGAAATCATTAAAACTAGATGTCACTTTCTAAAGTTAAGTAGTTTATACATTTTTTAGATCAGCAGAAGAAGCTGAAAAGTCCCTCTTGTGCAGAGGCACAGTAGAGCAAAGATACAGAAATCCATTACTGACAATCTTGGGGATTAAGTTCAAACCTCAGTAAATTCAAGGAGCGGGTAATGACTGTTTTCGTCAAATAAGAAAACCCCCCACTGTTTACTTTTGTACCTCTACAAAAATAGCAACCCTTACTTTTTGGTCTTTAAAATTTGTCCTTTTTTTTTTTTTGCTGTAACAGATTATCTCTACAATCTTTTATATGCCCTTTATTCTTTCCAAAATGGAAAGTGGTATTTGCTTTCTTTAACCTATATTTTATGAGCTAGTGTTCAGTGGAACCATTTGGGTTGTATAGATTTTATTCTTCAGCAAATGAGACCTTGTCTCTTGGTCCTTGGTGAAAGGGTATTTATCACCTTCTAAATAACTGGATATGCATACTTATTCCACCAGTCCTTCTCCACTACATTGTCTCATTCTCCACTTGCTTGCCTAAAATGCAATTTACAGTCCCTCCTTCACAGCGGTGCATTTAAATACCTTTTGAGGACCATCTCTGAAGTGCTTTTCTTGTGTTCAATATTGCTAACTAGCCAAATACCAGCTAAGTACATGAGTGGTTTACCAAAGGAGACGCTCCTCAGATAGGAGTAATGGGACAGGATCTTTCCTTAATTAGAGAATGGCATCTCAAGGACATCTGGATAAATGCAGATCAGGCTGTTTCCCTTGGGACGGGGTTATGTTGCGGGGGTAAGGAAGTTCCACTGTCTGAAGTGCACATGAGCAGGTCAAGGAATTCACCTCTTGAAGATGATGGCAAGGATGGCAATGGCAGCAATTACCAAGAAGGCCAAACCCCCGAGCGCTGAGCCCACGATCAGTGGCAGTCGGTCCTGCACCATCTCCGAGCGCTCCCCTGGCAAGGAAGACATACACACGCACACGGATGCAGAGGACAGGAACTATGCAGTTTCCCTTCTGCTCACTTAGATCTCACCCATAATTCCATCCCTATCAGCTCTTTGCTGCCCAGTCACTGTGCTTCTCCAGTGCCTTCTTTCCTACATCTGAAAAGCCAGTGCTTCCCGCTGAATCCACTCTCTCTTCCCCTGGTCCACTGACAGCTGACAAGCCACTTAAGCACAGGCTAGCTCTACACCTGGGCTGTAATCCCACTGTCCCCTATTAATGTATGTTGCTGGTGACATACTTGAGTACCTTTAATCCATACCAAAAGGATGGTGATCCTGCTGGAAGGCAAGCTTCTGCACATATGCCTGTGTCCCATCTACCTTTGTGTCCTGTGTCCCGCCTGTCTTTTGGACATTCACAGAACTTTCAGCTGTAAGATGTCCCGTGACAGCTGAGGGCCAAAACTACAGCAGTGTAGAGTGCTATGTACTGCCACATCCCCTTAAAGAAATCTTTACTGGCACACTCCGCACCTGCTGGTCAGAGGCATTGAGGCAAGGAGCAGGGCTGGGGAGTAAGGCAGTAGCATAAACAATACCCTCTGACAGCATGAAGCTTCTCTGAGTGAACAAATCTGCATATGCAAATTATCATAAACAGAAATACAAGTTGAGTAGGAGTGCCTGGCAGCAGCCCTCCAGAGGATAAGCCAGTACACTCAGGGACACAGGCAGGTGGAAGGCGATCGTGCGCAGGCCTCAGCACAAAATGGCAGCACTTACCTCCCGTTGAAGTCTGGAAGTACATCTTCCCACTGTAAGGGCCATAGCCGACTGCTGTCCTGGCGCGCACTTGGAAGGCATAGATTTTGCCGGGGCTCAGACTTGATATCGTGGCCATGTTGGTCTCACTAGTTAAGGTCAATGAATTATCCTCATCTTCTGCCTGTGAATGTCAATGACCAAAAAGGAATGTGGAACTTCTGCCTACAGTGCTCACTCTCCTCATCAAGGCATGACAGTTTCCATGTCAACCTAATATTTTTTGAACCTTTACAGAGCCTCCCAACAGCAGCTGCTATTCCAGACCTTATTTCTCACACACTACTCATTCCTCACTGCTGCTTTTCATTCCCCCAGGCCTGGGCTTCCCACAAAGCTCTGCTAAAGACTCAATCTAAACAAAAATGAAAGACAAAACTTTGTCCTATAGTTCACTTTCTATAAATTCCAAACTCATGTACTCTCTTAGGAGAATTCAGAGTAAGAATACATATAAAGCTGTAAAGCTTTATCCAAGAAGCTCATACACGTTATCACAAATAGCAGTCCTTTTTACCACTAAAAATAGTAGTCTTGTCAAATCCTGCAAAAGTACTTATGTGAAAGACTAGTAATATGAAATGGAAGTTTGTCTGAACAGCCCCACACATCTCTTCCCCTCAAGTCAGATGGATTAGGAGTCACAAGGCATGTGAATGGAGGACAAATTTGTATTTGCCACCCTGTAATTCCAGGACACAAGGAGTTATTTGCCACTTAGGGAATAAAAGAGTCAATTCCTCCTCATAGAACTTCTTAGAGATGTCTGTTCAGTCATAAATGGGGGCATGAGACTTCTCTTCATAAACAAATGACAGACTTGCAGTGACTCTAATTCCAGTAAACATATTTAGAAACTTCAGCTCCTTCCACTGTTTCCTGTGTTAGCTGATACTAAACTTACTGTTAGCCACAGCTCTTAAACAAACAAGTGTCTTCTCTTTTCCTGAAATCTGCCTTGTTAGATGTTTCCAAGTTGGGAAATGCAGATGGACTGATGTCAGATGACATGTATATCACAAACTACTGGTATTTCTAAAGTTTGTTCCCTCCTCATAACTGAAGCACTTTTTTTCCACCTTGTTCATCCTGATGCAGGGGTGCATCTCCCAGACAGGAAGTGCTCAGTATCAATTTTTGCTCACCTTGTCGAAGTAGCGTAGCTGGTAGTCCAGGATGATCCCATTGGGCTGGTCCGGCTGAGGCCATGACAGTGTGATGCTGTTGGTAGTACGACTCACCTGATGCATCATAGGCACAGCAGAGGGGACTGGAATAAAAGACAAAAAGGAGAGATTACAAAGGGATAAGCTTAAAAATGAACTATAACTGAATATTCCATACGATGGAATGGAATGGCCAGCTATTCCTTTAATTTTCCTTAATTTGCATTATGAAGTAGTTTGTAAAATAACCAGAAGAAATCCAGGTACAATACTACTCCTCTGGGAGATACAGTCATTGACAACACAGACTGAAAGAAAATGAAGAAATCCACATCCAACTGATTATGCACAGGAGTTAAGATATATTATATCTATATTATAGCTGGAATATAATTCTGATCTTCAAATGTGCAATTTTTTCATGCCAGATGAGAAGGTGCTCCATGCTACTGCCTTGTTTTACGATCACACTTGGCCAAAGAATATGACAGTGGTCAGAACAAAAGCAGAGTTATTTCTCTTGCTGCTTCTTCTTCAGACTGTAACTCTTTTCCTGGGGGGAAAATACCAAGTATGGGCTACCAGAGTAGTGGAGACCTTGCATATGAAACATTCTGGGGAATGGAAATCCACTTCTACCACAATCATTCTTGAACCCATATGCACACACACGCACACTCTCCAGGTTTGTGCAAAAGCTAAGAGTGTATGAGTTTCATCTTGGGAAGAGATTTCAGGACAATTTTACTGTCTTTCCACAAAGCTCTTCTCAAGTTTTGCTTTCTCTCTGCAAAGAAAATGTCATGTTGCCAAGAAACCTACAGGTAAGCAGTTAGGGTATCCTCATTTTCCTAATGGATGCAACATTTTCAGCAACATTTAAATTTTCCAGAAAAAGCATACCAATGAAAAGCTGCCACCAAACACCACTGGTTTTAGAAAATAGACATAAACTGCCTTGATGTGAAGAATGAAGCAGAGACATTTGGCAAATGATCAAAACCTGCAGAATGGCATTTTCTTCCCTCATTAATCATGAAAAAGATAAAAGGATTGTTTTTAATAACAAGATAAAATTATTCTGAAAAACATATTTCAGATGGGCTTCAAACAGCTCAGGCAAGTGGGAACTAATTTAAAAATGTAAATGAAACAAAATAGGAGTCTAAGCAATAAAATGCTTTCTCTCCTAATTACTCCTTTTATTTTTTACCATTGCTTGTCCTTCAAACAAGATTACACAACTACTTCACCTGTCATTGAGTATGTTGTGGCAAGAATGGAAGAGAGCAACAATCAACCAAGACCCTACCTAGCATTTAAGAACCAAATGAGTAACACTGTAATAAAATGTCAGGGGGTAACTGGTTAGTTAACATTTGACCAAGACAGATGCTGCGACATTAGGTGTTCCAAAAAGTTTAACTCTTCCACTGAGACACAAAGCAAACACACAGCAGAGGTGCAAACCTAAATGCACAGCTCGATTGCCAGGGAACAATCTTCCTTCTAAGATTTAACAGAATGATCAGAGTTAAATCTTCCCTCAATTCCTCTCCTTCCCACCTCTAACAGTTATCCTTCTCTTGCTTCTCATTTCCTCCTGATCCCAAATTTTTCCCCTACCTGGAAGAATTAATCAAACAAAGAAATAGCAAAAACATCACTCAAATGTATCTCTTGACCATGCGCCACAGCATTCTAGAATGTTCCTATTATCCAGATATGTCCATCACTCAGGGTAATCAGATGGTGGCGAGGGGGGGGAGGCAACCAGGATACTGCAGTCTGCTGTACTAAAAATAGTAATTTCAGTGATTTGCACCTAATAGGCAGACACTACTTAGAGCAAAAGCTATTAGAACCTCTCACAAAACCAGCTATGAATAACTGCAAGGCAGGTTGTCTTTAATCTGCCTCTCCGAGACAGAGTTTAGATTTTGATACGTCTGCCTCTTTTAAGGATTTAAAAAATTATGCAACACTGGCCAGGGAGCTCTTCCATCACCTAAAGTAAATGAGGTATCAAGATTTCTCCTTTGAAAAATTTCAACTTACATGGCATGAATATTAATACTAATGTGATATGCAATGTGAACATAATTGTTGGTGGAGTAAGTACATATTTCCTGTCAGAGATGTATTATAGGTTTATTCTCTCAGTATTAATACATTAGGAAATATAAAGTTCAAGATTTTATTTCTATAGACATTCAAAGTACCATACCTCTGCTGCCACAGAAGTGCTAGATGAGTACTTTCCGTAGTTCGCATGCCAACTATTAAAAATGTTTAGAGCAGAACTTTGTTTTCAAAGCTTTCTTTTGTATACACAAATGTGTCCAGGTCTATATTGATCTGTCAGTTTTATTCTTTTCTTTTTACATGAGGTTTACAGACACAGACATGTTAGGTCCCAGTCTAATGGCAAAATCACAGTGCTTGATTCAATCCCATCTGGGCAGCTGGACTGGATAATCATTGTAGGTTCATTTCCAACTATTCTATTCTATTCTATTCTATTCTATTCTATTCTATTCTATTCTATTCTATTCTTTGAGAGAAAAAAAAAACATGCTGCGAGATTAGATCCTTAATTAAGACTGAAAAAGCAGTTATTTTTGTATGCAATTTAAATAATAGCAAATGTATGGAAAATTTTTCCCCAGAGAAACCTAGTTAAAGTTGTAAAGAAGTCTGAACACCAGTTAAATACAACTCCCAGATTCTGTGTTTTGTGGGTTGTCAGTTGCAACTCTTCTACATTGCAGGACAAATTTTTTTCCTGTCAGCAGACACGTGCCTGCAAGACAAAAATCTATCTCAATCAACAGACTACGTAAGTAAGGAATGTGAAGGAAGTGAAGACTCAGGTAACGATACATGGCAATCCCCACGTATGCAGAGCACAGCCAAGCACTATTCTTGGCAGACGATGAGCATTTCTGGCATGCGACATTCAGTCTATATTCCATTCCATGAAGATACTTTGGGGTAGAGCAGATGTGACACTGTTGTGGTTCTGCCTGGAGGAGTCCTGTGAGATTATGACCTGGAGGGAAGAGTGACTCAAAAAAGCTACTTCATGTGCAAGGATTGCCTCTTCCAGGTGCAAAAGCAGTCCATCCCAACAAGTATGAATGCAGGCAAAAAAATGCCAACAGGCCTGCAGGTTTGAACAAGGAGCTCCTGCCTAAACTCAGACACCAAAAGGAAGTACATGGAGGCAGAAGCATGGACAGGTAGCCTGAGAGGAACATAGAGGCATTGTCCAAACACGTAGACACATGGCTAGGAAAGCCAGAGCCTACCTGGAATCACATGTGGCACAGCATGTCAAAAGTGTGAAGGGTTTCTCTAAGAACAGAAGAGGCTCAAGGAAGAGGAAAAATGTGGGCCAACTGCTGGGTGGTGCAGGGGTCCTGGTGACACAGGGCATCTTCTTCACATCCGTTTTTACCAGTAAGTCTTGCCTTTAGGAACACAAGGTCTTGCAGACCGTGGGAATTCTGCAGATGGGAAGATCTTCCTCATGCCAGATCAGGTGACTGAAGCAAACTACATCATTCCATCAGTGCTGATGGGATGCATCCTTTGGGCTGATGTCATTTTGAGGGTACTCTTGATAATCTTAGAATCATCTTTGTGACTGTGAGAGGTGCCTGAGGACTGGTGGAAAACAAATGTCACCCTTCTCCTCAATAAGGGAAAGAAAGAGGATGCAGGACATGCAGGCAGCTAAGCCTCGCCTTCATCCAAAGGGGTTATTGAGTCTCCAGCTCAAAGGTGTTCTGGGTATAGTCAGGGACAATTTGCTTGAGGTGACCCTGATGAGCAGACAGGTTGGAGAATATGTTCTCCAGAGGTATCTTCTTCCAAGTTTAGGCATTTTCTCACTCTGAAGAGAAACTCATTCAGAAGTACTGACTAGATATCCATGGAGTACAATAGGAGTTCAGACAACTGGGTCGTGGGTCATCACTCAGCCAGGATTCAAACGAAACCCTGCCAAGACCTGTGTGTTGTATCTGGTTATTTATGCGTTTTCCTCCCCTTCCATCTTGCCCCACAGTCCTCAGAAGTTATACAGTTTGGTGTAGTGGTTTCACATTCGCTGAATTTGTTTTGTTAAATCAATCTCAGCTAGGCCTCTAATGTTCACTAACATGTCTCTACATTTTCTCATAGTTATTTCACTTCCGTTACCTCTTCAGGTATCCTATTCTCCTCATATTCCAGGCAGATGACATGAAAACCCTGGCTTTGTTCCTAGCTTTGTTCCAGCTTCCCAAATATCATCTTCTAGGAAGAATGCAACATGGGAATTCCCTTCTTGAAGTTTTTATTATCTTACCTTTATTTTGAAAATGTCCTACATTTTTCCAAACATTTAAATTTAGTTCTAGCCCTTTCCCTAAATAACAAAAAATCCTTTAAAAGTATCTTGGATTGTCTTCTGTCATAACCTTGTACTTTTGCTCCCTGTGGATGAAGAATTCTTTAAAAGGGCTAATTAGTCAGTTATTTTAACTTCCTTTCCCTCTCTTATTATTTGTTTTTGTATATGCATTCCATTCATGCTTAATGAAAAGGAAAATAGCCTTTATGACACAAGGTGCCATGTTTTATTTTGTATTTTAGACTTGCTCAAAAGGTTTCTGACTTCATTTAAACAGTATGTGAAACCTGACTTTTGAAAACAAGCACATTTTTTCTCTGCTCGTGCTGCAGAGATTGGGCATAGGAAAGAAAGAAACTGGAATAGTTCCCTTTTGTGGAGTGACCATAGAAATTGTAATTAATTCCCAGTCATAGCTCGGCAAATCCATTAAAGATGGCTAAGTTGACAAATGTCATTAATGTCACTAAGGGAAAAAACTTAAAAGAGTATTTTTGTTGTTTCTACATTAATAGAAAACAAGTTAAATTCTTAGGGAACTTTGGTGAGTACTCAAGATTGGCAATTAGATCATAAATAAGCAAACAGCTAACGACTTTGAAAAACAACATATTTCATTCAGAGGACAATGAACACTCATACTCCACTTGCTGTACCTGCTGGCTTTAGCCCAGAAAAACACAACAGCATGTAGCTTTTGACAGCTCTCTTCTTATTTCTTTCTTGTTTTGAACTAGAAAATGCCTTGCCTTTGTCCCTGCTTTTGCCAGCTAAGTCTAATGAACTCTTTTGGCTTTCTTTGGAAAAGCAAACATCTTCAAGCAATTCATCATTTCCCTTCACAATCTCATAATCACACTTGGCATTTAATTCCTTTCCTCTTCTCACACCATTTCATGTGAAAATCTTCTGTCAGGTCCTCTTAAACTTCCTGGCACTACCCAAGTGTCCTTGCCCCCATTCAGCCTCTTACACAAGACTTCAGACCGTCTAGCACTCGTTTCTGCAGTGCTACAGATTTTGGTATTGCCAGGTCCCACTGCTCTGATTCCCACCGATGCAGAAGGCTGTTATATATATTTTCACAGGTACAAGGCAACCTGGTCAAATAACCTTTATCTTCACATACCTCTACTAGCTCTCAGAATGTCTGGACTCAGCTGAAAAAACCCCAATTCATTTGCTTTTAAAAGTCTGCATTGATTTGTTTCAACATTTAAACCTTGGCTGCCTTTTTTCCTCTTCTTTCTAGGAATGTAACAACTGCCTCAACGAATAAGTTCAGCAGCATTTCTCTGGCAACAGACATTACTACACGCTTCAGTGAAAGTTGCAGGGAAAAAACGGTAGTTACAGGTAGTTACAGCTGCGCACAGAAGTTGTTTCCTCACAGTCCTTTAAATGAAAACCTGACTTCTGCCCTGAGACATGAGAAAAGATATTTGTTTACCCTGATAAAGTACATCTGAAGATATTAAAATAATGACTAAAAATTTAATCAGTTTTTATTTTTTGTAATAATATGGTAGGAGTTTAAGTTTTTTGCATTTTTGTGTGTCAGGTTCACACCTGTGAAGAAATATAACTTCATTAGAATTACATAATTGCCTTTCATCATGTGGTTCCTGCTATCTGGAACAGCCTTACAACATCTCTCTATACATCCTGACATTTATTTAGGTATTCACCCTCAGCACTTCAAACCTGAGCTGAAAGCAATTCCCTTCTCTTGTCTCATTTCTGTACAGTTCTTCCGGTGATTAGCATATCATATTTGCATTTCACACTCTTACTACCCGAACAGGTTTTATTACTACTATCCAAACAGGCCTCATATTTCAGGTTAAGTCTTACAGTAAAGGAGGTTTTTCAGTGCCAGCCCTTCTAATTCTGATTTCAGGCACATGGTCACTGAGAGTAGGAACATCATAATCAATCTGCCACAGAAAAATGTGATTGTGTAACCAAAGGATCCTACCAAGCTCTGAAGAAAGGCCAGAAGACTGTGAGGGGGTATGCAAAGTCTTAAGCGGAACAGTGTTTTGGAGACAAAGATGAAGAGTGAATAGCTAGCATGGAAGAAGAAAAAGTAGTACTATTTCCACATAGAACATTGCCTAAGATACCTCTAACAAAGGGACAGGAATATTTTTTGGACCAGCAATTAGAAAAAGAGAGAGAATTCACACTGATGTATGAGTAAGGAGAATCTTTAGAAACTGCCAGGACTGGAGAGGTTTTTTTGGGTCATCTTTAATTCAACAGAGAGAAAATTTTTGCTATGGCCCTTTATCCTGACACTGTGCCTTTTTCTGGTTTTCTTTTTTTTTTTTTTTTTAACCTTTCATGTTTTCCTGTACCCTTTTTCTTTCAGCATGTAAAATCCTGAAAGTTATATCTCTGCTTCTATTACAATAATAATAGAAACAATAATAATTGTTGCAAAACCAAACATCAACAAGCAATGCTAAAGTGAAAAGCTGCTGAAGGGATCAAAACGAGGGGGTATGGACGAGACAGGCCACGTGACAGAGGAAGCAGGGCCTTGTTAGTATGAGCTGTCAGTACAAATCGAGGGCAGCTCATCTCAAGCTCACTCCTTACAATTCCGAGGAAAAGCAAGGGAAGAAAAACTGCGACCAAACACAAGAAGAAGCCACTCAGTACACACTGATGCTTAAGGAAGTTGTCCTCCCCTGGAACAGCTTTACTGCACAAGAGAGGCACCTTACAGAGAAGCACCCAACACACATACCCATGAGACCTGGAGACATGACGTGACACCTGCAAGAGGAGTGGTCAGAAAATTCAAACAGAAACAGAAGAAGAGGGTAGATTGTTTTGATTCCGGGAAGGAGGAGGAAGCAGCTGCTCAATTAAGTTATCTCTGATATAGATAAAGAAAGTTGAGATTAAAAGCCTGAAGAAAGAGAATTCTGTAGGACGTTATTAGAACACCCACCTTCCTCCAGGAGAAGCCAAATGAACTGCCTGGAATTACCATACAAATTACCCAGCCACATTTTACCGTAAACAAAAACTGATCACCCACTTGCAGCCAGCCTCTTAAGGGGACAAGGGGTCCTAGAGGTGCTTTGCTACTTGATGTCTGTCAGATAACCTTTCAAAGGGAACAAACAGATCAACCCCCTGGCACCTGTTAACAGTAGGAAATTAGTTGGGGGGGTATAAACTCCATTTCTTTCCATATAATAGAAGCAGAAATGATAAGATGTGATTTAACCAAGCCCATGATGACACATCTGGTTTCACAGCACTTCTCTGGAGCTTTACCAAAATCTTGTTTTGCAGGGATTTCCACACTACACCCTGGAATCTCATATGGGATTTGTTTCAGTTTAACATTTACACAACTCTAAATGTTTGCAGACATTTTCTGTCACTCAGTTCCCCCTCTGTCTCCTCTTCATCACATTACTCTTCATTATATCCTCTTAAACAAGCTGTGTGTAATTCCTCTCTCTATTAGCTTATACATGCTTGTGAAGAGCAACATATGCCCAGTTTCTTAATGCTGACATTTAGCAGAACTCTATGCCTGGATGTATGTGTCTCTCTCCAGCTCCAGTCCTTGTAAATAATATTTACAGGAAACAGAACTCCTCTGACTACCCACACAACCCATTAGTATCTTAGTATAGTCATCCCCACGATTTAGTTTCTAGTTACAAGGATCACGACACCTTTGAATATAATTGCGCAACACATTTTAATATTTCTACCATGTAGAGAGCAAAAAAAACTCAAATTGTTTCCTATTAAGAGGAAAATAAGACGATGAAATGGAGACGAGTAGGGGATAGAAAAGATGATTAGCTTCCCTGGCAAACTGATGCTCACAAAATCCTCATCAAACCCCAATACTGTGCCCTCTCTTGCACAATAAACAATGTGCTTTGCCTGACTCACAGCACGATTCCAATTCTCCCATTGGAATCTTCTCCAGGGCAGCTTCTTCCCCAACAATCACATCAGCTGCTAAACTTGAGTTTTTCTACCAAGAGAGAAGAATGGAAAGCCCATTTAGATAAGGCAGGAATGAGAAGGACGGAAGTGAAACTGTGGAACTAGTAGGGCAGGATTAAGAAAAAGGCACAAGACCCAAGTAAAATGACAAAACTCCAGGATTCAAAAGATAAAAGCAAATCAAATGAGAGAGAGAATTAGGAACTTGGGGACTCAGATGCAGGGGTCTCCTCACCTGACTGGCTGGTGCTAACATTGATGGTGGCAAAGTGGGGTGCTTCTGAACTCAGCTCAGTCACCAGGTTGACGGCCTGGATCTCGAAGGTGTAGTGCACACGGGCCAGGAGGTTGGAGACTTGCACGCGGCTCTCGGTCAGCCCCACCTGGCGCGGCTCGAACTGCACGCTGTCCCCGCAGCGCACGCACGGCCCCGCCGAGCCCGCCGGGCACACCTTGCAGATCACGTTGAAGAAAACATCCTTGCGGCCGCCCAGGTCCTTCGGGAGGCGCCAGGTCAGCAGCACGTTGGAGCCAACGATTTCATAGCTGAGGTCGCGAGGAGCAGAGGGGATGCCTAGAAAACAGAATGAAGGGTCAAAATCCCATGAAAGAATGGGAGGGAGGTGAGGGAAGGCAGGAGGCAAAGTATTGCAATGCATTTCCACACCCAAGCAAATGATTCTATATAAGGAAAAAAGAGTTTCAGTTTACCTCTAAACATATAAGGAAATTGAACTAGAATTTTCCATAGTCTTCTCATGGTAATTGGCCCAGTGCCAGCGCAGGAGCACTGATTGGGCTTTCGAAATGTACCTCAAAGCCTGTTGCCAATTTAATTGGGCAAGGTACCAAATAGCTCACCTAGATCATCAAATACTAAAAAGACTGCACAAAAGAGCTCAAGCACTTTTTTGGGCTGCCTTAGCCAGTGCAAGAGTGCTCTCTGCACTGTGTGCGAGTATACTTATTTTGTTTGATACTTTTGTTATTTTTGTCATTATTAAAACCTTTTGTTTTACAAAGCACATCCAGAGAAGTTGTCTCACTATTATTAAGTCACTCTGGGAAGTTGCTGGCTAACCCTCAGACTTGATAAATCTTCACATAGCTTATTCCATTCTGGCCATATGTAAGATTTTATCAGCAAAACAAAGGGAAAACAGAAGAACAAGTTGCTTCTTCTGCTCGTTCTTACTCTTCTTTAGCTGTTTCATTGAGCGAGGCTAAGAAAAAAACATATTCTTTGCTACATCAAGCACACACATTAACAAAGGAACAACTGTATTAGCACATTTTAGACAAACGAAATTACAAAGAAGAGTCTTTGTTTCAAGGGTGTGACTTATTCATTTCCCTAGAATAACAGCCATTGTTTAGGGAAGTGCCAATCCCTCGAAATTTTAAACTTTACACAAGCTCAGTAAAGACTTCTCTCTACTGAGACCTGTAATTCTCTCCTTTGGCACCTAATATCTCTGAACTTTCTCAGGCTTCAGTTAACCTATTGCATCTGTTCCAGGAACTGGACACCAGTTTTGCCTGCAATTATTCCTGGTGCCAGCCAGATTTCTCTAATGGCATCAGTGGTAAACTCTGACAGCTGAAAAACTGCCCATTCTGTGCATCCAACACTTTCCTTGATGGCACAGAGACAGTGAAGAGAAGAAGGAGAATGCAGAGGGTAAAAAAAGGCATGGGGATGTGAATGGGACAAGACACTGCAGCCAAGAAGTGAAAAGTTCAGAAAGGTAGAAGCAGGCAGCAGAACTGCACTGCTAAACCTGGGCACAGACACAAAGCAGGACGGGAAGGGGAGGGACAGAGAGGCTGAGCTCAGTAACAGGGAGGGGTAAAGGAAACATTATTTACAGAACATTTCCCTTTGAAGGCTGTAATGAAACCCAAGAATCCTCATTCTCACCATCACTGTGTAGTCAGGTGCAGGAGCCAAGGGAAGTTTTGGGTTATTTCAAAGGTCTCAAGAAGAGTGGAACTGCAACCCACCTCCAAATCATTTGGGCACATTCTCTCTCATTAACTGCCCTTCTTGCTTTCAGACACTTTATCCAAACACTTACCAGTGCAGGGAGCATCAGAATTGTCTGAAGCAGATCGATAGTACCGGTTCTGACACACACATTCCCGGGAACCTGGCAGTGGAGCGTGGCTGTGGGCAGGGCACAGATGGCAGGGGTCATCTCCCACAGATACTTTAAAGAAACCAGGGGCACAGGCTAAGAGGTAGAAAATAAGAGAGGGGAAAAGCAGGAAAATCATTAATTCAGGTTTCAGAAACACTGTAATATCATTTACATTTAACTTGTGCTGCTACTGCTGGGAGAAGTTATTGCATAGGGCTACTACTGGTTTTGGTTCTTTATGGAACATATTTTGTTCAAGTTGCCATTTTAAAACAGTTTATTTTATTCTATATGGAAGTGCTTAAATTGATTCACTGGCAGATGAAAGAGAACCAGTTCTGAGACAGCTTTGGCCACCTTGAATAATTGTCTTCTCATTATTCTCTCAAAGAGCTTTTAAATTGGAGAAGCCAAGGAGCCCAGCCAAGTGATTTGTCTTGAAATATCAGTTACTCACACCTCCTTCCCCCCATCCTACACAGCCACGAAATTGAATTTTTTATGCTGCCTACAACAGTTTCATTGCTTAAAGTAATATACACTACCATTGCTGATTTCGCATTAAAACTAAGAGCAGACAGTAAGACTGGCAGTCCTATTTTTTCCTGTAGGTCTGAAAAGTTCCCAGTAACGGATCAAAGCATGTTAATTAATTTAATCTGCAAATGCATAGGAACATGTATATGCAACAAGTTGAAACAAGGATGGAAATCCATCCTACAGGGAAAGAAAATGAAAAAATAATTTATTAACAATATGGGAGTATGGCACATTTTAAGTTTGGCAAAGAGGCTATGCTGAATTGCCTAATAGGAGATGTTTGGACTTTACACTGATGCTAGGATACGGCTTTTACTATTTTTATGTAAGTTTTCTAAATCTGATTTTCTATATAAATAGGTACAGCTCTTTTAGATTTTATGGACTAACAAGCTCAGGTGAAAGTTCATTTGCAGCTGACATTTGGTTCATTAACTTCACAATAAAGAGCATTTACAAGGAATAGGAAACTTTCAGATAGACCCCGATAAGCATTTGATGTCAAGAGACACAAGGGACACCCTCAAGGGCAGAACTGTTCTCATGGTTACTGTAAGCAGAATATTACAAAGGATTGAGGATAGCAAAAAGTTACCTAAAAAAACTAAGCAAGTAAGAGGGGAATGTTGTATAGAGGCACTATATGAAATTAGGATCATGTGTGTTCAACCCCCTTTGTCGCTAGAGGTGCAGCCCAGAAATAACAGCCAATAACATCTGTGGAGTCCCGTCAGGCTTATGTCTCTTGTATTACTTCTCTTCTCTGTCAAAATTCTTGGATGCAGAGGAACCTCCACATGTACACAGAAAAGAGTGGTAAGTCCTTGAACCGCTCAGACTATAAAGGGGACTTCAATAACTCTGAATGATAGCTATTAGATAGGGGAACACTGTTTCTTTCCAGCACTCAAAAAATGACAACATTCAGTGTGTGATACATTGCCATTTGGAAAGGAAAGGGGAAGAAGAGACTGTAATTCTTCGTGTGATGGATGATGGTAGGAAAAGTGCTACTGCCTTTGCCTTTAGGACTGTATCCAGCAGAAAATCAAATTATTCCCATATGGAGAGATACGTTCATAAGTTTGTATGGACAAAAAAGAATATGTAAGATTTTATCCACTTTATAAATTACACACATTTCACTCAATTTTAGGCTCTCTTAACAGCCACAAAAGTAGAATATAATATCCACACTTCTTGGCAAATGCACCTGTACTGAAACTACGAGCAGTATGAATGGGAAGTTCTCATCCAACACACTGCATAATCATTCAACCATAATTTCAGGGATCTTTCTTTCTTTAGTTCAAGTTTGAGAATGCTGAACTTAATGTGAATGTTTTTATTTTCTTAAAAGGAATTTTATTTAATCTGTTTTTTCTTGCATCAAACTCCTTCTTGAGCTTTTGTTGAGGCTTAGAACTAATGACACATTCATTCTACTTGTCAAGGCAGACCCTGTAGAATGGTTCTTTTCTTTCATTCACTATTACAGCCTGAAATTATGTAGGACAATGACCTTGCTGCGCGTCACAATAATGAAAATGAACAGGTAATGGTAATGTCTGCCATGTGTGTGATGCTAAAGGGCAATCTGTAGAGGGTACAGACTTTACCCCTGAAGTACAAAACCATGTTTTACCCTACAAGTACAGTGCAAAAGATTTCAGGTAAATTCACCTTTAGCCCAATTGCAAATCATATTGAAAGCTAGCAAAGCTGTGAACGAAGAATGTGTCTGGTATTTCGTAAACAAAATTAATTTCAAAATAAACATGTTGTGTTAAAAGAAATAAACATTTATTTTTACACAGTTCTTTGAAGTCTACTGGCAACTTGCTGTTGAGCCTGGGGATGCAGGGATGAGGTCTGCAGAGATAGCACACTGTTGATGAATTAGCCCAAAGTAGTAAGCACAAGTGCAGCACTGTAGGTTTTATGCAATGCAACAAGATGGTGCAGTACCTCCTCAGTAAAGAAAGGCGGTCTGTGTAAGTAAGAGCACCTCTATTGCTTAAAAGGCCATGCAAGATTTCATCCATGTTATGGGCAGTCACTCCAAGTGAACATAAACATTCAAAAGCTGCTTGTAAAAACCAACCAACCAGCACATAGAGCAAGAACACAGGCCTCTCGACAGGGACACGGTGTCAGCTGATGGATAACGATGTTATCTGCTCAGATCACTGATGCAGTACACTAGGGACAACGCTTTGGAACTGGTATGTGTAACAAACACTAGTGATCAAACACTTACACCTGTTCCTAACTGCCTCACAAAACCTAATTTCACTGTCCATGCACTGTGCTTGGCATTATATGTCTGAACCATATGCAAAGGTAGGTTATTGCTGTCTCCCCAGGCACTGCCCAGTGTCCAATGCCCTTTGTCTTGTCACACTGAGCTGATTCCTTGCTACCTCAGAGATCTCTTACTCACTAAGGCAGCATCTATTCTTGAATGCAATCCCAGAACTGTAAGAGACAGTCAATGAAGAATTGTTTATTTAGGCTCAAGAGTAATGACAGCATGAGAACAGGTGACTTTACAGTAAATTACAGGTTTAAACAAGAATACTTCCACCAATTAAAGTAGCAGGCTTCTGAGAAAAACTTCAAATATGAGGAGTAAACAAAAAAGAAAGGAAGAGAAAAAAAAAAAGCCTAACCACATTTAGAAAGGAACCTGGCCCTGTTTCTGAAGTGATTTTGATATAGTTGCTGTTTACAGTGAAGTAGCAGAATTAATGTAATCATATCTCTTCCTTCCAACATCTCCAGGTCAAATATTCCCTTGTCCTTTATTTAACTTAAGCAGAGTGAAGCAGCCACATAGGCTCATTAATAAGCACTCCACAAGAGCTGAGTAAACTGAAGAAATAAAACTTCACTGCAGCTGTTCCACTTATGAAACAAATTTCAGTAATATGCTCCTATGTCCTATGTTCTAGACCAGAGTAGACTGATATCTTGGGTACAGGGGTGTGTCTCAGATGGCTTTCAGTATTTACCTGTGAAAAATTGGATGGAGCTCAGACCTGACAGCTGGAATTAGCCTCCCATGCAGAGGCACCGATCTTCAAGGGGGACTACAACCACCCTACTGTACTGGAAGAGGATCACAACAGGGCATAAGAATTCCAGGAAGCTCCTGGAAAGGATTCAGAATTACTTCTCGACCCAAGCAATAGAGGAGGCAATGAGGGGAGGTGCTCCCTGGACCCGACGCTCACAAACAAGGAAGGGCTCACTGGTGATGAGAAGGCTGAAGGCAGCCTTGACTACAGTGATCATGACACAGTGGAGTTCAAGATCCAGAGTGCAGTGACCAGAGCAAAAAGCAAGCTCACAACACGGAACTCTAGGAGAGCAGATGTGACCACCTGGGTGACCTGGAGGAGTCCTGTGGGATAACACCCTGGAGGGAAGAGTGACTCAAAAAAGCTACTTCATGTGCAAGGATTGCCTCTTCCAGGTGCAAAAGCAGTCCATCCCAACAAGTATGAATGCAGGCAAAAAAATGCCAACAGGCCTGCATGTTTGAACAGAGCTCCTAGCACAGACAGGACGTTCATGGAGGCAGAAGCATGGACAGGTAGCCTGAGAGGAACATAGAGGCATTGTCCAAACACGTAGACACATGGCTAGGAAAGCCAGAGCCTACCTGGAATCACATGTGGCACAGCATGTCAAAAGTGCAAAGGGTTTCTCTAAGAACAGAACTGGCTCAAGGAAAAAGGAAAAGAGAAAATGTGGGTTAGCTGCTGGGTGACACAGGGCATCTTCTTCACATCAGTCTTTACCAGCAAGACCAGCCTTTAGGAACTCTAGGTCCTGGAGACCTTGGGGAATTCTGCAGCAAGGAAGATGATCTTTGCCTTCTACTCAGCTCTGGTGAGGGTACACTTGGAGTTCTGCACTCTGCAGTACACCAGAGACATTAATATATTGGAGAGAATCCAGCAGAGGACCATAAAGATGGTGAATGGGATGAAGTATTTCCCACAGGAGGAGAGGCTGACAGAGATGCTCAGCCTGGAGAGGAGAAGGCTTCTAGTAATCTCATGAATGAGCACAAACAGTTGAAGTGAGGAAGCGAAAAGGACAGAGCCAGGCTCTTTTCAGTGTTTCTCAGGGACAGGCTCTGAGGTGAGCACAAACTGAAACACAGGAGGTTCCTCACAACACAAAGAAACAATTTTTACGTGTCCCTCTGTCACATGAGGGTGACAGAGCACTGAAGTAGGTTACCCCAGAGGGGTTGCAGTTTCCTTCCTTAGAGAAATTAAAAAATAGTCTGGACTTAGTGCTGGGCTACTTGCTAGAGATGACCCTTGTGTAGGGAGGGCGTTATGGTGTACTCCAGAGATCTCTTCCAAGTTCAGCTATTCTGTGTTTTCCCTTAAACATAAGCCAATTAAAATGTGTGGATAGAACCCTGTGGTCTTGGTTGCCTCACTGCCAGATCACTCATCACATATATGATTATGGGTGGGTGGACAGGGAACAATGAATGGGAAGTTCTTGACACTAGGCTACATCTCATTTCAGATGTTCAGAAGCGAAATGAGAATAGGATTGTCAGGTTCCCTCTGAGGGAGGGGCCTGAGAAAAGATGTTAAACAACAGAGAAAAGTGTAAAGAAAAGCAATAAGGAAGAGATTCACCTGCTCGGTTCCACTCACATTGCAGAAGTTGCACCTGAAGAACTGTGGAGTGAAATACTGAGCAACTTACAAGGGAAGATCTCTCCACAGTGATTATTTTTTATTGTCTAGTGAAAAAAATAATTACTACATAAACCTATAATCTCACATTGTTATTTCCAGGAGGGATGGCAGATAGAGAGAAACAATCATGCTTTGAAACTCTCTTTCTGCCCCTGGGTATTTCTATTTCCAGAAGAAAAAACAGTAAAATGAAATCATGTAGCATACTGCAAGCAAAGCTGATTTACAGTGATTAAACATGATTCACATCTCTCTCACCTTCCTAATAAAATATAGTTGGAAAAAGAATACTCCAGCCTAAATTTTGTTGTTGCTTACATTTTAGTTCTGTAGTTTTGGCCAAAACGGCTGGACTGAATAAAGTAGACGCTAACTTGCCTCTAGCTATAAGAAGCTAAAGAATGGCCTCCAAAGGCAGGCATTGCAGCTATCACAAACTTTCTTCTTCCACCTGAACCTTGCCTCTGCATCCACTCAGAGAGCTGCTTACACTCACAAGCATCTTTATTCCTTTCCAAAACTGCCTGAGATAGGCTGCCCACAGCACTCAGGACTTCAGCCCACAGATAGCAATAATAGTTGTTCCCAGGACATGGAGCTTTTCCTGGCATTGCCTCACTCCAGTCACTGTAAATAGTATATCGAAGGTCAAGTCAGGAGGAAAGAGAAAAAAACTCCCTGGCAATCTGAACAGGCAAAAGCCACTTCCTTTTATTCAAGCATTTACAGTGAGCCTAGGGCTGTCTTCACACACACAGACAGAATCCATCTCTCATTTGTTTCTGAATATCTTACCTTGCATTCCCTTCTTAGTGCAGATCATGGCATAATGTCCACTTGCTGCGGTCCTACAGCCTCTGCAGATGACTGTGCTCAATGGAGACAGTCCTAACAAATATTCAGACCGAAGTAGGCCCATTGTTATTAGGACTAGTATTTTTTTCTTTAGTGAATACTACCACTTCAGGACCATCCCTGGACAAGAGTGGCTTGTCCTGAAACACCTCTGCTATGTTCCTGCAGAACAACTTTACATAAAACATGAACACCAGCTAAGCCACAGGCCTTGTCACTGGCGACAGTACGCCTTACCAACCCCCGGCACTAGGACTTTCCAAGAAAACACAGATCTAGCTCTGATTGATTCACAATATCCAATGCAAAGACAGAGGGCTGCAGAGCTAGCACCTCAGGGGGCAGAGCCACTTCCCATCAAGTCAAGCCTACTATGAAAGGAGAAGGCAGAGTTTGGAGTGCGCAAGCGCTTTCCCTCAGCTTGTCTCAGTCATTTTTCGTATCTTGGCACGGTGTCAGAATGCCACAACAGCTCAGCTGGGCACAGCTCATCTCAGACACTGACCCAGTTTTCCTCAGCTCCCCCTGCAACGCTGGCCCCTGTGCTGCCTGTGTTTGCCTGACTGCTCACTGGAGACAAGTTCCACCCGGGAGGCCAGAGGAGCAGCTTCTGACAGACTTCTAGCAGTAACAAACAGCAAAAGCCACAGAGAAAAGTGCTGGAATCCCGAAATGGCAGTGGGGAGAGGGGTGAAGAAAATGAAAATGAAGAGAGGACAGACCAAGAACCAAAGAGGTAGAGAAAGAGGCATTAAAAGCTCACTCAGACAGTAAGGGCAGAGAGGACATACTTGGAGAGCTACACAAAACGCACCAGGGGGACGACAACCAAGAAAGGCAGTTGGGAACTTCAACAGAGCTTTAGGTACACCCAGCAGTGACTTTAGGGAATGTGACACAGGTGACACTGACTTTTTGTATGCAGATATGACTTGGAACTGAACTGGGACACAGGAAGACATTTAGAAGAATATAAAATTGCTCTTTTCTTAACTGAGACAAGTGATCTGTTTTTTATATAGGAATTCCGCTCTCAGGTGTACTGTGGGGCAGCAAGAATAAATACTAGATGGGAGAGTACTGAAAATCAACAGTGTCAAAGCTGGCACTGGAGTCAAACTGGGAGGGATGAATGGACACAGATGATTTTGAGGCCTAGGGAAAACTCCATGTGCAGAGCTACAGAGGGCCTCAAATGAGAATGACTCAAGGCAAAGGGATGGAGTTTGGCACTTAAGAGGGCAGGATGATGGAAAGGAGTTATCAACTGATAATACTGTAGAACCATGATGTAGATGTTTAGACATTGCATTTCTCAAAATGCTGGAAAGATAGCATAATTAGCAGGCAGAAAACACACCAGAAAATAGAAATTGTACTGTCTTTTAGATAAAGCACTTCTTCCCCCCTCCCCCTCTATAAATACACCTATGGCTAGCTTATGCTGGTAACAAGTTCCTAGTGGGCCAGGCTGTTCCACAGTGATTGCTACTGTGCATCTTGCATCTTGTTCTGAATAAGGTGGGACCAGCCAGCAACAGAAGCAAGGCACAGTGATGCAATAGGGGCTGGGTTGATCTAGAATTTCATAGTTACTACAACTGTTTGGGTGGGAAAGAGAGAGTGGAAAATGAAAGAAACATAAGGAGAGAAAAGTGTGTCTTTTGAGTCTTAAAGAAGAGCATCAAATCAAATGAGATAAAATAAATGAAGTGACTAAGAACTCTTTCCTGCTTAATTGTTGATAGGAGATCAGTTGAGTAAGGGATTTTTTAGGTAAAAGAGGTGGAGCTGAAGCAATTACTGGCTAATTATATGTGGGAGAACTGCCAGGGAATGGGTTGTGTGAGGAAAAAAAAGGCAAAAACATGAGAGGAAAGATTTGGGCAGGGTAGAACAGAATATGAGTAGACAGCAAGCACTCGATACAAGAAAAGAAACAAACTACTTGAAAAGCACTAAAATGTATGTGCAAGTAGCAGAAGAAGGCTGGAAAAGCTGGTGAAAGGAGCAATATGGAGGGAAAAAAATGGAAAAGGTAATCTAGATCAAGGCACCAAACATTATTGTCAACTGTGAGTTTACCTTGAAATTAAAGCTCTTACCCAGGAGAGGCTAAGACACTGGGTTTGTTCATTTTGAAGCAGAGCAGGCTGTGGGGTAGGAGCTTGGGGCTGTCATCAGCCACCTAATGGGAGAATATGAAGAAGGTGTAGGTGGCAGAACATGAGGTAACAGACACAAGTTGTAATAACCTCTTACTACATCTTACTAGAATCTTTTTCCACATAGGAAAAAGTAATTCTACCATGGGTGTTGTCAAATATTGGAACAGTAGCCCAGGGACATTGTGTAATCTTCATCTTCAGTAATAACTAACTAGACTAGAACAGGCCTTGAGTGACCTAACCCAATTTGGTCCTGCTTTTAGCACATGGTTGGAACACAAGTCCCTGCAATGTCAATTATCCTGTGGTTTTAAAGGAAGCATCCTTTAAGTGACTAAAATTTAAGAAGAGCTTATTGTGCGCTTTTTTTCCTTCGCTATTAGTATGTGCGTATTTTCAGCAGACTATTGAATCTTTTACTTTAATAGAAATCTTAACGTGCTCTTAAGCCTCACACACTGAAAAAGGTTTATCCAAGCTCATGGTGAGAAAGGGCATTTTTTTAATAACACTAAAATAATCATGCAATATTCTTCCCAAGTGAGACCTCCAACAGCTCCGTGCACAGTTGCTTGCTTCTGTAGTTATCAGTAATACAGATGTGATTCATTCTGCAATCAGAAGGGATTGCACATAGCCAAAGGACATGGGCAATTTTATGGAATCCTTACAGCTACTACAGATGACAGGCAGACCTTTTGCTTGCTAAATACTCTTAGAAACAAACATCCAGATAAAGAAGAGAGGAGAAGCACCCGTGTGGATGGCTAACCTTGGTAAATGCCCAAATGCCCACCCAGCCACCCTCTTACTCTCCCTCCTCAGCAAGACATAGGGAGAAAACTGGATGAGAAAGCTCGTGGGCAGAGGTAAAGAAGTTATAAAGACAGGGAACTTGTTTACCAATTACTATTGCAAGCAAAACAGACTTGGCTTGGGGAAATTTAATTTATTGCTGATTAACATAGATTTGGGTAATGAGAAAACAAAAACAAACATTAAACCAACACCTTTCCTCCTCCCTCTCCCAAGTTCAGCTTAATGCTTTTCACTCCAAACTTGTTCCCTCCTTCTCTTTCTGGCTGCCGTTTTCTGCCTCTGGTTGTATATGTTTGTACAGAGGTGCCACACACACAGCTAATCAGCTCAGCTCCGTCCAGAGCTCTGTCCTTCTTTATTTGGAATTCAGCTAAGCACTTTATCAGGCAGTCATTCCCCTTCTCTGTCTACATTGTCATTTTTGAAATTTTTTTTAAAATGTCCCAGTCATAAATTCTAAATATTATTTTCAAAAGCACCTAGCAATTGAAATCCTGTATGATTTTGCAAGGCATCCTGTAGGTATACATCTACAGAAAGAAAAGGAACCAAGGTCCCAACTTTCTTTTCTCCCTCTGTAGACTGCCATTCTCTTTTCTGACTGTTCAGCATGACAAGTCTACTCAGATAAAGTCAAAAGTGAATCCCACACAGATTGCACCCCACATCACCCAAAGGGCTTGCTAAGGGTTGCTGTTTCACTCTTCTATTTAGCTGGAGAAATCTGCTATATAGTAACATAGAGCAGGCAGTCTTATAAAAATAAGGAAAGAAAGAACCTGAAATCATGATAGGGGGCAGGGGGGGGAAAAGGGCTTTCTATCTATCTGCCCAGAATGGCTCTTGGCAGATTTGTTGTTCTAAATAAAGAGATAACAGCTGGTCCAGGAAGGACTCCACAGGCTTGCATATGGTGAGGGGGAAGGCAATGCCCACACACTCTTCTACCAAAGTGTAAGAAGGAAACTTGATTCTCCTTCTTATCCTTGGTTGATTCTTCAGTCTTATTAAGAACACCCCTCTGCATTATCATCAGTAGAAATCTGCCCTTGAGCTATTGCTTTTGTTCTGTGTTTCATCTAGAGCACTGTGGCAGCTCTGTATCACTCTGTCTGTTGTTAGGAAGGGAGAACACATGTACAGAGGAGAAGGGCTGGAGAGGATTCCACGCAGAGAAACACCAAGCAAGGGGACACCAGCTGAATGTGGCTTCATTCAGACAGGACAGCAACACGTGGTTAGCAGGAGCAGAGATCAGGAAGGACGATCCAGCCAGAGGAGTTTACAAGAAACACAAGGAGAAAAGAATACCCTTTAACATTGTGATTCATATTTGGTTGTCACTGGCTGCTCTAGGCTGCTCATGGACTCTCAGGAAGTAAATGATAGGAACTGAATTTTTTATCTTGATAGACTGTCATAATTGCAGTTATTTCTAAAAATCTTAACCATTTTCATCTATCTCTAGCTTCTGTGACAATGAGGCTGTAAGGAAGTATCAGCTTTCACTGAATACTACGAAAAATGGAAGGCAGATTTTTAACAAAAATCCCTATTTTTATTTGGCAAGCCAAATTTATTTCTTTGTTTGTTTTTGACTGTTTAAGACTACTATCTGAAACTAAATTATTGACTGGCAGTTTATTTACACTGTAAACTAGTCATGCTTCTGATGCAGACAACAAATTTAGTGCCATACAGACCTGCTCTATGTCACAGCTTACTGTCTCTGGAGCAGCACTAAATGAATGTAGTTACATTTTTCTCAGAACGAGCAGGATAAAAAGGCACACATATTTTAATTATTCTTAAAGTTTAAACAAATGAAAAGCACTTACCAATTTTAATTGCTTTTTAAGTCTCCAGCACAATGACCTGTATTTTAATAGAGCTATTTTGCATGACCCAAATCACTTAATGAGGCACGAATTTAAGGTAACATATTGACGACCATTAATTATTCGTTGCATTTGCACTCAGTGTTAACCAGAATATTTGTACGTTCCATGTCCGAGCTGAACCTTTGTCTGAACAAATCCAGCTTTTAAATTTTGTCTGCAGCCAAAACTGGGTTACACATGACATCTATTTTTCAGACTACTAAGCGTAGTGCAGCAACATTTCACACTGCTGAGAGATTTTGAGTAGATGCACATTAAAACAAAGGAAGCACCAGAAGAACATCATACACAAATTATATAATCAACATAAGCAGTTTGCTCTAATGGACTGTCCTAAGTTTGAGATAGGAGCACAGTCATGACATTAGACTGCGGGTTCAGGCTTGGCCAGATTTTAGCCCAATACTTCCTCCTGCAAACATTTCACAGAAAAATACCACTGGCCCTGGGGCAGAGAGTACATTATTGGTAATGATGATACCACTATGATTGCTTTTTCTAGTCAGTACAGGCTCACAGAACCACATTTTCTCTGTCCCATGACCAGGCTGCTGCCATTTCCCCTTTTTTTTCATTTTATTACTATATGCTAGCAAATGGGCCAGAAATAACTGGGACAGAGAGAGCTCTGGGCTCAGCTCTCCTCCATGTGGCATCTTTCTTCTAATGCTGTTGCCTCTTGGTAAAGAAGTAGAATCATGGTAGATCTGGCTAGTGATAGCTTCAGCTAGTTCTGTGTAAGTACCCTGAGAGGCTGTCTCTGGGGGCAGCTGTAACTAAGGCCTGAGCGGAGTTTCCAACCACGACCTTAGCAACAGGGAGAGGTGTCCTGGCTTTGGCCAGGACAAGGATAACTTTTTGCATTAGCTGGGAGTGGGCGTGGCTGTGGGGTCTAACCAAGACCAGATGTTACTCTACACCACCTCTTATCATTGACAGGGGCAGGGGGAGGCAGTCACACTCCAAGGAAAAGGGCATTCCTTTCTGTTGGGAGAAAACGTGTCGAAAAGAGCCAATCGGACCGGTATTTGTTTATTGTCACTTCCCATGTCAATCATCTGTCTTACACATTTTGTTGTTAATATCATTGCTGTTACTGTTCATTTTATTATCTCATTGCGGTTTTCAGTAAATTGTTCTTATCTTAACCAATCATCTTTGCCTTTTGTGCTTCCAGTTGGAGGGGAGCGAGTGGCAGTGTGGTTTTAGTGGCAATATCGAACTAGAGCACACCATTCCTAAACCATGACAAGTGGTCACTCCAACTCCAGTCTGAGGACCTAAATGTGTGAGAACGGGCTGCCACAAGGCAATCTCTGTGAGAAATGATTTACTCTCCCAGCTCTGTGAAATTTTGGCTAGGGCCAAATATTGCTGGCACAGAGAACCCATGAAAGAATGGCTGAGTAAGGGAGAGAGGAAGTGAAGTTCTCTCACCTTGGCAGGCTCGTTCATCATCCACAGGCTGGTAGCCAGCCTTGCAGGTACATCGTCCAATGGCCACCATCCACTCCCCTTCTCCATTGCAGTGCAGCCGAACACTCGAGGACGCCGTCGTGCTCGTCTCTTCAGCATTGGGTACACATGTCCCCGGGGACTCCACCAGTGACGTCCTCTCCCCGCCAGCAAACGTTTCAGGAAAGGAAGCAAATCCTTTCACCACAGCTGGGCACTTGTAGAAAAAGACTTGGACTGCCACCAAGGACATGCAGGCTCCTGAATCCTGGAAGGCCAGGTAGAAGCCATGCTTGGTGAGTGGCCCAAAGCTACGTACTTTAACATTCATCTTGACCACCTTCCCAGTGCTGTCCACCTGGGAAAAGCTTTCATCAGCTGCAATAGTATCCACTTTGGTCCAGGGGCCCTCACGCCACTCTGGCATGTCCTGAGAGGCTATGTCAGCCTCCGACTGGTGGTAGTAGAGTGTGAAAGTCTCCTTGCAGGAAGAGGCCACGGTGCGCATGCTGGCACAGTCCCTCACTGAGAAACGGAGGCGGACGTGGACTCGGTGTGCTCCGCGACGCTCTATGAAATGAGTGCGCAGCCAGTTATTCTGACCTGGCTCAGCCACGTTGCACACTTGAAAGGTTCGGATCAGGCGCTTCTTGTCATCCAGGACACTTACCTCATCCCACTACAATGGATACAGAGGAGAAAAAAGAAACCGTAAAAAAAATAAATGGATTCAGTATTCAACTGCACCAAAAATATAGGACAGGTCTTTGTCTTCCCCTTCTCCTTGCCATGTCTATGACAAGATTTGAACTTGTTGATGCCATGTGCAGCAGAGCATTCTAGACAGAGTATGACCCTGTAAAGAAGGGCAGTCAAAGCTCTGAAGTAAGAACTGTTATGAAAACATAAATCATGCAAACTTGGTCACACGACATTGAGAATCTTAAAATGCAAGAGTCACACTTTCTTCCTTCCTATTTTCCCATCTCTCATCTCCAGAGACAAAACAAAGGACACAAACAAACGAGATAGAGCAACAAGGCACCATTCTCTGAAAAACACATTAAAGCAGAAAGTCCCTTTACCCAGCTTTAACACAGCGGGAGCTTTGTTCTGACATCTCCTATGCACATAAACCACTAGCACCTATGCACATAGCTACTACAGGGGCAAGTCTGGATCTGGTTTGTGCCTGAAGGAAGGCACAAGAGAGGGATGAGGAGGGGTGGAAGCAGATTCCTGTACCAAGCTGTGAGACAAAACCCTTCTTACCCTCCCAGCAAGCTTTACTCAATAGGTACAAGGCCCTGGGTATGACAGAAGACGCGCACAGTGAGACAGAAGAGAAGGAACCTGCTCAAGCATTCTTGTGAAGGTCTGACCAACCAACTCCTCACAACAGAATCTGCATTTAGACCATTTGCCAAGAAGAAACAACAGTAAGTTATGGTCATCTGTGACTTTTTCCAGTGTGAAACAGAGGCACCCATTAGCAGACCAGAACATCTTTTTAGGCGAATTTTCAGCCTCCCCAGGCCCCAGTTTAGTGATGTCACCAGATGATGGAAGAGCTTAGTACAGCCTTCAGACTACTATCCATACCTACTTTCTCACATGTGTACAAATAATGTCCTAACAAAAAGAGCAAAGTTGATCAAGAGAATTTTCAGGACGCTGGGAAGAATGTTAGAAAATTCAGGAGCATGGGTAGTGTTTTTCTCAATCTTTTCAGTAGCAGTAAGGCACTTTAAAAGAAAAAAATAATGCCAAGACTGCAATACTGGCTTCAGGACTGGTGCCTCTGCCAAAATGCTTGGGTTTGTAACCACTGAAGAATCTCTGAGACATAGGGTGTGCTGGGATGTGACAGGATCCGCTGCTCTGATGGAAGAAATATATCTTTACTCATAAACTGGAGGGACCAATTGAGGGATTTAATCTCTAATTGATGGAGGAAGGGCATACCAGCAGGAGACCTGAAGGTAAACCAAGAGTTGGCATGGCACAGATTTAGGATCGCAGTGCTAGATGGGATCATGTATGCTGCTTATGGGAGCATGGAGGGCTCCAGAGCACAACTGAAATATTTGTACACCATGGGAGCACTGGACAATCATTCATGGCACAAAACAATAACAAGTGCCAGATCCTGCACCTGGGATGGAGTACCTGGAGGCACAAGTACAAACGGTGACAGGAGTGTCTGGAGAGCACCCTGCAGGGAGGGCCCTGGGGGTGCTGGTGGCAGCAGCTCAGTGAGGGGCAGCAGGGTGTGCCCAGGCAGCCCAGAGGGCAGAAGCCCTGTCCTGCGGGGCACCAAACACGGCAGCACAGCTGGGCAGAGGGGGGATCATCCGCTGTGCTCAGCGCTGGCGCGGCCTCGCCTGGAGTGCCGGCAGCAGTGCTGGGCACCACCACTTCAGAGGGGTGGGAGGGTCTTTGAATGTGTGCAGAGGAGGGCAACAAAGCTGGTGGAAGGGGCTGGAAAGTGTGCCCTGGGAGGAGTGACTAAGGGCTCTGGGTTTGTCCAGTTTGGAGAAAGGAGAGGCTGAGAGGTGACCCCCTTGCTCTCTGCAGCTCCCTGAGGAGGGGAAGGGGAGAGGGAGGTGCTGATCCCTTCTTCCTCAGACCCATGATAGGATGCATGGGAATGGTTCAAATCTGCCTCAGAGGAAGCTCTGAATTGACATTAGGAAACATTTTTTTACCTACAGGGTGGTCAGACACTGGAACAGGCTTCCTAGAGAGGTGGTCAATACCCCATGTCCGTCAGCGTGGAAGAGACATTTGACAATACCCTTTATAACATGCTTCAACTTTTGGTCAGCCCTTAAGTGGTTAGGCAGCTGGAATAGGTGATTGTTGTAGGTACCGTCCAACTGAAATATTCTATTCTATTCTATTCTATTCTATTCTATTCTATTCTATTCTATTCTATTCTATGCTATGCTATGCTATGCTATGCTATTCTATGCTATTCTATTCCATTCCATTCCATTCCATTCTATTCCTTACTCTTATTCTATACCATATCTGCATGGAGGGTAAGGAGGTGGCAATAGCATCTCACTCAGAATCCTTCTCTCTTGGCAATTTGGCTTTGCACAACACACTGTGCTCAAATTTTTCATACGTACAAATATAAACCAAGCCTCACTGCTTCCAGTTTCCCTTTCTTCGTCACATGCATACACATCTTCCCAACAGTGGTACAGTCAAGAAGAGGAAATGCTTACCCCATCAGAAGGGTGTGCAGTCCAGCCAATCTCTGAGGTCTCTTGAGTTGTATCCAGAAGTATTTCTGTTTGTATTTAAAAAAATTGAATGAAAAAAGGTTTTCGTGCTATTCCAAGTCAGACTAAAATTTTATCTGTTCCTTACAAGATTGTCTTGTAGAGGGCTTCCATACACCAAAAATAAACATTCATGTTTTGAGATTAAATATGACAGGTTATGTCCATACTAATAAATTAAGAAAAGCCAAGACAAGGGCAGAGGCACTGGGCACGTAATCATGCTAACTCATGATTCTCAAGTTGTTCGGCAATATTCTCACCAGACTTTCCCAGGCCATGTATAAGCACACTGACAGCATGGAGCAAAGTTTTACCATAATGAGCAGCTCAGATGAGGCCACTCTCTTTTTGGAAAGGGTGTGACACAAGACAAGCTACATGAATGCTTGCCAGTCTCCTTAGAACTATGGTTGCCCATTTTATTTGCACATGTAAGTGTGAACATGAGGCCAAGGCATGTTTGTTCGCAGTTCTGGAACCGAATTTCTTTAGGAGTTTAAGACTATGACCCAGCTGATCCTGTAATGGATGCACTTTGTTCTGGAGCTGGGCATTACATTGCAAGCCTGTGTAGGAATCCCAGAATTAAATAATCCCTTGCATTACACTGCTCAAGAGTAGAGTACATTCCCAACTTCACAGGCCTAGTTTATTCCCACAACTAGTCTGCATTCCCATTGTTATTGAATCTACCACTGGAGACAGATACTAGCCTTGACTGCTCCTGGACACCTTATTCTCTTCTTGGGTACAAAGAAACATAGAAGAGATTTTGACAGTACAAACTATAAACATCGCATTCTCCAAAAGAGAATGTCACAGCCTGAGACCACCGTGGTATGCAAGCATGTGCTCTTCAGTCTGTATATTTAGGACACAGAATAAGAAAATTACTCAGTTAAATAGGTATTTACATGTGTTTATATATACAGTATAAATCAACTGGCTTTTCCTAAATTCTAGGAAGCTTTGTTTATTTTGATTTTCATATTTCTATCTTATTGCTTAAAAAAACCCTCAAAAACAGAGCAAAAATAAACAACCCACAACCTAACAGCAACAGCCAGCTTACTCACAAATAAGATTCATGAACCATTATTAAACCTTGCAAAGGTTCAATAAAATGATTTTTCCATGTTTTATGCAGGAGAGACAGCCTCAATTTTTTTTTATTTCCAGTTTATGGACTGCTTACGTACTATCCCTACCAATACACCTGGGGATTCACTCCACATTAATCATTGGAAAGGAAAGGCTAGGCTCATCCTAAAGCAGACACTATCAAGTGAACAAGTTTATACAGACCTCAGCCGTGACTGATGCCCCTGAACTACATTCTCTATATTCCTACAGGACATTTTATACTTTTTAGACCCCCCTGAGAGTGCAGCTCCTTGATTCAAAAGCAGTGCAAAATACCTGGGTTGGCTTGCCAAAACTGGAAAGAACTACTGGTTACAGCTAAAGTACAACCCCACTAAAATTATGTAACAGACCTTAGGAAATGCTGAGCTGCTGAGTTCCCAAGGATATCTCAGCTCAGACAGCCCCTCTGAGCAGTAGAACTTCTGCAAAAAGCCTATGTCTCCCTGAGGCACAGTCTTCTCTAGCCTGTCTGGGCAGCAGAGGAACTTGGCATTACCCCATGCCCATTAAATTCTCAATTGCACAGTCTGGCACAGGGATTGCACTGTGTCATGTCATTACTTTGCCACTGGGATCCCAGACATGGCCTTGATATGCTGAAATAATATACAAGGCCATTTTTAAACAAAGAAAGAACTTTCTTCCCAATCAGATCTGAGTCTCCTGTTTACCGAAGTATAATGCTTCTACACCATTGAAACTCTAGAATAAAGTAAAATAGAGAAAAGTTAATCAGGACATGGAAAGCCATACAGAAAGTGAGAAAGGAATGAAGAAAGAAAATAGAGAAGACTTGCTCAGTAGCCCACGCTCTGCCATGTCAAGCATATTCTCCAGACTTCTCACCAGTGAGCAAGGTACTATTTACCCAGCACGAGTATTTTACAAGCAAACAGAAATAGGCAGCCTGAAGCAGACAAAACTGTCCCTTTTCACAACGAATACTTTAAGTCAGAAACTACTAGAAAAATAAGAAAAGTACACAAGTGCATAAATCACATTTTGCAACCTTCAGCCAAAAGTCCCTCACTATTTTTCTTCTTCCTCCCTCTCCTACTGGCTGTATGCCTTGAATCACATCTTCAGTCGCACTAGCTGCATGCACACTCATAAATCTAACAAGCTGTTAAACACTCTCTGGCTCTGAGGACAACAGGCACGGTGTGGTTCATGTTCCCATGGCTAGAAACTCCAACCCCACAGAAGTGCATAGCTGCATCCAAACTGCCTCCCAGGAATGGTCCTCAGTCCATCCCAACCTCTGACCTATGTGTAGGTACCGTTTGTGATAAGATTATTTGGCATGGGCCAAACAAACCCATGACTGTGCTCATAATGTAACAGTATGAATGACTACGTGTGTACAGGTATAAGCCTTCACTCTGACACTTCATTAGCACTGATGACTGACATAGCATTCCACATCCTCACTATGCTGGGCCAGACCAGTATTCTGCGGCTCTTCAGTGCAGGTAGAAATGATCTGTTCAGCTGAATTTACCACACTGAAAGAAAAATGGCTTACACCCTTTCAACAGTGCTCAATCAAGAGTCTTGCAAGATCAGTTTAGACCCAGGCTCAGTCAAGCCCACGATGCTGCTAGAGGCAACACTGATTGAGGTATCTCAGGGTATCATTGGAGTAATATTCCACTCTTCATTAAAAATGAGGAATAGGCAAGATATCTGAGCAATCTAGAGGCTTCCAAAGAAGTGAAATTATGACAATTCTACAATTCTTCTTTCACTCCTGCTTTAATCTGTTTTGAAGGATGATACTTCAATTTCATATTACAAGTGTTATTTTAGTTCAAGGAAGATAAAAATAACTGTTGAGAGAGTCTCCTGCATTTTTCTTCCCTAAACTAAAAAGAAAAAACCATCACTTTCTATAGAAGAGTCAAAATGGGTTCATTATACTCTGTAAAATCTAAACTCTCATTTGAGTATCCTCAGTTCTCGCAGGCCAGAAAGGGTGAAATTAAAATCCCAAATACTTCAGCTAGTACTATTTTATATTTACATCACAAACAAATCTCTTGGGCTACATTATGCTATGTCAACATCCAGAAAAACTGGGCAGAGGCTAGAAGCTGCTATTACAGATCAGGCTGTTCAGAACAGGCATGTTAATGATTTTCAGATTTTGGTCTGCCTGTACTTTCAAGCAGGATTATTAAATGCTTGTGTTACAGACAAAATGATCCCCTGATGCAAGAGGATGACAATTCACCCAAGGATGATTGACCCTTAGACAACCTTCATGGAGGCAGAGATGGCCTAACAGCTTTCTAGATTGAGGAACATTTGCCCTCAGTGTATTAACAGTGCAGTGGTGCAAGAAGGAGTTATACAACCAAAGCCTTGCAAACTACAGCCACAGATAAGAGATGATCCTGAGAAGAGAGTAAAAGAATCCCTTTACCTGTGCGATGAGAATCTGGTACTAAAACTGTAGAATCACAGAATGAAACAAGCTGGAAGGGAAGTACAGAGGTCACCTCGATCAACACCCCGTTCAAGGCCAGGCTAAATTACAGTAGGTTGCTCCAAACCTTGTCCAGTTGAATTCTGAATATATCCAAATGTACACTGGTTGAAAGCAAACGGCACTACGGCAAAAGGTAACATTCAGAGAGTGTGCTTTGCTATGGAGCTGAATGCCCCAAGCAGCAAAACTTGCTCGCTTAACAGACTTGAAGTGAAACATTTCTGAGCTTATTCTGCCTTTTATGATCATGCCTTGAACAAGCAGGAGGAGTGTGAACGCTCTCTAAGAAGGCTGGCAAGAGAAAGCATTCCCTGGGCTTGTGCAAAAATAGTGTTAGGAGTTGTCAAATCCAGTAACCTCACACAAGCCAGGCTGCTGCAGCTCTGTGGCCCCAGGTACAACCGGTATCAGGGTTAAGTGGGTATTCCCAGCAGGCACACACACAAACACATGCAGGCATTGCACATCTATGAATGACCAGCCACAGACCAATACAGACAGAAGCACTCAGCAGCCATGCAAACAGGAACAGCACCACCAACATCCTTATCCTGCTTCCCTTTGGTCAGGATTAAGGTCTCTTAGTGGGAAATATATATGCATTTATATACAATGTGGATCTCTGCTGTCCTTAAAGATTTAGCCTCCTGACCTCTGTATCTGTGGTCTCTATCTGCTGGCACCCGAAACTTACAGCCCCACTCCGGGTGTGAGCAGTCAGACAGCCTCACTCACTGGTACATCCCTTCACACACACACAGAGGAACGCTATGGATCCTCTATTTATTTGCTTTAAGGGTGCAGCCTACCCAGTAGCTAGCCCCGGGTGCTTGCTCTCCTGGGATGCTATTCTATGGATCTCTCCATGAAGTGGTCTTTGAAACTCAGCCTACCCAGGAGTTGGCCCTGGGATTATCTTGTCTCTGGGTGCACTGAGATACACAACACATAGACAATACTCCCAAGGAACCCTCAGAATTTATGGTGACCAGAACAACTGACCTGGACCTCCTGATGGTTGACCCTTCCATCACTAGATAAACCCCTCCATTTGTCTCACTCACAGAGACACAAACATTCAAACTAGTGCCCCATTCCTCCTCCAGACTCTGTTCTTTCCCCGGCTTCCCAACCCACTAACTCCACCATCAAGCTAGTCTGGCTTGATATAGAGATCACAGGCTCACTAATACAAGCTCACTCACTCCAGCTGCTTGCATCACAGATGCACAGATCCTATGACCTGTGGTCCACCTTGAGTTCCTAGCACTTGGTTTTCATCCATTCCATGATCTCCAGCTGCTGATAGCACTGACTCATGGGCCACTATGACCTGTGGTTCAACTCCAGTTGCTGGTATATGAATGTGCATACACACACACACACAAAACAAAGCCCCCTCACCCAGGTAACTGGTGAAAAATAGAATTTAATAAGAAGAGAGGACAGACTGTGGTGATCAGATGCCTGACAGCCACACTGACCTCCAGCTGGTGTATGTGACTGGCCCCTTATCTCTCTACTTTCTCACACTTAATCCTCCCTTTCCACACCTACGGTTACTCCCTTAAACAACACACACTAAATTTTGCAGATTATCTTCCCTACATCCCATAATAAATACCATGCCCCTGTTGGCAATAATCTCCTTCAATCTGAAAGGCATTCCAGAGAGCACTTCCATTGATTTAACTTAATGGGTTCCATTCCCACCCCACGGACTGATCACACTCCTGCGACAGCTCTGGGAGAAGGTGGGTCAGGGCATTTATTTCCCTGTTAACTTATTCAGGTTCCCCTGCTTTTCACTGTTCCTCTGTGTTTCTTTGTGCATGGGGAGAGGACCCTTTTATCAGGAACCTTTTATCACTCATATAAACAAATATATTTATGCACAGAGTCTATCATCTGGAGACAAAATACAGTGAAGCCTTTGGGAAGCCTTAAATATACTAGAACTTCTTCCAAAACTAAACAGCAATTGTGGTGAAGTAAATAATATATCAATAGCTAATGACATATGCAACTGTAAAAAATATTCTGTTTTTCAAAAATGAGTTTATGAAACAAGTAAATAACCAAACAAAACCAGAAAAAAAGTCCTACTTGTTCATAACTATCTAACACAAAGGTTGCTCTTATTTTTTAAAAGAAAATGTCTTAAAGTCTAGCTATGACTTAACATGAAAAAACAAGTTTCAGAGTTATAGAATATGCCTCCTAATATAAGAGAATATACACAAAACCAATCTATATGAGACAAATGAGTTCGAACTTTTTCTTGTATAAAGCTATATTGTCAATCTCACAATGAATGATCCTGTATTACTTCTGCAATGCTACTTCTCAAATGCAATTAATTTTAGAAAAAGCTATTTGGAATCAATGGCACATGTGTTTAGTAAGTTTCATGAAGTATAATGTAATTTAACTGCTTGCTATGTCACAGCAAAATGCTGACACTATCAGAACATCAAAGTTGTCATCTGCAAGGAGGAATTCTCACACTCCAACCAGGAGTTATGTACCATCTGTGAAAGAGAGGAATGACAGCCAAATGGTGTAGGATATGGAAATACACAGCTTTTTGCAAGGTAACACAGTTTTTAAGCTTTATGAATGATTGTGTATTTTTCTTTTTCCCAGCCCCTTGCTTTTGTTAAAGCTCTAAGGAAACTGCTGGGATTAGCATGTTGCACTACTACTGATGTCAGAAAATGCAGACATCAAGAAATTAAAATAAAAAAAGTTCCAACTTTGCATATGAAATCAAGTTAAATTACTATCTACAACTTTCCTAGTGATACAATATAATATCTACTCTTCCACAGCTTAAGAAGTTCATTATCCAAACACCCACTATTAAGTCTAGAACTTGGGTCCAACTGCCACTGCCATCAAACCAGCTACTTTTGATGACAGCACAGTGTGACTTTTAATGGTTATCTATGTTTTCCTGCTTGCTTTTTTTCAAAGACTTTCAAAAGTGAGCTTATGTCTTACCAAAGCATACACTGAAAGTCCTGGAGACCCTACATTACAAGAATGCCACTTCTTTTCTATGAAGCTTTCATTAGCTTTTAATATAAACAGCGTTAGTTGCAGCAGGAATAGTCTCTCCTATCATACTGGCCTCCAAGCAGCAGTTTGGGAACAGACTGAACACAGGGCATGGTACAAACCTGGGAACAGGGATGTCCCTAGCACAGGAAATACACAGTAATCTATTATGGAAGAAAACAAATCAAATGGAGCTGCTGAGACTGACCAAAAGGATAAACCCCTGTCTATTCCCCCTTTACAAACAGGCTGTGCATCCAGCCATCTCATTCACCTTCTGAATGTCTACAACAAGATATTCCTCTGCCCTGGGCTTTCCAAGCATGAGGCAAAGTTTTTCACATGCAGGATTTAATACCTCATGTGAATCACAAGCAATCAAACGAAAAAGTTAATTTCACTTTTTTTTTCCCCCTGAAGTGAAGTGACACAGATTTAAACCTTTCTTTGTATATACTAAACTGCATATCATAAACCAGAAGGCAGTGGTATTTTTCACCCTGAAGATTTCCTCTGAGGAAGGTACAATTTCCTCCCTCAAAGGCAAGCCAATTTGAGCAATCAATACACTATTTTCAACAGCCTGAGACAACAACCAGTTAGTAGAAAAAATAGGGGGAAAATGAAGTAAGAATGTCTGACCTCACTACATTTTTTTCTTCCATATTCCCTTTTGCTAAAGAGACTCTCTTAATGCAAAGGGGTTTTACCAAAGCAGAAGAATTACTCTCTCTATGTCTTGAATTTCAGGAAGATACTTAGAAAGACTGTCCAGCTATTTTGCAGGCTTGAGAACTTGTTGTAAAATAAATGCAGTCATTTACATACAGAACACATCATTCCTTTGGAACATATTTAGAGAGTTCTGCAAAATGAACTCTGCTTGTGTTTATAGCTGTAGATATTTATAACTCCATCAAAGCAAAACCAATATTCCACATAAAATTGATCTCAGTGCCCTAGCAAGAGCTATTTCATTAACAAGTTATCACTTGCTCTCACCTGTCTTGACTGCAGTCCATCAAACATTCTTAAATTCTATGCTTCACAAACTTTTACAATCAGAGAGGTTAACCCAAAATGTTAACTTAAATACTCAGTGATAAACCGTAATTACATGTGTAGATTTTCAAAGAAATAAAATAACTGCATTTCTTTATGTAGCTTTGAGAAAAAGGAAAAATCCATTACTTTACTCAGCATGTAGCTTGAAAGTAACACTCTGAAAACTAAATCCTCAAAAACCCTTGCAGAGTCATAAACACTGAGAAATGTGATCTTAATGAAAACTTTTCTGCAATTGTGTTTCCTTTTATAAAGCTAAAACAACAAATGTACAAATGTTTTCTGTTTGCAAACCAGTCTTTCCTCAGGTTTCCATTCAGTCTATTTTTTTGACGTAAAAATCATGTCTGGAAAACTGCACAGACATGCTCATTCCTAGTGAAATCAGTGTGTCCAAATACTAGAGCTGTATTGAATAAATTCAGTCTAACGTATCCTTTTCATGCATTAAAACCAATACCAACAAAATAATTTCAACTGCTTACAAGAACTTCTTTACTTCTGAGTCATGAGGGAGTTAAAAGTCCCATTAGGTCCTGTAAAAGCATGTTGCCTTCTTTTTATCTGAGAGGCTTTCTGTCTAAGAAGTATTTGCTCTCTTCATAATGCATATAAAGATGGTTTGAATATTCTGACTACTTCCCTTCCCCTCTCTACAGCTTCTCCCTCTTTTCCTAATGATTAACATTGAAGTTTAGAAAATTTTGAGCAAAGTTTGAACAACAATTTAGTTTGAGACAAAATGTGATTTACATTCAGACTTTAAATCTAACTCAAATGCCTGGGAAACACCAGGAAGAACTGATTGATTGATTTTCCTACTCAGTCAATTCTCTTTAGTTGGAGGTGAAATGCATTTTGAACACCATCTAAAACTTCTAAGAAGCTCTACAAAAACTAAAGACCACATGGGATATTCCCTATATTTTTCAACTTAAATCTGAAACCTGAATTTCAAGTTTCTGCTATATATAATAATGAGTCAACAAACAAGCCATGGGCCTTTTTTCTTCCTTATGGGCAACGCTGCACTAAAGCAAAGCCTTCTACATAGTTATCATCAGACTTTCCTCCCTTACCATATAATTTTTCTTTTACTTTTGACCACAACAAAAATACTTACCTCTGAGATGCAAGTCAGCTTAGGAGCACAAACTTAGGACCATGCTCTACAGTCATAATGAAGACGCTGACTCCCCTGACCCTGAATTGAGAGCTGAAGTTTGGCTCATGGACACCTTTACTGTTTCCTCTCCATAGGCAGAATTTTACTGTCCTGTTTTAATCCAGGAAGGTCAACTATGTGATCTGTGAAGCTGTATCACACAGCACTTTCTGAACTCTTTTACCTCTACAAACTTTCAGGCGTGAGCACTGAATTAAAAAAATGTTCATTTGTACAGGCATCACTCAGTTACATCATATCTGCAGACAGAATTTACATCTACCCCCTTTTTATCTCAGTTTCTCTACCAGTTACACAAGGAATTATACAGTAACTTGTAATACAATTTTAAAAACAGTAATTCACAGAATTTCAGAGATTTAAGAATTTGTATTATAATCTTACATCAATTATTTAGTCTCTGAACTTCCCACACAGACTTCATTCCCCTCCTGTTAAGAGAAGGGCTGCTTTAACAAGCTTTCCTCTTTTTATTAGATCTCACACTACTTTCCTTTCCTCTAGGTCTTTCCTTGCTTCCCTTTGATTCCATCTCTCCCTCTTGTCCTCTTTCAGTGGCTTTCAGAAATGCAAGAGATGAATAGTCATCACAAAGCAGTACAGTTCACTGAGCACATGTAGCTGCAAGGATATTCTTGGAACAAACAAGGGGACTGTTTACAGTACCTCTGCCCTTCTCTAACTCTCTTCCATAGCTCTCATCTTATCTCCTGCTCTCATTGCCCTCCCTTCTGTCTTCTATTCTTTCTTCTACCATTTTCTTGGCACCTCTTTTCCCCTGCCTACCTTTTCCCTACCCTGCCTTCAGTGCTTTCTCCCTCCTCTCTCTGCTGGCTGAACGTGAACTGCCGCTTCTTGTTAATGCAAAACATTCTCTCCGTATCTATTGTTTGAGGCAAGTTTTTCAGAGGTGAGACAAAAACTCTTGATTTCAGCCCATTGGATGCTGTCTTCTCGAACAGTATAAACGTCCAGAGATCATTTCAAAAGGCAAACACGGTGCAAGAACAGGAACATGAGAATCAAATGCACACAAAGGATAAACAAGGAGTTTAATCCTGGAGAAAAAAAAAAACCAAAACTATTCTTTGAGGCAGTCACTTCTGAGATAGTTCACAGTAATGTTCACTAATGAGCCTTCATAAGAGGGTTTGCCTCACCCACCAGAAACAATACTAATAACTTTTTAAATCCCAAGAGAAAGTGATCAACTGTCAAACAGAAAGACATGTGTTCAATGCTCATCTGGACTGGGATATAAGCATACTGGAGAGCACACTTTTTTTTTTTCTTAACCTCTACAGAAAACTTTAAAGTTGTTGCAAAACATCTGTTCTTACCTTCTAATGAGGTGACTAGATGAAAGAAGAAGACCATCCAGAGCCAACCCATTCCCGACACTCTTCTTGCACTGATGCCAGCATTAGAATCCATGAAGATTCTCTGTAAATACCACCATCTTCAACAAGCACACACCACTCCCTTGAAATGGTCTGAGATTCCTTGGAGTGTTTTAATATCTTCCCAAATTAAAGCACAGAGGTCTTCACAGAGAAATACTGTTTAAGAAAAAACAGAAGGGAGAAACAGAAATCAGGTCACTCTAACACAAAACTGACAGTTTTTATACACCCATTCCATCATTTACTACTTTCAAGATATGGGTGAAAAGGAGTAACACAGACCCAGTATTTACCATATACCCACCCCTCAAGACTTCAGGCAGAGGTGTTTTGTGCACTGCTAGTACACACAGATTTTGAGACTTTCATGGCATCAGTGACAGTGTGGTTCCCAAATCAACATTAATCTCTACCACAGTATAGTCTGTACTATTACTTAAGTCCTGATCCTTTCTGTATCTTTGGCAACGCTTCTTGGAAGGTGTCCATTCCATTTCCCCTGTATGCTGTTCAAATTCGGTCTCCTGTAATTTACACTTTGCCTTTTAAGGACTCTGCAGGGCAGTAGCCATGACAGAAGAGTTTTTGCCAACACAAATCTGCACAGCTGACACACTTGTAACTGCGTTTCAGATGCAGGCATTTGTCCCTTTAAGCATATGACTGCACAACACTACTAAGTTGGACAGTATTTTTCCCACTGATAAATCGTACGTGAGGAAGCAAACGCTGTGATATTTAAGGTCAAATAGGGAGCCTGCATTACAGCCAGAAAAAGCACACAAGTCCAAGTTTATTATCTTAAGTGGGAAAAAATCCAAACAAAACTCTACTGCCACCATTAAGAACCTGACATAAAAGCTTATCTTACAGTAAGGGAGCAGCATGTAGCCTAATCCAGCATTGGGTTAGATCAATCCAGCATAACAATTTTGCTAAGCAAGGTAATTCTAGCTCCATCTGTCCAATTCTCAGCCCACCAGAGAAATATCACAGTAATATGTAGGTTGCATGCAAAAAGCCAGTATGTTTTGTTTCTTCGAGTGCTCTTTGAGCAGAGCATTGAAAATGCTCCAATGTCTTCAGTGAGACAGTGAAGCGTAGCTAAGGACAAAGAAAAATGTCTCAGGCAATATACAGAAATGGCTCAATAACTTGGCTGAAAGAGGGGAGGGGAGAGTTGTAATTAAAAGGGGCAGCCTCAGTGCAATTATCTGAAAACCTTGCAATAGGGGATCTGAGCAAGTTGGGCATTTGAGCAGGCAGAGGAAAAAGCAGCCTGGGGAGTATGCGAAAAGGCAGTGGAGTGCAATTAGATTTGCTTTACTGGAGAGGGAGAGAAATTCTGGACAGGATGGAACAATTCTCTCTTCTGCTGCTCCTGGTAGGAACCTGGAGCACCCAAGACAGTTGAACCAAAGGCACTCTGGGCATCACTAAAATATAAGGATGCTAAAGGGATCTCAGCAAGAGGCAAAAACTTTGATTCATGACCTCTGAGGAATGAGAAAAATAAAAGTTAACTGAGGAAAAATGAAGATTAAATGTGAAGATGGACATAATGCAGGTACTGCTTATTAGTTTATGAAGCATGTATACAACACGACATGTCACAGAATAAAAACACCACTGAATGCAACTACAAAAAGGAGAAAATTTCAAGGTGAAAGATGCTTCAGAACTTTCTTTACAGAAAGAACTAACCAAGCACACAGCAGTGTTCTCCTGGAACAGGAGTGAAGACTGCTGCCTGAGCCACCAAAATTAAGACTGGGTACACCAAAATCCAGCCTACAAGACACTTCTACATGGAGACATAAATACTCACCATTTGTACTGCCAGCCAATCTATAATATCTAACAGTTTTTTATTAGGCCAGTAAAATCCTAAGAGATGGGGACTTTTAAGCACTCATAATGAAGGCAAACAAATGCAGAAACAGAAGTCAGACAAACTGAAGAATTCTTTAATCTCAGTCAAGGGGCCTTCATTTATCTGCAGAAGGCTTGAAAACAGCTCACAATTGAGATTTTCTTATGTCACATAACTTCTGAGTCACAGAGCAGAAAACAGAACCCAAATATACTTTGGCTGCTGGATCTTAGGCCAAAGCATTGAAATTACCACAAAACAGATACAACTAAAAAACCCCTCGTACATGAAACCAGACACAAAACAATTTCTGGCTCCAAGGAAACCAACTGTTCTTCTGCTGCCCTCCTCACCTGCGCATCTCTCTTACAACATCTGTTTGCCTTATCCTGCTTGACCCTATATCCCACCAAAGCTACACTGCTCTTCAAGAGGAATCATACAGCCTTTGTCTGGATTAGACTGACAATTATTTTCCCTGAAATAAACTGTGGCTAAATCAAAAAGCTGGTTTTGATTTAGTAGATAAAAAAGGTGGGTTTTTTTAGATTGTTGGGTTTTTGGGGGGTTTTTGTTGTTGTTGTTATTTTTTTTTTTTTATTCTGCCTCTTCCACACCTCCATGAAAAATGCTTACTCCACAATGAAGGATAGAGAGAACATTATGGAAGCATTTAAGGGAGAGTAGGAGGGAAGCACCAGCCTCTCTGAATTAAAGAGTACCAAGCCCCTAAATTGCTAACCACTGCCCAGCCCTTCCCCCTAGCACTTGATGTGTACAGAATCTGACTACACCCAAAGACGCTCATCTTTCATTCTTCAGTTCTCCTACCACTTCTACCCTACACCAAACTACGTAAACAGAAACCTCAAACCATCCCAACTTTTAAACCACCCTCTTCTCTTGTCCACACAAGCACCTTTCCATGGCCTTCTCAGCTAGTTACTTTTTCCAAAACTGCTTCCAGCAACATCACTTCTCTTTGCTATGGAATCTACTATTCCCCACTCTCCTCCAAATCCAACGGCAAAGCAACATACACCTGTGAGAGAATCCTTCAATAAACTTCCTTAAATACCCCTTTCTCATCCTCTCTCTCCTCCAAGTACATGAACTTGCCACTTACGTACCAGCTGTCCATCCTCTTATGCTAACCTCTCCATAAAGGATTTAACCCATTTCTAGGCATACATTTCCTTAGCTAGTGGAATGATCTCCATCTCCTTGGACATCCTGAAAATTTTAAAGCATCTGAGAAGTGACAGTTCCTGAGGATCAAAATGTTCTTTAATGATTCAACCCTATAAAACCGTGAAGATCCCAAGCACTCAGAAAAGACCGGTCACATATTACTTTTATGGTAATACTAAGCTCCAACAGATGGGAGAAAGAAGTTTCTGGGTTGTCTCCTTATATTATTCATCAAAGCTATCATGACTGTTTACTTTGGCACCATCACTGTGGTACCTAGATTACCAAAATTTATGTTTGAGATCCCAGTTAAAGAGATAAATACAGTCACCACCACCGTTTCCAAGAATTCTGGTTTCTTAGCTGAACAACCAGCAGGAGAGGAGAGTTCTTTAGGAAGCTTGTCAAGGTGAGTTTTGAACATCACCAAGGATGGAGATTCCTCACCTTTTCTGGGCTTCTGCACAGTTTTGAACTGGATAATTTATTTTTTTTTTTTTTACTGGGGATTTTTTTCTTCCTTATATGTAGTCAGAATCTCCTTTACTCTCTTCTGTTTTCTATTTCAACAGACGAGAGCCAGCTCTTGCCAAGCACCTCAAAGCTTCTTCTACCCAAGACTGAAAACACAAGCCATTTCAGCTGGAAAGCCTTGACAGTGAAACAGCATGCCTGGCTTGACTGGCACTGTTTAAGTCCTGTTTATTCTCACCAGACAGGGCTGGTGCTGTAATTTCTCACTTTTTTTGAACTCAATCTTGAAGTGGGAACACTTCAGTACCTTCTCCAGGCAAATGATGCTCAGTGCTACAGAAGATAGTGATAGTGCTCCCACATGTGCTAAAACAACTGACAGTAGTACAGCTCTGCTTGTGAGATTCCTGTCACAAAGAGGGCTGCAGTCTGCCCATGTTGTACCTAAGCTGTGGCAAAGCATTTCATGCAGCCAGTACCTTTGCAGCAGCTTCTTTATGCAAATAAAGGATTCCCTCAAAGTTCAAGCACTGTCAGTGATGACACCTGAAGAGCCATAGGGCACCTGTGCTGCTAAACAGGTCAGCATTAATTGAGAATTCCATCAGTGCACGTGTTTCTGTTAGAAAGGAAGCAGGTTTGCTTCAAGGTTTGTGCAGTCACTTATTTCAGAGCACCTCAGTGGGGTATGTCTGGAGCCTTGATCAAGGTGGTGATGGCATGTGACAAACCTAAGAGGGGTCTCCTTAGAATGGACTGCTTTTTTATTCTTTTGGCGTTTGCGTGGCACTCTGATACTGATCAAAAACAGTGATAGCTAGATAAACTGTTAATCCTGTGCTGGCCACAGGTTCTTCTGGACCTAAGCTTTGAACAAAACCCCTCCTTTTCTAAACCTTTTGACTCCAATCGTAAAACCTTAGACAGACCTTCACTGAAGCATGTTCTAGCTTACTACACAGACAACATGTAGTCACAGATCAGAAAGTAATGTACAGTGACCCTACTTCCCTCTGACAGGTACCACCTGGAGAACTTGACATCAAATAGCATTAAACACTCATCTGAACCATGGATCTGTCTGGCTTCCACGGGAGGAATTCAGGCACATATTTAGGATTAGGAAAAAAGCTAGGATTGTTCAGGTACTGCACAAACTTTCTGGAGAGAAGATGAGGGCCTGAATATAGCTGTTTCTTTGAGCTCTACATTTCAAAGCACAAGAAAACATAGAAGCAGATGAATGTCCACCTAGGCCAAGTTTTTTCCATGTCTCCAGTGCCAGGAAGAGGTGCTGTGTGCAGATGGCTTGCAAGCCTGGCCTCTGTGTGACCCATTTCTTCCTGCAGTATCCACAAATATAAAACAGGGATTACTAGAGAATATCTCCTGATTCATTCCCTTTAGTACCTCTTCAGGAATTCATCCAATCCCTGTTGTGAACTTATAACAGATTTGGAAAGATACCTATCCTCATGCAACAAAGTATTTTTCCATATTTTAAATTGTTCTACTAATAGAAGTTGAAATTGTAACAGTGCCAAATTTTTATGCTTTCAATTCTTCTTATCTGTTCCAAGAACTTTTCCAAATCATCTTGTTTCCTCCCACTGGAACAATGCCTCTTCCTCGTTCATTGTTAACTGACTCCTCTAGGCCTATTTCACAGTAGAAATCATTATACAGGTCTAACTTCCCTCTGCTACACTTGATTCCACAAATTTTCCCTGTATTTGTCATACCTCTTCCTCACATGAAGGATCTAGATGCAAAATAAATGCACCTCAAAAACTCTCCAGGGTAGAGAAAATGCTGTACCTTTGCAGAGTCTTTCCTCCTCCTGCACATTTTGCACTGTGATTCAGTGATATCAGCTTAGCATTATCTCTCAGCAAAAACTATTAAAAAGATAAATGAGTACAACATCTGGGAGAGTCAATAAACTCCTATTCCAATTAATTTGTGCTGCATACTGATACATCACATTTAGGCAGTGTACAAAAAGTGGAATTAATATCTCTCATTCATGATAAATAGGGAATCATGACAGTGTTGCACATCAAGCAAAAGGCCTCCCCCTCTCCTTTGCAGTCCCCAGTTCTGTCCTACTATAATTGCTCCTTTGCTACTGGGATGCCCTTGCAGCAATGGTCACGCATCTCGCTGGGATAAATCTCACAATGCTGTTGTGAAAAGCTGTCACTCAGTGCCTGTCCAGCACTCTGAGCATGACATAATACTGACTACCGTCTTTCTTATACAATAATTACAATAACTGCTATTCATAGAAATCTTTCTACGCCCCAAACAGGAAGTGAGGGTGGGGGGAGAAACACATAATTTATCATCCAGGGTTTTAATATAATGAAGTTAATGTGTTTTCTTCAAAAATTCTGTTACTGGGGCACATAAAGTGCCACAGAAAAACTGATTAAATAAATAAACCATTTCTATAGCTGCTGTATATACTTCTATCCTCTGTTACTAATTGAGATAATTTTTAATGACTCCAAACTACTCTGAAAATATCTGACAGTAGAATTTACAGAAAAAAGCCTTGTGGATTTTTTACACTCTGTTCAGTTGATTCATTTAATTTTGAGAGAAAAGCTCTAAAACGAAATGTGTAACTAAGTTTAAAGGAACACCTCCTCAAGAGCATACTTCATAAAATGTTTCTTCCAGCTGGCTTGATCATTTGCTTCCTAGAGATTATGTAGATCAAGTTTTGCCTGTGTCTCTTGAGATCCCTTAAGTTTACAATAACACTCCAAAAGCTGATTCTGAATGTTCTCCAAAGGAAGGCATTTATTTCCTTGTTTACCATGGAAACACCAGGAGTCTTGAAGCTGATCTTCCATGCTCTGATTATACATTTCCTAGCGGGATCCAAATTAAGAACTTCCATACATCTTAAAGGGAACAAAGAGAGGCTTATTTTCATGATTTTTTATTAAACTCTTGAGGCTCAAATAGGGTGCCCAACTTAGGAGCATAATCACTCAAATGACCTCTACAATCAGTGGATTGAGCTGAATCATGTTCACCAGGTAACTAAGATGTGCACTAACTAAAAAAGGGAGCTATGGACAGCTGAACAGCTCCCTCCCGATGACTCCCTAGGTGCAGCCCCAAGGTATCTGGGGAGATTGCCAGCTTGTGCGATCTCCCAACCCACACAGGAGGCCAGGTTAGCACCTCTTTAGATAACTACAGTGCTTTCCCTTAAATCTCTCTTCTCTGCCATGACACATGCTTGGCTAGAGTAGCTTTACAGCTTAGCTTGTAAATCTGGTCTTTCTTCCTAGGCAAAATTCATTCACAGCTGCCCTGTGTTTCTGGAGATTTTCTCAATGCCTCCACATCATGTTTTCCTATGCCTAACAAAGATGGACACTGATCTCTTGAAACTACAGAAATTTTAAAAAATATTTTAATTAAAGATACAGATTCTTTCTTCTACTATGTACTTGAATTACATACATATTAAACACAATTAAGTTCCTGAAAAAAATGTCTTCACACCTCATACAATTTGACTTCACTGGCAATTTTTATATTGATTTGTGTAATTTTCAAAAAAACATTGGCAATTATAGTCAAGTTTCTAACATTAACACCTGGAAGCAAAATCCCAACTCTAGACTATTAACAGCATTATAAAATGAAAAATGAGACGAAATTAATTGTTATTTATGTTATCCATTACTTGCCGGATAGAAACTCTTCTGAAATATAACAGGAATCGAAGTGATATAGAAATTACTCCCTTTGAATTTTCATACAGAAAATAAAGGAGATTGTGCAATCAGAGAGAAATTAAATAACAGCTGTCCATCACATTTATCTCCTTTGATGGAAAGAGAAGGTGACAGCTGTATCCACTGGGTATGGTTTCACTGTCCTGTTATTGATTTTACTCTAATTTCTCAGGATACTTCTCTCAGTACAATTGTGCACAGATCCCTGCACTTTTATCTATGCGGAAATAAACATGATATTATCAACTTCACGTATAGTTTATCTTTGACAATTATGCTTTCATCTGTACAAAAGGAAGACATAAGGCTTCAGCAAGGAAAAAAGTATGCAATTCACAAACTCCAGGGCACAGCGGCCAACCTTTGTCAAGTACTGTGTAAAATGTTGTATTTCCAAAATTCTGAGCACAGAATTTTATGTTTAGAATACTAGGCTCAAGTATCCCTGAAGACCACCACATTATTTACCTCTAGGTAAAAATAATCTGTGGTAGTAAAAATTCTTGGAAAAGTGACACTTCCTTCTCTGACACAACTTATGTTTAAATGAACACCCCAAAATTTACTGAAATTTTATGATAGAAGATGTCTGAAAAAAAGAAAAAAGATGCATCCTATTTCAGCATTTAAAAGGGGAAGGGAAATAACACATTTTCACAAATAGTTACTTAACAAAGCATGTGTTACTGTCCTGGTTTTGGCTGGGATAGAGTTAAATTTCTTCTTAGGAGCTGGCACAGTGCTGTGTTTTGGATTGAGAATACTCTTAATAACACAGATGTTTTAGTTGTTGCTAAGTAGAGCTTCTAAATCTAACTCTAAATCAAGAACTTTTCAATTTCCCATGCTCTGCCAGTGAGGAGATGGACAAGAAACTGGGAGAGAGCACGGCCAGGAACGGCTGACCCAAACAGGCTGAAGAGATATTCCACACTATGGAACGTCACTCTCAGTACATAAACAGAGGGGAGGTGGCCAGGATTTGTTGATCACAGGTCAGGGATGGGCTGGGCATCCATCAGTGGGTGGTGAGCAACTGCACCATGCATCACTAGGGGTTTATGCCTCTCTCCCTACTTCCTTTTCTTTCCATCATCATTATCATCACCATTACTATCATTATTTTATTCCAATTATTAAACTGTTCTTATGGTTGTTTTCTCAACCCATGTCTTTTACCTTTTTCCAATTCTCCTTCCTATCCCATGGAGGGAGGGGTGGAAGGGTAGGGGCCAAGCAAGCAGCTGTGTGCTGCTTAGCTGCCAGCTGGGGTTAAACCATGACAGTGACGTAAAGAGAATGTCCCTAAAATCATGTTTTCATCTACTCAGCAATGCTGATCATGCTTTTTTTTTTTCAAGTGAAATTAAAGTTATTATATACCAAGTTCTGATTGCTGATGGGTGGAAAGTGGTAAAGAAGCCGAACACAGGGTTTGCAATGGCCAGACAAGCAATGCCACAAATCAGAAAAATAACCTTGACACTTGCTGAGCACGTTGGCAAATGCAACTGCAAATATGCACAGACAACCCAAGCTTAGAGCTGCAAAACAGCCTTAAAGGCACTCTCAGGACACTGGAAAAGAAATCAAGGGCCTGAAGGACTGAACAGAAGTAAAAGTGAGAGTGGCTTGGAAAACTAAGATATGATTATGTCTAAGAAAAGAGATGTTTTACACTATTGCTCTTTCCCACTGTAACCTAAGAATGTAGCTTTACATGCCATGTCTAGAAATATTTGAACCAAGATCCATGCACAAACACTCAAAAGATACGATGGAGTGAAAAAAAAAGAACAAGCTGAAAATACTTTTCTTAAACTGTTCATTGTGGACCAGTCTGCAAAATCCTTTAGTAAGGATTAATATTTTCTTCAGCTGCTGTGAAGAACATTTTTTGCAAAAATATGCTTACTGTCTTCATCTCTAATTTTGCTTTTGACTTCATGAGGGTTTTACAGTAAGAAATATTTAGCATAAGCAGAAAATGCATGCTATTTGTATTCACAGTATCCAAGGTTTTGTTGTCTATTGGGATATAGTGGCAGCACTGACAGCCAGTTAAAAGATAATGTTCCTCTTCTATGGGAATTCCCATCATTTTGAAATTGCCTTTCATTCCATGAGAGAAACTGTCATTTCAAAACAGATTATAGAAAGGACTAATAATATTAAAGCATCTTAATTTAAGTGCAGCTCTTTTTATTAACCTCCTTTCTGGCTTCAGTGAGGTAGCTTGGGTTTTCAGAGAATGTGCTTCATAATTTAAGGGTGAATTAAAACTACTTTTTTCCATTTTAATCAGTTTCACAGCCTTGGGCTGTCATAGAGCTTGGTTCACAAATTGTTGGCTTCATGCATTTGCAGATAGAGGCTACTTTTAAAACTATTTAATTACAAGCATTATTTATCATCACTGGTTTTATTCGTGTTAAGAGAAGCAAGAATGCTTCATTGTAAAACAACAAGGCAGAAAAACACTGACGCACAATCACTTTACTGACTTTTTCACTGCCTTGACCTTGCTGTCCAAACCTACACTCCTACCTCCACTCCATGATGAAGTGATTACCAGGTACCTTCCATCTAGTTATAACGCCACAGAATTGCAAATTCCAGTTTTTGAGTTCATAAGGTTGCCCCAATAGAGGGCTGTAACATAATGTACTCCCTGAATGGTAGTGAGATTAAAAAAATTACATTCAGTAGGGCCAATTCCCTTACATTTTGCTGACTGCACCAAGAGGCTGTACAATATACAAGCTTTAGCTCCAGCACGTAAATTAGAGCGTTTGATGTGGAAATATATGCACAAAACTAGGAAGCTATGAGGGAGGGAGAAAATGGCTCACAGAAGAGCTCTACCACACAGCCTCCATTCTTTTATGACCACTGTTTGCCTAGATGGGAATTCTGTCTGTTCTACCATTAGTTTTGAGTCTCATGTTAGGAACTAAAACATCACAAAACAACCTGCATTGCACTGGTCATACTCTGAGAAGGTGCACACCAACGCTTACTACAGTCTGTCTACAACAATTTTTGCAGGTGGCGTTACTTCACTGTGCAGTAACAGGCAATTAGGGAGCGACCTTGGCAGCAATCTCTCGGGAACACAGAGAAAAGAACTATGAGACCTAGAACGTATTCTGGAAAGACTTTGACAAATAGATGGTTTCTCCAGTTTTGCTGTCTCCAGTTCCAGTCCTGAAATCCATAATATTCATTCAGACTTAGTTGTCTTTCCTTTTAGTGCCTTGGTCTCACTGTTAAAATGACTGAACAGAGGAAGAAGAATAGACACTAGGGAAGCCCTGTTGGACTTTAGAAACATCTCACTTGGTCTTTAACACTAAGTTTAACTTTTGTCAACATCTAGATATTTATTTAGAGCATAACACTAATGATTCATGCTGATTCAAGGCTTCAACCAGGTTTTCACTTTCATTTTGGGAATCAGGTTGCCCAAAATTGGCTCTCATCTATGAGACAATTGAGAGGGAAATGAAGCAGAAATGGTAGCTTGAAGAAAAGAAGTCAGATGAATGTTGCAAAGAAGAGATGATCTGAATTGCTTGGAACAATTACCTGAGTTCAGTGAAACATCACAAGGAGCCCATGTGTAATAAAAGTGGGTTAGAGAGCTCCACCAAAAATCTGAGCTTGCCACTGGCAGAGCCTGAAGAGCAGCCAATTTTGTTCTCAGGTCCTTCCCTCCTCCTCCATCCTGCATTTCCAGTTCAATGTTTCCACCCTCAGGAAATAGGAACATTATGTGCCACTAATACTTCAGCAGAACAGAAATAGGCTTAAGAGGAAAAGGGAAGGCCAAGCAGGTTACGGGGGACAGATATTTCAGGCTCATAGCATCTCCTTCTAATGCATATTTGTATTATTTTTCGTGCCAGAGATGAAAGCAACAACACATAAATCTCAGAGTTCATCCTGCCTCCTCAGTGTCTCAAAGGTTTATTTATATTTCAGTGTGGATGCTGGGGCTCACTGCTCATTACATCCACGTCCAACCTCCAAACCAAAGGATTACATTTAAAATGGAGTGAGTACAATACACCACTTCCTTTCCTTGGATATCAACCAGTCTTGGTCATAACAGAGCAGATCCAAGATACATTTTCTGTCAGGAAGGTAGTCCCTCCCCCTGTTGGTAAGACTATAATTGTAGAGCTGAAATGAGAGGGATGGGCACCTTTATTTAGACAACATCTAGCCCACAGTCCCTGGTCAACTGCAGGATTTTTGCCGGTGTATTTCTTTAAGCTTCCCTAGTCATATTTTTAAAAGTCATTAGCAATAGGGCTGCCATGACTTTCTACAATCTATGTGGACCTTTGCTGGAAGAAACCACACCTTAATACTGAACCCAAACCTACCTACTTTGGGCAATTTGAGCCAGCCGTTTTACTTTGGCCAGCACATTGGATCCTGTCAACAGTCTTGTAGGAACTCTAGCTACTCCAGAGCTAACCCTTTTCACTCATCAGTAAGCTAGTGCTTTTTAATAGCATTTTAAAAATTCCCTATAGTCACCTAATCACTTCTGTTGCTCTTCACTGAGCTCCCAAGTTCATCAGTGCTGTGGCAGAGAAGTTCACGCAGTCAAACACAAATAGTCTCTGCATTTGCATTAGTGCCATAACGTCAGGGACTGTCCAATTTCAAGACCACAGGTTCAGAAGGCACAAAAGAAAAAAAAAAAGTAGAAAATGCCAGGCTGATCTGCTGTGATCTGTGTGGAGGAGGGGAAAGCTAACCCTTTAAAATAAAAAAAAAATTCTAAAAACTAATTTTAAAAGAACTTTCTGAGGGTTTAGGGCAAGTTCCCCCTTCCTACTCTGATTTCCATATACAAAACTCTTTTCAACACTATTAGACACAGTGGCCCGGTACAGACTATCAGCCAAGAGAAGCAGGAAATGTACAACTGTTCAACGAAGCCTATTCTGATCCCTTCAATTAGGACTGTCCAGTAGGTGTTAATTTACCAAAGAGAGTAAGATCTGTTATAGCTTAATTCTTTTAAAGAATTTAATATTTTTATTTTTACTCTGTTTCCAAAGACTGGTTTTTGTTTACACTCTGGCATAATGCACACTTTTTGCCGGGTAACCCATTAGACATTATCAAAAGAATCTATTTAGGAGACAACTTTTTAAGCTATTCTTTTCAGATAACAGGTACTTAGTCACTAATTTGATTTCACAGAATCACAGAATGGTTTGGGTTGGAGGAGACTTTAAAGACCATTCAATTCTGATCCCCCTGCTATAGGCAGGGACACCTTCCACTAGACCAGGTTGTTTCAAGACCCATCCAGCCTGGCCTTGAACATTTCCAAGGATGTGGCATCCACAGCTTCTCCAGGCAACCTATACCAGTGTCTCACCCTCTCTGAGTAAAGAATTCCTTCCTCTACACCAGCCCTTCAAGTCTCAAGTTTTTCCCAGATGTTGCATTGCTTACATGCCCTTGCCAGAAGTCCCTCTCTAGCTCTCTTATACCCCCTTTAGGTACTGGAAGGCCCCAATAATGTTACTCCAGAGTCTTCTTTCTCCAGTCTGAACAATTCCAGCTCTCTCAGTTTGTCTTCAGGAGAGGTGCTTCATCCCTTTTCCTGGCCTTCTCTGGCCCTCCCTTCATGGCCCTCCATCTTCTACCCGAAGATGTCCTTAGTTCTTCCAAGAACCTGCACCTCTCTGAGACCATCCAGAGCCACTCCTAATTCAAGACTGGTAAAATTCTCCATGAGAAACATGCAAGTGTCAACACCATTCTTGCAGTATGAGTTAAGAAGACTTCTGACTGAAACAAGGAGCACAAGTCATGCATAATTCCCATTACGTTATTTCACCAAATGTCTTTCTGGTGCTCAGCCTGGGGCCCCAAGCAAAAAGGTAGCTACAGTAAGGCTCAAAATGAAGACTAATTACTCTTCAGCATCTGACTCCACATACATGTCCCAGCAGAACAAGGCACGTGCAAACTAAGAAAATTCCCTCTGTCAAGCCACACAAACTCTATCCCCTAGTTTTTAACACACTGCTGATCTTTACCCAAGTCACCAGAATTGGTTCTCACATCACATGGTACTGCATCTTTATGTATTTCTAATCTAACACGGTTAGATACTGGAAGAGGAGAAGACCACTAAGATCCTCTCTGCACTAGCAATGAAACAAACATTCCTCAACAGAACTATTCCATTCCTGATACCACAGTGATGGCAGTGGTAACTGCTGATACGGTAGCCCCTTTATGGACAACACACGCACCAATCAGGATTAGAAAACTCACTGAAAAGTGAAAATGTAAGTATATATTTGCATCCCCATTGCTGCTGGCACCAGCTGAAAGCCTACTGACATTAGGAAGGGAAGGGACCATCTGGGAGACAACTGCAGGCACGCATCCCAATCCAGCTGCGCTTCCAGCAGCTTCTTCCTGGCTCAAATCCAAAAAGGGGTAATTTCAAACATCTTCCTGGTGCAGAAAGCATTCCAGATTCTGCGTACTGGAAAGAAATTGATCCTAGCTGTGAGCGAAACTTAACATTTGGAAATTTAAACAGTCTCATAAACAGTGACTTTCCAAATTGAAATTATTCATAACCTGCCCAGAAATCTCTGTCATATTGTCCCTTCTATGACATCCCACTCCCTTCTTAGAGAATAGTTAGGCAGCTAAGAGAGTTCCGCCAAGGAACCATGCTTCCATTTGCAGACATCCCCAGGATCTGAGAGAACCTGTGGTAAGCTTGATGCTAAAGGCTTCCACACAAGCGTCTCTATCCTACACACTGCCTCTGAAGTGGTCAGCTGGGCCAAACAGATTCATATCATGTGAGTGTTTTGCACTAAGTGGGAGAGAGATCAGGTCATTTAGGGAGCTTTGAAATCTTTACAGTAACTTGGAGAAACATCAGCATGCTAAAATAGAAATATCTGACAAAGAGTCAGTAGTTCTCAGTCTTTAGCTTCTAGGGTTTAATTACATGATTTGGACATGTTGGATATTTTCCAGAGACATGGCATAGAGCAAAAAACTGTACTTGGAAACTGCAGAATCAGCAGAGGAATCATTTCTCTGGCAAGCTTAAGGAGACAGGGGGGAAAAAAAAAGCCTGTCTGAAAATGAAGTCATGTATGTTTCAATGTGCAGGTCTGGGCTGGCGAGAATTTCCATCCTAAGGTGAATCAAGACCTTAAGGATCCAGCTTTCTTATGTAAGATGGTAGTTTTCAGGTTGGATAGGCTGTGTTCTTACAGTAACCAGCATCTTCTCTACTGCCAGGACAGCCCTTTTTTTCCGCTCTTTGCCCGTGGCTGTGTGCACACACAAGCATGCGCACGCGCGCGTGCACACGGGAGTGGGGGTGTGCATGTGAAACGCCTGAACAAAATCTTCCTGACAAGCAGGCCTCAGTAGCAGAATGCACAGGGGCCTCTGGAGGCATGGAAAATTGAAAGCAGTGACTAGAAGAGCTTTCATCAGAAGTGGTCTCCAGAACAATCTTCCAAGTAGGACCTCTGTGACAGAAGCATCAGCTTGCTCCATGGTGACTTTTTAAGAAGCAAGACAACGCCTTCAGGATAAAATGTGCCAGGATCTCCAAAAAATACACACATTTTAATTGCATTTCTTAAAACACAACATATATTAACAGTACACTTCCAATAAAATTCTATTTCTGGTGGCAGAGGAGTATTTCTTGAAAGCACAACATATGCCTCTGAGAAGGAAGTACTAGTGTAGTTCTTTGTAAAGTTTAAAACTCCTTGTATAAATCAAGTGTGAGAAGAGTGACAACATGAAATGGCTTTTTCTTACTCAGACCTGCTGTTCACATGTTTGACTGCTATGGCTGACATGAGCAATTAAGGAGCTTTTACCTTTTTGAGAGTCTGTCTATGTAGCACAGTGGGCAGCACTGGAGAAAGAGAGCTAGTTTACTGTAGTACAACATCTACAAAATTATTTACAAAATGCACCTGTGTTACACTTGTGTGCACCCCTTCAGCCCATGACACTTCATGGTTGCCAAAGAGCAAATATGGAGAGTGATACCCCGTCCAAGATTTATCAGGTAGAAGTTAAAGTATAAGGTCATAATGAGCTGGAAAACTGCTGAATGTGTGGAGTCAGTAACAGGAAGAAATATCTTACCTGTATTTCTGTAAGGTGGTACAAAACTTGCTAACAAAATCAAAATCAACAGTAAGATATAACAGCAACATAATATTAAATCAGGTTTAAGGAAAAAAATAACAGCAAACAAGACTAAATAATGACAATATTATAGGGGCTCATCAGTTTCCCCCTAAACCTTTAATCAGCTTTTCAGAGGAATAAGTCTTTGAGCTTTTTGAAAAAAAATCACCACATATTTATGACCAAAACCAGCCAATATGGAATATTCTTAATAAATACTTTTTCATGACAGCACCCTTTTTTAGAAGATACTGCCCTCTTCTTTGGTGGCTAAATGACATTCTAAATCTCTAGTTTGACCACACACACCAATTTGTACTTCTTCCACCTTCTATTGTTTATGTGTGCAGTAAACATATGCAATGTGGCCACAGAAATGAAAAACAAAAATATATTGTGCAACCTTAAGTGTGCCCCAAAAGTACTCTGCACTAATCTGGAGAGACATCAGGTTAACCTTCTGCACAGAGACTGCTGATGGATAATGAAATACAAGGAAACTAAGGTTTTAGGGAGAGCAGATCTGGAGAGAGGAGCATTCCTGAACAAAAGGAAAAGCATGCATAAATCTTCTGACAATTCAGGGAAGGAACGTTGGCCAAAAAACAAAACTGTCTTAACTGGAGGCACACAAGATAAGGTGGGAGAAAATACACTCATCTCTTACATGATTCTCTGCATACGGCACATGTAATATCAGAGGGGAGAAGGGGAAGCCATCTGCACCTGGGTACAAAGAAGGATGTACACAGTGGATCTGTACAGGCATAGAGAAGACGATTCTCAGTGGACTGAGGGATCAGCTCCCTTGTCAGACACATCTGCTGGCAGCCTACGAGAGTATGCTGGAGAATAAGCAGCTGTCTCCTTGGAGCCACCAGGTGCCTTCCCCCCAAAAAGCGATTTACACTGTGCCATTGGTCAGCCTCCAAGTAAAATGCAGAAGGCAATGACAGTAGCAGCCTTGAGCAAAAGAAAAGAGAATAGACATCTCCTCCTCAACCCCCTACAAAAATTCTCCACAACCTAAGCTGCTTTTGCCACAGATAACAGCTTGGAAGAGCTGAGAACTTCAGAACAATGCAAGAAAACATTACTTTCTGTAGGGTTTCAGTGATTAAATTAGAAAGATATAATCCTACGTCATACAATATCCAGTGCCCCAAAGTGATGCTATTTCCAAGTATCAAAAACACATGGCCATGCAAACAATTCTGAGCAGCTCAGTGCAAGTGCAAGAATGTCAAATAGGAGAGAACTCAGAAGACCAGTAAAAATGTTTAGTGGCTAGATGGGTACGAAAGTCAAGGAATTAAAAACTACACATGGGTAATTTGGCTAAGAGAGCATACATACAAAAGGAAGTAAAGGAAAGGATGCAATTATGCGCAGTTATCTGAAGCTTGCCAATACATTAGCAAAGTAAACTGAAGTAGTGCAAGGTGTCAAATTTAGGGAATGAACTTCTAGAGAAAAACAATACTTTATTTTCCTACAATGAGATGGAGTGGCATTAAAAGAGAAAGATTATTAGATTGTCTTAGAAGGACTATCTTTTCCTTTCCTTCTCCCAAAGGAACATCAGCATTGGAATTATTTCAAACCGGGAATGAAGAAATACCTAAAAATATCCAATAATTCTGGTATTAATGGCTTAGGGCAGGTGGATTAGCTGTAGCTAAACAAGAGGCGCACCCACATCCAGTTCCATGTTTCAGATTAGAACCTATGTAACAAGGAAAGAGGAAGCCTCATCCTTCACTGCAGCTGAGGCTCCAGTTTTGTCTCTGTAACAGATGTGTCTGATGGCAGATAATTCTCCTTGACTTTGTTGTTTCCATTTGCCCTCTCACTCTACTTCATCGTGAATCTGCATGACTCGGTTTCACTGCTAGTGAAGGATGCCCCTTGGGAGATTTGCTTCCTCATCTTTACTCTCTGATTTCTGAAACTTGTAGGAAAGGCAGGTGATACTCACTCTCCTCCCCAGCCAAATGAGTGTGGTAATAGCAAGAGAAACTTCAGAGTAAGTGAAATCATCTCAGTGGATCCCACAAAAGGCAAAATTAAAATTACCCATCACAACAGCCCCTCCCACATTCACAGATTTATTTAGCTTGAGTAGTAGTAACTTGCATCATCTCCTTGAAAAATAGCCTAACATGGCTTTTCTCTGCCACAAGCACTCATACAGCCATCTGTCCCCCACCAGAGCGCTGAGCAACCCTACCCACAGGCAAGGCCACACAACCTCCCTTGTGTCGTTCGTTCCACGAGGATGGGGAACCCACACCAGCATCCATCAAGCCCTACTTCAGAGACTCCAAAGGCAGCATTTCCCTACGGCTCTTCAGGGGGCTAGAGAGAGGGGAAACGCGGCTCACGGGAGCAGACCGAACGCAGCACGGCGGTGTGGAAGGGCTCTGGGGGTGCTGGTAATAATCTCCGTGAGCGGAGAGGCCGTGACTCGATTCCCCACACCTGTCCTCCCGTGCCCACAGCCGGCGCCTGACAGCACAGTGCGCTCGGGGGAGGGTCCCGGTAACGCAGCCTTTGAACGGCACACACCGGGAAAGGAGGGAAAAAACATCACCTGAAGAGTTTTAACCCCTTTCGAAGTAGTCCTCGTTCGTTCTGTGCCCCCTCCCCCGGATGGCAGAGACCCGCGGCTCCCCGCGGCCACGTCCCGCTCGCTCCGGGCGCTCCGGCCGGACTCACAATGCCCGTCCTCGCTCGCCCGCCCGCCACGGTACCTTGTGCAGGACTCCAGCAACACCCCCTCCACTTCCCAGCATTACTCGAGCAGTGTTCGCAGGAGCCCTTCCCGCTAGAGCTGTGCCGCCCGGCCTCCCGGCATCAGAAAAGTTGGACAAAGACCATTTTCACCGCGCGAGTTGCACCATCCCGGCGGGCCAGCGCCAGCTCCCTCTCGCTCCGCGCCCAACGCCGCTTTGTCCCCCGGCCCCGGGCACAGCCTCTGGCCTCGCTCGACGTCTTTCAACAAGTCGGATGCTTGCGAGCAGTCCCGATCCTTGCGCTCCCCTCCAGGCCCTTCACTGGGAATGTCCTTTCCCCGCCCAGGTTCCCCCTCCTGCGGGAGTCCCTCTTCCTCTCGCTTCCCAGGATCTGCCTTGCCCCTTTCTCCGGGCTCCTCTCGCCCGCTCGCTTTCTCTCCCCCCTCTCTCCCTCCCTCCCTTCCTCGCCGTGCCCCTNGCCCCTACCCCTGCCAGGTTCACGTCGGGAAGGACAGTGTGCCTGCACAAGACCGATCCTTGGTCAGTCTCTCTTGACATTGCTGAAATCCATGTTACTGTGTGCCATCTCGTGTTGGTGTGCACAACCCAACACAAGTTCGTGCATCTGTGCTCACTTGTGCTCCACCGCCAATGCTTCCTCTCTACTCAGCCCTGGTGAGGCGCCTCTGGAGTGCTGTGTCCAGTTCTGGACTCCTCATTAAAGAGAGACATGGAGTTCCAGGAGCAAGTCCAGTGGAGGGCTACAGAGACTATTAACAGACCAGAGCACCTTTCTTTTGAGGAAAGGCTGAGGGAGCTGAGCCTGTTCAGCCTCAAGAAGANACCTTCTCTCTCCGCCCCCCCGACCTGCTTGTCCTTCGCAGAAGCCCAGCGACGGCAGAGGGGGGTGGGGGAGCTGCGGGATCCCGCACTCCGAGGCAGCCGCAGCCCCTCCTGTGCCTTGCGCGGCCATCGCCGGCCCCCGTGCCGCACGCCCCGCCGGCTGCCCCGGCCCCGGCAGCCTCCCCTCGGAGCCGCTCCGCTGGGCGGGTCGCTGGGCGGCACCGGCTTCACTCCGCGCTCCCCAGCGANAGATTATTAACAGACCAGAGCACCTTTCTTTTGAGGAAAGGCTGAGGGAGCTGAGCCTGTTCAGCCTCAAGAAGAGATGTCTGAGAGGGGGCTCAGCAGTGTCTGTAAGTATCTGCAGGGAGGGTGTCAGGGGTGGATCCAGGCTCCTCTCAGTGGTGCCAAGCACTAGGACACAGGCCAACAGGTGGAAACTGCTGCACAGGAAGTTCCACCTGAACATGAGGAAGAACTTCTTCACTGTGCAGGTGGCTGAGCAGTGGGAGGGATTGCCCAGAGAGGCTGTGGCGTCTCCCTCACTGGAGATATTCCAGAACCTTCTGGACACGATCCTGTACCGTATGCTCTGGGATGACCTTGCTTTAGCAGGGAGGTTGGAGCAGATGACCCCTCCCGTGATCCCTTCCAACCTGACCCTGCTGTGTTTCTGTGAAGTGTCACAGAGGCAAGGTGCTTCCTTGATTCTAGGTGCTGACAAACCTCAGTTGTGTGGGTGAATCAAACAGGATTTCTCAGTTCTTCCAAAGGAGAACCTCATCTTCCAATGTGGAGACAAAGGACTGAAAGCATCTTTCTTGAAGAATCTTCCTCCTGTTTCCTGCTAGTGCAAGAACAAGAGTCTACCTACTCATTCTGCAAATGTCACTGGGCTGAATACATAGAAATACCAGCAGATGAGGCATACAACATTACCTACCCTCTGCTTGTTCCTACCATTCAGTGAGTTACACAGCCGAGCGGCAGAAAATGAGGGAGGGTGCAGTGAGCTAAACACAGTGTGCATTAGGACTGAAAGGGAAAGATATCAAAACTCAGTGCCTTACAATTCATAAATACTTCTGTGATAACACGGAGCAGAATTTTGGGCTTCTGTTCCCAAAGTAACTCCCTTTGGTTTGAAGTACGAGCTTCACAATACACACAATAGAAAGTGACTGTGATTCCCTTCCACGTAAGACACTGGTACACATACAAAAGGAAAAAGCACATTGAATAAAGTTCTGCTTAAAAGAAGTTCCATCAGCAGACAGTGGCACATCTCAGTGTTCAAAACGCTAGGGCTGGTTTCCACAGAGCACAGCCTTTTCTAGCAGTTCTGTATATATGCAGAGTAACACAAATACCTACTTCTTCCCAGACAGCATAGTTTCTTTCTTAATCCTCTCTGTGGGGGTTTCTAGACACCAATTACAACAGACCTCTTTCCTTCCAACTTNCTACTATAGGAGACTTTGCAGGTATTCAGCTCCTCCTGGAATCTGGTCCTTACTCAGCTGGGTAGTAAATTTTTGCACATATGTTTTCCTTTCTTCCTCGTTTTACTGCTATGAGGAGCATCTGGCCCCTAGAAAGAAGCAGTGGGACTGTACCATTGCGCCGGGGTCGGGAAAGAGGTTAACTAGCTGCTTTGTTCAATAGCTGCAGAAACACTTCCTCCCCTTTATGGTAACGGAATATTCCCCCCAAAACCTCCTCCTCCTCCTCCTTCTTGTGGAATGAAAGCCAAGCATGAGCAAACTGCTACACTGAATGGGGAAGTCTGAGGAAAGTTCCTGTGCACGCGTGCACATGCAACAGCCAAACCCTCTTTAAAACCTCACCTGGTGAAAGGTGAGCTGACAATCAGTCTTTACAAGGGATTAATTTTTACATCAGGGTTTAAATGCTTTTTCTCCAATGTTGCAGCATTTTGCAATGCTGCAGAATTTGTATCTTTAAAAAAAAAATCTAGTTCCTTGAAATCTCCCTCTGCTAGGCAAATTATCACACTCTACCAGAAAACCTCAGCCTTCTCAGTATATAAACAACCACAGCCAACATGACAGAAACAGAGAAGAAAAAGCTCTCAATCCCAAACTTCCATGCATGGATCAGATTCTCAGGAGAATCTTAACTGTGACAAAACTAGTATCTCTCATGCAACAGTGTGGCTTGTGTGATATAGAGCTGTGATCTCCAAAGTGGGGTGCATGCACCCCAAAAGGGGTACACAAGGCAACCCATTGGTGTGCAGGAGGAAAATAATAGAACTTTAATAGTACATAATTTATAAATAAGTAAATATATGTAGAATGGGGGTGTATGCTAAAGCTTTTTACCAAGAGGGATACATGATCAAGAAAGTTTAGAGACACTGTTAAAGACAATCATGCACTCCAAATTACACAGACAGACATTCATTTTATAGACATGATTCCACACAATAGTAAGTTTCAAATGTCCAGACACACAAACAGATCTCATAATATTTAAAGTTGCAGTTATCAAAATAATGGTCAGAGCAGCAAAGCATAATACATTTCTCAAATACTCTCCTCACTGTGTGAAACGTGTTAGGTCTTGAAGAAAAAGAATTGGAATGTGCAGGGCAGACCACACAAACCAAAGAGAAGAAAACCACACATGAGAGAATATCTGGGGAGAATAAAAGGGAGGGGTGAGGCTAAGACAAGGGGAATAGAGTTTCAAAGAAAAAGGAGAGAAGAAGGAGGGTAAAAGTGAGAGAGGTGGGAGACAGAGGTAAAGAAAGCAAGATACATAAAGAGTGACTATAAAAGACAGGCAAGGAAAGAAAGGGATGTGAAGAAAAAAGGGAGGAGCTGGGAACAGCAAATAGAATAGCAGGCAGAGGAAAGAATAAGAAGGGTACTATTTATACATGAGAGGACATGTTTGACAAGCAGTTTTGAAGCAGAACTAATAGTGGATAAAATCTTCAAGGAGATTTTTTCAAGAGCAGATTTATCACTGCAACTGTCTGAAATAGCACATTTTCCTTCACAGATTTCTGAAAAATAATCATTCAGATCAGTAAACTAAAACCTTATCCTTCTGGATACCCTATATCCAAAGCCTTGTTGTTTTGTTTGTTGCTGTTTGGTGAAGTACAAAGGTATTTTCTCCCAAAGAAGGCCTGGCACAGAAGGAATAGAAGCTTGTAGAAAATTCATAAGAAATAACTGAAGATAATTTGGGGAAACACAGAAGTGAAAAGGACTAAGAGGCAGCTCAAGATGGAATGTGAAAAACCAGACCCTGCACCTTTACAGTCTCCACACTGGCTCTTGGCAACCACCAGTATACAGTCATGCTTTTTAATTTTGTTTTTTAATCTTTATCACAAATAATGAGGGGTTTTTTTACCAGCAAGAAGGCTTCTGAGTCCCAGTTCTCCCTTGAAACAAGCAGTGTTCTTCTGCTTACAGACCAGGCTTATTCTGCTTTGTTCCTTCTTTGCCGTCATTCGTTTCTGCTTAGGGCTTTGCTTATGAGCTTTAATGAGAATAATTGCCAATCTACATTAGCTGACTATTCACCCACCTGTATTTTTAATTATTATTTTCATTAAGTATGTGTATCAGTTGTTATGAAAATTATCTTCCTTGACTATTATATCAACCAATCTTTATAGTGTAACCATGCATTAATTTTATTAACATATATTAGTTCACATTATACACTGTATTATCACAAAGTTGTGGAATCTTACTGAAGTTAGTATTGTTCCTGCTTAAGTAAAAGAAACTAAAGGGTAACCTAGTCCTGGAAGTATGGACTTCAACAACCAAGATAACAGCAGCATCCTAGACTACATCTTCTGAGCTTCTTCTGGCATCAGAACAAGTAATTATAGCAAAACTGACTCCAGGGATGTCTGGATCAACAGATAAGCAGTAAGAATTCTGCAAAAATGCAAGTGCTTTGCAGAGATTTACTGTTATTAATAATCAGTAGTGTGGGTGTAAGTGATTAGTCAAATCATGTATTACCTGAATGTTTGAAGGGTGTAAGAATTGTGTGTAAAACCACATTCAGGTTGCCCCAATTTGGCTGGGACATCTTATGCACTTGAATTAACATTTGCCCATTTGTAATTCTATGCTTTGCATCCTAACCTCTCTCCTCAGCTGGCACAGGCCAGTTGCAAATTTTCATAGCAGTCTCAAAGGCGAAGAAACAGCTACACTTGTGCCAGTTCACCAGAGCTACAGTCTAACTGTCTATCTATCCATTTTCCAGCATCCTACCTATGCAACCTGAGTGTTCTAACACACTCATCACACAGAGTGCCAGTGTTTATCACGCTAACACCCGGAGGGAAAAAGTCATTTATGCAGTGGACCAGGATTTGGGGAACTTTAAAAATCCATGACTGGTTTTACACTAAGCCTTGTTCCTTGCTGGGACTGGACACTATTTAGTCAATTCTGTGCAGACCTGCAATCCAGCTGTGTAAGTTCAATACTGCTACTGGGTTTTACCTGAATGCCCAGACCTTGTAAATTAATTTTTTGCTTACTGGAACATGAGACACTACAGGGTTTCTGAAGCTGCCAGAGGGAGAAAAAGTAAAATTCATGAGCTCTGCAGCCGTGGCCCAGGAACAGAAATGTGCAGTTAAAGAGATGTATATTTATCTTGTATATATTGTTATTAAAGTCCTATGAATTCCCTAGAAAGTTTGAATGTATAGGTATATCTTTTATATAAAGGTATAGAAGTTGTGAACTTGTATGTTTTACAGTCTCCTCTATATTCTGTAAAGCACCTGTGACCAGCCCTGTCTATCTGCTGATCCGTGTTGATCCAAGCTTCACTCACTTCCTTTGGATGTGTGCGGCAACCACAGTTCTTGACCAAGCATGAAATTTCTAATTTCTCCTTGTGAAAACCAGGAGCTCCAAACTCCTTTAGGAATAGGACAGACAAAGTACCACTGTATTTTTTTCAGTATTGTCTGTTTGACTTGGAAGGAAGAGGGGCTCAAGTAAACTGTAATTATCCTACTGTTCTGTTGCTTCCAAAAGAGAGTTTGGAAATATTCCATACTTTAAGGAGATCTGTGCTAGATTCAAGTGACTGTTGTTCCTCTGAAGAATGACTCCAGAAAGCTGCAGAAGATTCCAAAAAGCTGTTTTCAGTTGCATGCTTATGCTCTAGTGGAAAAAATGGACCAATACTTACATAGATGGAAGGGAAGTTGCACTTCCTAAGTGCCCTGGGATTTAAGCAAAATCATCCTGCTAAAAAGATCACATAACGTACAATTTATTCTTGGAAGCCCAGTAGAAAAATAAGATTAAATAAAATTAAATTACTGGCACTAAAAGGTAGAGAGGAGAAGGCTTCACATCCTCAGGAAGCTGAAAGGAATGGAGCTGAGCGTCTGTGAGAGAACGTAAGGCACCCACAGGATTTTTCTTTTTGGCTGCCAAAGAGGGTGACTGGTGCCACCCTATGTCCAGATCCATCAGTAAAGGTCTGAGCCTGCTCAAACTTGCAGCAAGGGGTTACATAAATGACTGTCTTTTTCATTTAGCTCTTGGCTGAAAACTAAGTAGGAAAGAAGAACACAAATTTAGTTGGGAATAAAATGATTTCTTTTTTTTTTCAGAGAGAAAAAAGAACGTGGGAAGTGTTAAAACAATTTTGTTTAGCATGAAACTCCACTTAATGTAATTATTTCAGGAGTTTTTCATGGAAGGGAATGAATGGCTGGATACATCTCCTGGCAGAAAAAGTGTTTCATGAACAGAACTGGTCTGTATCCTGGCAGTTCCTGGGTCTCAGTTTGTTGCCTGGGTGCCAGTTTCTTCCCCAAGGAATGCTTAATTACTCGTAAGATATGGAAACATCTCAACAGAAAAATTAATTTCTCAATCTCCCATGCACAGACTGGCATATTCAGGAACCCAGAGGTGGAAACATTTATAGAAAACAGTCTAAAAGCACTGTAGTGCAAAATGGGAATTTACTTCTAATGCTGTAGTCCCATAGATCTTTCAACCCCATGAGAATATGAAGGAACCTCTGCTGAGACAGATAACCTTACACTCTTTTTTTTCTCTGCCCTTTCCTCATCACCTTCCCAGTCCCATCAGCAAAGATTTGTGCAGTGATCTGGATCAAGGACCTGATCTGTCTGAAAACTAATGCATCGAAAGTTAAATGCCAGATTTTGGTGTACATGTAGGAGACTTTATGGAATTGAATAAAATGCTACAGCTAGAAGATGGATGGGAAGGCAAAGGGTGTGCAGGTTGGGGAGGGACAGTCAAGAGAGTTGATGTTTGTTTTAAGTGGACATATGCCAGTCCCCAGAGTATGAGGCCTTTGAAACTGAGTATCCCATAACAGAGTTGTGTTTTCAGTACCCCTTGCTGTTGCGGTCTGTGTATGAAACTGTTCTCTTCCCACCAAAAATAAAGCTGCAAAAAGAAAGAAAATCGCTAAGAAACTACACAAGAAAACAAAGCTAAACCTGAAAACGCCTCCAGAAATTGCTGAAATGCCCTTGTTGAGTAAACCTGGAAAATACCAAGGGTGTAGAGGTGTGAAGTCACACAGGTTTAGCCACAGGGTAACATGCAAAGAGTAAACCCCCTATGCATTAGGCAGCACAGCTGCAGAAGGTGAGTAAGCACCTTGAAGGTAACAGAACAATGAACAACTTCTTCTCTTCTTCATGTTGGGAGTAATCTATTACAATCACATCAGCTCTCCTGCTTATCACCCTGAATCATAGAATTACAGAATCACAGGATATCTTGAGTTGGAAGGGACCGATTAGGATCGAGTCCAACCCCCTGCTCCTGACAGGACTGCCTAAATCTAAACCATATGAGTTAAGCGCTCCTTGAACTCCAACAAGCTTGGGGCCGAGACTACTTCCCTGGGGAGCATGTTCCAGTGACCAAGAGTGCTCTCAGTGAAGGAATTCTTCCTAATGTCCAATGTAAACTTCCCCTAACACAGCTTCATATAATTTCAGTGGAATGAAAAGACAATAAAAATGTCTTTATAAACACATCAGCAACAAAGGGAGGGCTAAGGAGAATCTCCATCCTTTACTGGATGCTACAGGGGTGAACGTAGTGACAGAGGATGTGGAAAAGGTACATCATAGACCTTCTTTGCCTCAGTCTTTAATAGCAAGACCAATTTTTCTTCAGGTACCCAGCTCTCTGAGATGGAAGACAAGGACAGGGAGCAGAATGCACCCCCCACAGTCCAATGGAAATGTTCGGTTACCTGCTGAGCAGACACACACACGGCTCTGGATCCAGATGGGATCCACCTGAGCAACCTGGATCACCTGGGATCACCTCGTTGACTGGACGTTGACAAATGTGACGCCAATCCAAAAGAAGGGCCAGAAGGAAAATCCAGGGAGCTACAGACCTGTAGGGCTGAGCTCAGTGCCAGGGAAGGTCATGTAACAGCTCACCCTCAATGCCATCACACATCATGTGCGGGGCAACCAGGGGTTCAAGCCTAGCCAGCATGGATGTAGGAGAGGCAGGTCCTGCTTGACCAACCTGATCGCCTTCCATGACAGGGTGACCTGCTTAGTGGATGAAGGAAAGACTGGGTGTTATTTTCAACCTGGACTTCGGTAAAGCCTTTGACACCATTTACCACAACATTTTTTGTGGGGAAACTGGCTGCTTATTACTTGGACAGGTATACTTTTCACTGGGTTAAAAACTGGCTGGATGGCTGGGCCCAGGAAGTGGTGGTGGATGGAGTTGTGTCCAATTGGCAGTTGGTCACTAGTGGGGCTGCCCAGAGCTCAGTATCGGGTCCAGTCGTGTTTAATATCTTTACTGATGATCTGGACAAGGGGATCAAGGGCACCCTCAGTCAGTTTGCAGGAGACACCAAGCTGGGTGGGAGCATTGATCTGCTGGAGGGCAGGAGGGCTCTGCAGAGGCATCTGGACAGGCTGGATCCATGGGCTGAGGCTGGATCCATGGGCTGAGGCCAATGGCATGAGGTTCAATGCGGCTGAGTGCCAAGTCCTGCACTTGGGTCACAACATGCAGAGTAACAGGCTTGGAACAGAGTGAAAGGAATGTGGCCCAGCATAAAAGAACCTGGGGGTGTGGCTGAACAGGAACTGGGAAGCGTGCCCAGGTGGCCCAGAAGGCCAATGGCACCTGGCCTGTATGATCAATACTGTGGCCAGCAGGGCCAGTGCAGGGATTATCCCCTATGTACTCGGCAATGGTGAGGCCACACCTCAAATCCTGGGTTCAGTGCTGAGCCCCTCACTGCAAGAAAAACATTGAGGTGCTGGAGCAAGTCCAGAGAAGGGCAACAAAGCTGGGGAAGGGTCTGGAGCACAAGCCTTGTGAGGAGCTGCTGAGGCAGCTGGGGTTGTTTGGCCTGGAAAAAAGGGGTCTCTTACCATGATCCACAACTGCCTGCAAGGAGGGTGTAGCCAGGTGGGGGTGAGTCTATTTTTCCATGTAAGAAGCAACAGGACAAGAGGAAACAATCTCGAGTTGTGCCAGGGCAGGTTTAGATTGGAAATTAAGGAAGATTTGTTCACCAAAAGGTTTATCAAACACTGGAACAGGCTGTCCAGGAAAGTGGATGAGTCACCATCCCTAGAGGCATTTGAAAGATGTACAAATGTGGCAATTAGGGACATGTTTTAAAGACAGACTTGGCAATGTTTGGCTTATGGTTGGATTTGATGATCTTAAAGGTCTTTTTCAACCTTAATGATTCTAGATTTCCTTGTGTCCTATCTTTGGTCACCAGAGGAGATCAGCACCTCCTACTCTATCTACCCCATGAGGAAGCCGTGGGTCACTCCTCAGCCTCCCTTAGTCTGAACAAACCAAGTGACCTCTTGCTCTGAAGACCTTTCATCATCTTCATCACCCTTCTCTAGACACATAGACACACTTTCTTGAATAATCTGATGTTCCTGTTGCACTGTGGTGCCCAAAACTGCACACAAATTTGAGGTGAGGTTACATCAATGCAGAACAGAGCAGCACACCCCCCTCCCTTGCCTGGCTGGCCATGCTGTGCCTGATATGCACCCCTGGACACAGTCAGCCCTTTTGGCTGCCAGGGCACTGCTGATTCATGTTCTGCTTGCCATCAACACAACCCCCCTTATCCCTTTCCACGGGGCTCTCCAGCCTCTCATTCCCCAGNCTCAGCCCTCCCGCTCACCAGAACCAGGGGAAGAAAAGCATGGAGTGTTCAAACGTTGGAAACTCCATGACATAGAAACCCCAAAAACTTGGCCAAGTGCTAACCCTCTCCTTTTCAGGGTCCTTACTAGCGCTGCATGGGTCAGGGTACTGAACTCGGTAGGGAAAGTAATTTGAAACTACCTACCTAATCTCTAGCATTTCAGGGATGTACATGAATTCTAAGTGACTGTGACTGATCACTAATCATTAACTACTACCCTGATGGGCTTTTCTCTGCTGCAGAAAGTATCTTGAAGCAATGGGTGCTCGCTCTTTAAAGTCATCGTTATCCTACCGACAAAGTATGATGCTACACGTGGTTTAAGTGGTTCTTTTTTTTCTGAGTCTATGATTTCCTCCATGATGCTTGTTGAAGCTGTACTCCTTCAGCCAAGACAGTCAGGGTCCTGAGTGCAGCAATAAGCTTTAATTGTTCTAGACAAGCTCACCTGCACGCTCCAAAAATGCAGTTTCTGTCCCTTGCTCCAAAAGCTGAATTTAAATGTTGGCACACATTCCTTGTCTAAGCTATGTTGTGAGCAGGTCTTCACCTGTGTTGTTGGTAAGATGGGTGAAATGCATCATTGGCCTGCAGATCCTGCCTTGCTTATGTTGTTAGAAAAAGCTTCAGAGATCTTTTATGGACCATATTTACAAATTGCCCGTTCTCATGTGGGCAGTCTTCAGCGGGCTGTCTAAAGGCTTTCTCTCCTACTTAGTGATCACTGGATTGCTGCATAAATGCTTGGGAGCATTTTAAAGGCAGAGTGTCATTCAGGAAAGGCCATCTTAAGGTCTTTTGCCACTGACTCAAATGGATATGTTACTTTGCCAAAATACAGACTTTTTTTCTCAGATCCCATTAGCAATAATAAGACAATAAATCAGTCCCTGTACAGGCAAGAGCAGGGAAATGTCATCTTAAAAAAACCTGTAGATTTTATGGAAAGTGCCATGGAACTACTTCTGCAAGTTCTATCTATTAGAATCAGGCTTATGAGGACCCATATGTAGTTAGATCTCACCTGTACTGCAGCTCGCTTGCTGCATAAAAAGAGAAACAGTTTTGACTAAGTATAATCAAGTGAACAATAAAGAGCTGCAGGGACCAAAACAAACAAACAAACAAACACACAAAACCAATGGGGAACTTGCTGCTGTACTTTGCAGCAAGATTGGACAGGTCATACAAACAAACAAACAAACAAATAAATAAGATGTGTGCATGCAAAATGTGTTGTACAGTTGTTGTTTCGTTACAGTTGATTATGTGTCTGCTCAGAGAGGACATAGCTAACAGCTTGTCTGGGCACAAAATGCAAGTGAGGAAGAGGACAACTCTCCTAAAGCAGGCAATGTAGGCTGCTTACTCTGAAGTGCTTTTTGGTTTCACATTCAACAGGATGAACAAGGATGTGGTTGAAAGATTTCTGTCTGTAACTGCAAGTTTGCATCCTTGACTAAGAATTCTCTGGCTCAGAGAAGAAAAAAGCTTCAAGAAAATGCTGGGAGTTCAGATAAATGCGAGTCTGTATTTGAGGGCCAGTTCTTAAACTGTGGCCTGTAAAGAAAGCAAAGCTGTTNGTACTAGAGTCCAGGCTGCGAACAGAGAGGACCAAGAGTTGTGAAAAAGGCACGAAAAAGAATTGAAGAAAACCATGGAATTGGGAGTGTAATTTTGAAGTAGAGCTGAGGAGAATAGAGAGCCAGTGAACGTGTTTGAGAACAAGTCATAAATTTTTTCTCGCGCTTCAGTCTGAACACAGGGTGCAGGTACCATGTGGAGGGCCTCGCATTTCTCTGTCTCTTTCAGGAGAGCCCGGAGCTCTGGTTGCCTGCGGGTGTAAAGCCGCCCGAGGCCGAGGCCGGCGGCTCTGGGGAGCCCCCCCACGAGGCCGCCCGCGGGTCCGGCTCTGCGGCTAACAGCGCCGCCCGGTGGCCAGAGCTGGTACTGCCGGCCAGCGGGACCCCCGAACCCCGCCGAGCCCCCNCTCCTTCAGCCAAGACAGTCAGGGTCCTGAGTGCAGCAATAAGCTTTAATTGTTCTAGACAAGCTCACCTGCACGCTCCAAAAATGCAGTTTCTGTCCCTTGCTCCAAAAGCTGAATTTAAATGTTGGCACACATTCCTTGTCTAAGCTATGTTGTGAGCAGGTCTTCACCTGTGTTGTTGGTAAGATGGGTGAAATGCATCATTGGCCTGCAGATCCTGCCTTGCTTATGTTGTTAGAAAAAGCTTCAGAGATCTTTTATGGACCATATTTACAAATTGCCCGTTCTCATGTGGGCAGTCTTCAGCGGGCTGTCTAAAGGCTTTCTCTCCTACTTAGTGATCACTGGATTGCTGCATAAATGCTTGGGAGCATTTTAAAGGCAGAGTGTCATTCAGGAAAGGCCATCTTAAGGTCTTTTGCCACTGACTCAAATGGATATGTTACTTTGCCAAAATACAGACTTTTTTTCTCAGATCCCATTAGCAATAATAAGACAATAAATCAGTCCCTGTACAGGCAAGAGCAGGGAAATGTCATCTTAAAAAAACCTGTAGATTTTATGGAAAGTGCCATGGAACTACTTCTGCAAGTTCTATCTATTAGAATCAGGCTTATGAGGACCCATATGTAGTTAGATCTCACCTGTACTGCAGCTCGCTTGCTGCATAAAAAGAGAAACAGTTTTGACTAAGTATAATCAAGTGAACAATAAAGAGCTGCAGGGACCAAAACAAACAAACAAACAAACACACAAAACCAATGGGGAACTTGCTGCTGTACTTTGCAGCAAGATTGGACAGGTCATACAAACAAACAAACAAACAAATAAATAAGATGTGTGCATGCAAAATGTGTTGTACAGTTGTTGTTTCGTTACAGTTGATTATGTGTCTGCTCAGAGAGGACATAGCTAACAGCTTGTCTGGGCACAAAATGCAAGTGAGGAAGAGGACAACTCTCCTAAAGCAGGCAATGTAGGCTGCTTACTCTGAAGTGCTTTTTGGTTTCACATTCAACAGGATGAACAAGGATGTGGTTGAAAGATTTCTGTCTGTAACTGCAAGTTTGCATCCTTGACTAAGAATTCTCTGGCTCAGAGAAGAAAAAAGCTTCAAGAAAATGCTGGGAGTTCAGATAAATGCGAGTCTGTATTTGAGGGCCAGTTCTTAAACTGTGGCCTGTAAAGAAAGCAAAGCTGTTTTGTCCACAGTAAGGTGGGTTTGCTTTTTTTCTCCATAAATAAACTGGCCTAATGTCTTGCTTCTAATTCAGCATCCTAGGGACAGACCTTAATCCCAAATTACCTGTCTTTTGCTTTCTACAAGTCCATTTTTCTTTCTCATTCACATTTGTCCTGAAACACAGCCTGTGTCAATCTGCCTTACAATGAGTCTGTGATAGTCTAATCAAGCAGTCTGGTATTTCTACCTACTGACTTCCTGTCATTCTCTTGATATGAAGTGCTTTTTAATGAACTGCTGAAATTCATTTTCCTGGACTGAGCTACAGCCTGAGCAAGACTAAATCAATAAATGTTTTGAGCCAATGGTTTAGGAGGAGAGGAAGTTGCCACATACAAAGAGGTTCAGGCAGTCGGTTCAGGGTTCAGCATCCTATACTCAAAGAAAAGAAAATAATGCAAAAAAATGTAAAGAACAGAAATTAATGTGAAAAAAATGTTTAAGGTGCATTTATCTCTTCTTCAAAGATGGAACATAACTCATAAAAGGAATACTGCAGGAAAATGGGACTGATTTCATAACCAGTTTTTCAGTAATTCTATGGTAAAACGATTCTGTGGGAGTGGAATGTTGAATAAAGCATCATAGGAAAAGTATTAACTTCAGATTTTTCAGGAAATTGTAAAAATAAGTAAAGTGGGGGAACTGGGAATAAAGGGAGAGTCTAGTAAAAGGAGGGAAAGTAAGAGCCATGGCATAACCAAATAAAAAATCCAGATGAATGAATTAATGGAGACCAGAAAAAGGAAAGTTTTGTAGAGAAAAATAAAATCCAGTCAACAGATAGAACATCTGGCTTCAAAGTGCCTGATATCTCTTGCTGACATCAGTGCGGTTGCAGGACAGGAAAATGCTGACATGCTTGTTGTTGTTTCTCTTTACAGCTGCTGAATGTGAGAACACATTGGAACTGTCAGGACCAAGAGGTGTGTCTTCTCCCTTTTTCCTCCTTTCAGATGAGTGCTCTCAGACCTTTTGGTAGCCTCTCTGCTTAGTTTTTCAGCTCCAGGGATCATCAGTCCGGCGTCTTGAATAGCTGCAGTGGCAATATTCCTCGGAGCCTGCAGCCATCCCGTGAGGAAGCTTTCCCACTTTTCCCAGCGCTGGTGGTGTGTGCTGCTCCGGATGGTGCGAGCATCCTGCGCAGACATGCCACAGCTGGTGGGCAGAAGAGGCCGCTCCCAGAGAGCACAGGGACTTTTATCAGCAATGACAGCAGTACGAGGTGTGTTACTGGCGCCTGGAGCCTCACGCTGAGCCACGCGAACACAGCTCTGGCACAGAGCTCTCTGCCAGCCGAGCAGAGCTGTGCTGGGTTCAGCTGGCACTTCCCACCCTCTCTGAAGGGAGGTGCCCCGGACTGCTTCCTGCTAAACACAGGCTGTTTACCTTTTGGTAATCCTGGAGGCTGAATGAGAGAGGAACTCCGCATTAGTAAAGTCTTTTCAGAGGTTTTATTTCAGATCACAAGTTCCAAAGAAAATTCTGAGTTTTCAGAAGGCTTTTTATTAATTTTTTCCAGTATCTCTGATAAGTTTTGTACTTTCTTTCGTTGCTATTTTACATAAAAGATTCACTGGAAAATATAAAACTGCCTTCTCCTTGAGAGTGTTCTTAAAATCTGCATTTTCAGGATGTATGGAATGTGGTTCATCCACCTCAGTCTAAGGAATGCTCATCAGTGAGAAAACCATGGAAAGGTGAGCCCTCAAGTGTGTTCATGCCCTAGGGGAAGGGGAAATAGGATCAGCTCACAATCAGTTTAATTATGTGTGGGAGGGACAATTTCTGTTGACTCACCCTGCGCTGAGATTTTATTAATGAACAGGGACCAGGTTGTTCTTAAATCTTCAGGCATTGTGCCTGTTCACTGAAATCGTGCTCAGGGGCTGGCTGGCGCAGCTCCGCTAAGGCCTGATGAATGCTGGGGGCAGACAGTGGGTCAAAGAGAGAGCCCCGGCGGGCAGGACAGGTGCCCAGAAAGGGCAAAGGGCCTTTATGCAGCCGTTGTCACCTGCAGATCGCTGGCACCTGCAGCCATCCTCTCCATCTGCCACTTTCTGCACAATCTGGCTGGTTTATGAAAATGATGTAGACCAATACTTTAGGCTGGAAGGTATAAAACCATCAGCTTACTTAGAATGCGTTCGGAGCAGACACAATAGCAGCTGGATTGCTGGGACTACCATGCCTCCTGGTGTTTCTGAGGGGATGCTCAAAGTGTGTTGGAAGAGAAAGGATGAACATCCTCACTATCAGCTAGATGACTAATTGATTTTTTTTCTCCTTGTAAGGGCATGAATTAACAATTACGGGTTCTAAGATTTGAAACCTTATGATTTGAATGCTGAATAAGTGAATTCCTGTGATACACTAGTCCAGTCAAAAGGGGGTGGAGCCCCGGTTTGTCCGACTGGCTGCATTTCTTTATGAGCTTATGAAATAAAGTTTATATCACAGGTATTTTATCCTGTAAATTTGAGATATCCCAATGGACCATGACCAGGCATTTCATTTGATAGCACCTGAAAACACTGAGTATATCCTAATGCTGTTCCATCCACAGTCTTTTCTAGAGATAAATGACATTTTTCCTCAGGTCGAGGAAAGCGAAAAGGTAAATGATGTGTAAGAACTTGTTTTAGGGACAGAAAAATGTTGAAAATTTTCAAGTAGAAAAAACAAGGCTATAAATAACATTGTCCTTGGTCTGCATTATGAGAGAAAAATTAATGTTTATACAAAGAGTTTGATGGGTGAAGGTATGGGTGTTAAGTCTTTGAAATGGATCTTAATGTCTCTCCTGACTTAGGGCAGCAGGTTTGTTGCAGAGCCCCGAGCTTGGCTCCTGAAACAGACCGGGGTCTGCACAAGCCTCAGCTTCTGAGCTTTGGGGTAAAACAGTAGGTTCAAGGGGGGAATATGTGGTAGGTGGCTCGGGAAGGAAGTACCTTCCCTGTACCTCAGCAATGGGGAACGGAAGAGGGCAATGTGCGGCCAGGAGTTTAGGATAAAAGGAGAGTGCACCGTCTGAAACCTCGAGAGAGAAAACCCTGCGGGTGTTCGCCCCAGAGGGCTCTCTCCCTTTATTCGAATAAAGCTGAAGGAATCCCTTGTCTCCTTTTTGGACATAAACCTCTGGCATTTGTGGAGTTTTTTTGAAAATTATAAGTTTTTTAACATAAATAAACTTTGTCTTCTGCTTTCTTTTACAGTATCTTAATACAAATTTAACTATAGTGAGTAATATGAAAAGGAAAACATCCTTTAGCCCTCACATTGGTAGAAACTCCACCTAGTTTTTCTTAAATCATCTTATGTAACTGCAGAAATAAGAGACTAATTGATTTCTAGTCTTTTATGTTCCTATTTGTCTGCATATACTAATTTATTGATGTATATTTGATGCCAACTTTATTGAGAGAAAATTGTTACCACATTTTGCATGTACACCAACCTAAGTTCATTCCTATAATCACATTGCTCCCCAAACTCTTTATCAGCTTCACTGAACAGCTTCAAAAATGTTACAAATAACTATGTAATTGTTGGCTTTCACTGTTATATTTTGGCTTTTGCAAATTATTATTGCTCACAACGATTTTGATATAATACAGTTTGTAAACACTTTTCTGTTTTTGGGACAGTATGATTTGTCAGCTTTTTGTGGCCAATGCCCTAGCCCCTCTGTAGCTTGAATCCTCAGAAATGATGATTTATGGATGATATTTTAATTTGTGGACAGTGTGATAGACACATATTATAGTTTTGGCTTTCACAAACATTGAAGAGAATGTTATGTGTTGTGCATTGTAATGTTAACTTTTGCAGGAATAACTGTAGTCGTGAAATAAGAACTAATACTTTTATTTTTGTAACTAAGTAAAAATAATGAAAATAATCCATATATTTATAAAATAACTGATGTTAATTAAAAATACTTGTATTTAACATTTAATAACAAAAATTGCTAAAACTATGTGTATGGTCAGATAACATTTAAAGAACAAATGTGATGAGAACCCCTACTACTGACCCTTCAACTGTCAATAGCTGTCACCTACTGAAACCACAGAACAAAGAACTGTCATGAAAAAATAAAACATGATCCACAAAACCACATCCACAATTACTACATTAGTACTCTAAAAAGACAAATCAAGAGTCGAACCAAGTTAAAGAATTCCCAAAGCATATAAATGAATGCAAAAAAAAGTTTAAATATGTATAATCTTTATAAATATGTATTTAAAAAATACAGTGAAAAAAGTATATAAGAAGAATTACTAAGTTAGCCAGTATGCCTCTGGCCGTCGCCAAACACCCAACGCTGTTATTGATTTGTCCCTTTTTATCCCTTTCTAAACTTTAAAAAATTCTGAAAAATGAAGTTTGTTTCTCACAATGAGCTGTAAAGAAAATGTCATAAGGGTTTTTCTGTTAATTCAAGTATATTTGTTAAAGTCAATAGTGTTAAAGCAATGGAGACGCTCACCTATATCTTAGTTATGGAAGTTTATCAATGCTTATTGAAAATTCTTCATCTTTCTCTATGAAAAAGTCTAGATACTCAAGTTTTCAAATGGAATAGTAAAGTTTCTTTGTACTTAATTGACCTGGTTTCAGCTGGGGTAGAGTTGATTTTCTTCCTAGCTGTTGCAGTGCTGCATTTTGGATTTGGAAAGAGAATGGAGTTGGTAAAACATTGCTGTTTTGGTTCTTTGCTAAGTTGTGTTTGTCCTGAGTCAAGGACTTCTTTCTTTTTACATGTCTCATGCTCTGCCAGTGAGGAAGTACACAAAAGAAGCTGGGAGGGAGCATAGCTGGCACAGCAGACCCAAACTGACCAGAGGGATATCCCACACCACAGAACGTCATGCCCAGTATTTAAACTGGGGGGACTTCATGGAACCGCAGCCAGTCTGGGGTTGGGAAGTGAGGTCTGGGAATGGTTGGAGGGTTGTGAGCTATTGCATTGTTCATCACTTGTTTGTTTCATTACTATTATTATTAATATTATATTAATACTCATTATATTTCACTTCACTTTCAATTATTAAACTGTTCTTTTTCTCAACATATGAGTTTTACTTTCATTCTCCTCCCCATTTCACNGTCCTGAGTCAAGGACTTCTTTCTTTTTACATGTCTCATGCTCTGCCAGTGAGGAAGTACACAAAAGAAGCTGGGAGGGAGCATAGCTGGCACAGCAGACCCAAACTGACCAGAGGGATATCCCACACCACAGAACGTCATGCCCAGTATTTAAACTGGGGGGACTTCATGGAACCGCAGCCAGTCTGGGGGTGGGAAGTGAGGTCTGGGAATGGTTGGAGGGTGGTGAGCTATTGCATTGTGCATCACTTGTTTGTTTCATTACTATTATTATTAATATTATATTAATACTCATTNTTCTCATTAGAGTTCACTTCACTTTCAATTATTAAACTGTTCTTTTTCTCAACATATGAGTTTTACTTTCATTCTCCTCCCCATTTCACCGGGGGAGCAGGGCAGGGGGAAAGGAGGTGCTGTTTCATCTCCAGCTGAGCTTAAACCCACAACAGGTTTTTTTGCCAAACTGGGGCATGAAGGGTTGAGATAAGGACAGACCCAACCNTTTAAACTGGGGGGACTTCATGGAACCGCAGCCAGTCTGGGGTTGGGAAGTGAGGTCTGGGAATGGTTGGAGGGTGGTGAGCTATTGCATTGTGCATCACTTGTTTGTTTCATTACTATTATTATTAATATTATATTAATACTCATTATATTTCACTTCACTTTCAATTATTAAACTGTTCTTTTTCTCAACATATGAGTTTTACTTTCATTCTCCTCCCCATTTCACCGGGGGAGCAGGGCAGGGGGAAAGGAGGTGCTGTTTCATCTCCAGCTGAGCTTAAACCCACAACAGGTTTTTTTGCCAAACTGGGGCATGAAGGGTTGAGATAAGGACAGACCCAACCACAGCGTGTTGTGAGATTTTTTTTCTTGCAAGAAGTATTTAGATTACCAATGCAACATCAAATATCATCACAAATAAGGGTGTTTATGGACCTAGATGTTGTTTATGGTTCCCATCTTCTTCCCCAGTGAGGAAGTGTGTTCAAGCAAGTACAACTAACTGCATGAATTCTTTTCTCAGGATATGATAAGAATTATGAAATTTAACAGGGTTTGTTTACATTGTAGCACAGTGAAAGTGGCCTGATAAATCATGCTCCTCAAACTACAAAAAAAGTTATTGATGTCACTCAGGTTCAGCCCCCCTTCCCCTCCATGTTTTACTGTTCACAGAATCAGCTTCTAGCCAGTTTCAGCCAGTATGTAATAATATTTTTGGAATAATCTGAACAGTGAAAAAATGGAGAGTTGCGACAGATACAGAAATAGTAGTACTCTTTCTCAATCACATCCTATTACCAAATATATAATTATATCATTAATTAAAATGACCGTAAATACTGTATGGTTATACCTCTGTGTTGTAGTATCATTAGCCGGAAAGATTTCTTCCTTCTCCCATACAGTCCTGCTAGCATCATAAAATGCAAGCTGTGGTTCTTGGTCCTGCCAGTATGTGACTCTCACTTATTCACTGCCTGGCTATATGTTATTTTTATGTTGTTTGCAAAATCAAATGCTTTGGGTTTGTTGGGTTGTTTTTGTTTTCTTGGTTTTTTTGAGTTTTTTGTTTTTTGGTTTTTTTTTAATCATATGGATAAGATTGGCAGCCAATAAATTAATTTTGTTTGGTGATTATATGTGAGATTTTGTACAGATGTGCCAGAAAGAAAACTCTGCAATTAAATACTTTTATCACCATATGATAAAACACAGTTTCAGGCTGGTTTTAAGGTTCTGCTGACTTGTCTTCTTTCCTTGGTTTTTCAGTAAACTGTTGAATAGTTAATGAGCAGTGTCTTCTACTCAAAAATGTGTGGCAGCCAGCATTCTTTAGGTCTTATTTGCAGCTGTGCTGTAAAGCATGCTTCTTTACTTACATGAAAATTTAGAGATCTATAGCTTTTGCTTCCTCTGCAAAGTATTTTATTGACCGCATTGGCAGCAAATATACTCAAAATCAATACCTCTAATGTTAGGTATTGCTTAGGTGAAGGATAAGCAGCTGTAACTGATGCATCTCAGTCCACAGCATTGCAAGTAAATGAAACATCCTTTCCTTGACTTTCTATTCTCTTTATTTCAGCCTCCACCTATCTCTTTTCTTTTCTGTTGGTCTCCTGTCTATTTCCAGTTCTATCTTTCCACTCACCAAAGTAGTTAATAGTAATAGACAAGAGGACTTAGCTTTATGCCAACCTTTCTCTTTTACTATTCGACTCCTAATGCTGCCTGTTCTCTCACTGGCTCTGCTTTCTAAAGCACTCTCAAGCTGGTTTATTAGTGAGAAGCAAAAGATCAGTAGGGCTGCAACATGCTTGATGCTGGCAGCTAAAATAGGAGGCAGACCACTAGGAGTTGTGATCAGCTGCCCAAGGAGTCATCAGTCCTGCAGGACAGGATATTCATGGCTTCTGAGTAGGGTGATATGAAAGACTAAACCTGGATGAATGTGAGAATATGCTTTATTCTGGTGTTGACTGCCAAACAGAAGGCAGCTTTCAGTATAACTCCTCTCACTCTGTTTGTGTATTTGAAAGAACAGAGGGTAGAATTTGCACAACAAGGTTGTGTAGACCAGATGAGTGGGTGGGGGAAGCCTGTGAGTTCCTTGTGTTCTTAAACACTTAGGAGATGACAAAAAGTAGTCATCTGAAGGTCTAGTAATGGAAATTTTAAAAGGTTGTTTTGTTATCTGGAGACTAACAAAAGTACAGTCTGATCACAGCTGTGACATTTGACAAGCCTTGATGCAAGAGGGCCATGTAGCTGGCACAGGCACCGAAAACTCATTTAGAAATGATGAGTTTTAATTGAGGAAGAGGAAAAGCAAGAAGATGGGAAGAGGGGAGAATGGAAGTAATCTGTACAAGTGTTGTATGCGAACTCTGGAGCAAATTAGGATTAAGCTTAAGGTTAAGACAAATAGCAATGCAAGATAGAAAATCTGAAATGGTATGTAATTCAACTGGTCTGTAGCTTTTACCTGCCTGGAGGAAGGAAAATTATGAGAGATCAGTGATGCTTAAGGAAAGAAAGATACATGGGTAGCCATTGCTTCTTTTTATCACGACATTCACTAAATACATAACAGAAATGATCTGCTGTGCATGAGAAGACATTCTCCTTCAGCTGGTTTGGTTGGTTTGTTTTGTTTGTTTTACTCCTTATCTATTTCCTCTTTCTTTTTCTAGCGGATTCTCTGATTCTCCACCAGGAGGCGCACAAAGACAATCTTGCATTTACAACTTCCAACAACCAGTTCAGGGAGTTGAGGCAGCATATTTTAGTGCAGGCAGACAAAGAAGTGGCAGTTTAGACTGAGCATAAAAACACTTTATCAGAAAAAAAGGGAAACCCTAAAACATTAGGGTGCATTACAATGCCAGGAGCCTTCAGTATGACCAAGCACATGCAGGTCCTGCAACAGCAAAAAATTAACCTCCTTTACTCTCACTGTGAGCAGCTGAACACACTGTCTGTCAGTAGGCCAGTTTCTTTCCCTTCCACCGTCACCAATGGATGTTCCTGTGATAAAGAGTCCATTTCTTTATTCCACTGTATTTGCAATAAGAATTTAGAACTAGTTCAAATGGAAAAAAACAAAGGAGCCGTCCTAAAAAAAGTGGATTGAAATTCTAGGCCTGACTAGGAGGGTTATAGTACCAAACCTGCATTGCCAGTGGCTTAACTGCGATGACAACAACCTTGTGCTCTGCTGAAATTTCCATGACCTTCGCTGAGCAACACATAAGGTTCTGAGACAGAGACACTACCAAGGAGTTTGGGATCTCCTGAAAGAAAATCTATCATTCATTCCAACCTATCATTCTATCATTCAGCCCTGAATAATAGTAGCATTCAATTTCTGACAATAAAGAGAGCTAAGAGACCCCTGATTTGAGATAAATACTTTTGCAACATCTCTGAATGTTATGAAATCCACACTGAAACCCAGATTGAAATCCTTCTCTGTGTAACTCATCCTCACCAGAAGTGCTGTGTGAAATTGAACTGATCAGAGTTCAATTTCAGAGAAGAGATTATGGAATGTGCAAACTATAGTAAATACCATTATCGTATCTTTTTCAAATGAAAATAATGTGACAACCCAAGTCAAGCAGCAGGCTTACACACAGGAGTGAGTATTCTCTCATGTAAAATGTTTCTGATACTCATGATTGGAAGGTGACCAATGTAACTAATTTTAAAATAAAATTGACAAATTGAGAAAAAAACAACAAGGGCATGTTTTCTAAATTTCATCTTGTCTTTTTTCCTGACTGGATAATAGTCAGGGCAGTCAAACAAATTATTTTTTCCCACAAAAAAAAAAAAACAACAAACAAACAAACAAAAAACCCCAAAACAAAACCCCAAACCCAAACAAAGAAACAAAAAACAACAAAAAAAAGTAAGTGCAGAGTTGCTTTTCTAAATTTTTAATTTTTTTTAAATTAATAATGTAATTTTTTTTTCCTAGAAGGTGTGTTTGTATTTATTGGATCAGTTCTATTAACATTGCTAGTAGTAACTTTTTTTCTCATCCTGTAATTTCAGTGTCACACAAAAATTAAAAAAAAAACATGACTAAAAGGTTAATCATGACATTTGTTGAGAGTGAAGCCCATGTTACATGTGTCCATTCCCATTAAGAAGAAAGTAAGCCTATTACAGGACTGAGCTGATGATTAGGTGAATAGGTTATCAGCCATGTTATGCTCAGAGTGCCAGTGCCAGCAAGACATTTTGATGCCTTTATTTTTACAACTTCATCAGGAAGACCAGTGTCCCAACAAACTCACTGCCAGGATTAGGTGATGAGGTCTCCCCCTCCAACTGCCCACACTTAACCACTTAGACTTAACCACTGGTGTGCAACAGGATGATGTGAGCCAGATTTTCCTCTTGAAATTCGTTCACTTTGTATTAAATACTTAAATAGTTACTGATTGAACATAGAATCTGAAGTCTGAGCTATAAAATCAGGTTTTTTTATACAGTAGAAAAACATTACTCATTAATCCCTTTGTGATACCCTGCAGCACAGTGCACTAGAGAGCTGGTTTGTCTGGATTCAGATCCTCTCTCAAAACAACAGCATGGGACTTGAAACTAGATATTGTTCTGAAAGGTTTTACGTATAATATTGCTGTAGACCCCTTCTCTGCCCCTGTACCATGTAAAACTCAGAGGAAAACTGTGTTCTGAGTGAAAAGAGGTTTCTTTTTCCAGCCTGTTTACCTGGATCTTAGGACAATTTTTACAGCATATCTAGTCAGGAACTTCATCATCTACTACACACACTAGTTCCCCTCCTCATCTGCATTGTTTTTGAAATCCCATTCTCAATATGACCTTTGAGATTTTCCTTGTCCAGATAAAGAACCTGTGTTATTGTAAGTTAACACTCTAAATGCAGCATTTCCCAGTCTCCAGACTCACAGTCTCTCACTGCTTAACGACAGGCAAATATATCTCTGGTACATTAGTTCCAGCCCCTTTTCCATGAATATCTGCCAATGCAAAAATAAAGATTTGTGAAAAATAATCCTCTAAGGATCACTGTAAACACTGCCTCACTCCACCAGATGGTACCCTTTCACTTAAATAAGAAAGAATATTTTCAGTAGCACAGATCTTGTGTTGCATGATATGAACACTGGCCTCTGGGGCCACACTTCAAAGCTATAAATAGCAAATTATGAGTTCTGTGATGGTTCCCATTGTGCTTCCAAAATACCATGGCGATGCAGTATGCCACATACACACAAACACACACTCACGCTTTGATCAGAAGGCATGAACTAAAACTCTACTTTATTTGAAAGTCTGACTCCAGTATATAGTATCTCTAAAAGGGCCAGGGATTGGGGGAGAAGGTTGACTCCTCTCCCCATCCCGTTGGTCAGGACAACTGTCCAACAGCTGTCCATATCTCTAAGACAAAGAATGTAAACTACTTTGAAGTTATGATAAACAATTGCCAGTGTTTACAGACCAGAGCGTGAGAAAGAACCCAAAACATGAAACTGTGAAACAGAAGAGAAAACTAAAAAATCAGAGCAACACCATGGTGGGACAGCAATCAGTCTTCTTAATACAGGTTAAAAGATTGTGTCAGAATCAATGGTATCACTCTGGACCCTGCACGATGTACTTATAATTAGTACAGGTATTGCTGGCCAAGTTGTTAGATATTTACTTCAGGAATAATACAGTTTTCCTTCATTTTTGCTGCGTGCTATGGCTGCAACTGGCTCCCATAGAAAGCTCTTCACAAAATAATATTATGCATGCTTGTTCTAACAGGTGGAGAATGAAGAGAAAAAATTAGGGTCTGAGCATAGGTATTGCATTTTTCTTGAAAGAAAAGATCCATCAGTTACCAATACAAAATGACACCATGTTATTTGGTTGCACTAAACATTTCCTGGTTTATTCTGGAAACAAAATATCAAAAAGTAAAAAAAGACATGCAAGGGTAACTAAAACCACAATTGTCATTGGTAGAGTATGAAAAGCTTCTAGATGAGTCAGTTTGAAATTTTCTGTGTGTTTTCAACACGTGAACTTCAAATAAAGTGTTTGCTTCAAATCTTGCAGGAAGGAGCTTGTTCTTCAGTGCAGATGTAGCTGTTACAGAGATATCTGCTATTGGTTTAGGGGAAGCAGGTGAAACAGATCTATATAAGTCCTGTCTAGGATAGGTTCACTGACTCCTGAGGCAGAAATGAGGATGTGGACGGCTCTGTGTGTGGCAATGTATTTCTTTGGAACAAGTAAGGAATCAGTAGAGCCATAATATCTGCTCTGCTGCTGGGAGAATGTGGCTTACTTGTTTAACACTTACTGTGTTTTCATTTTGTTTTGTTTTACAGGAGCTGAAATCACCCAAACCCCAGGACTTGTGGTGAGAGAAGATGGGAATGCTACTCTTAAATGCAGTCAAAATAATAATCACAATTCTATGTACTGGTTTCTGCAGCAGCCAGGGAAGGCAATGCAATTGATTTATTATTCCTATGGTGTAAATCAAAAAGAAGAGGGTGACATTCCAGCTGGATTCCAAGCTAACCGGCTGAACCTTGAAGAGTTCTATTTGGATATTTTGTCCGTGAAGTTGAACCACTCAGCCATCTATTTCTGTGCCAGTAGTTTGGACACAACACTTCAAAGTCACTTGCTTTCTTTACATAAACCTCTCCCCTTTCAGCACCTTCCCTCTGAAGGGAGCTGCCCTCAGCACAGGAAAAGGGTGTGTAGGGCAATCACCTACTCACAGAATAGATGTTACTGAGAAGATGGAACAAGAATAGGTAGAAATAAGACCTAGGCAAAATAGGCATTTGAAGTGCAGGTTAATTGCTGAACTCCTCTGTCCTGATCAGCCATTTATCCTCCATTTTGTCAGAACAATCAATAAAGATGGTTAACCAAATGCAGATATAAAATAAAGGGAATGTAAATTGTAGTCGACACAGCCACAAGATATCGTCCCCTAAGACATTTTCTTACCTGACACAGAACAGTTGCTTGACATATACAAGTCTGAAATACTTTAGAGATAGTGACTTCTATCTGCGCTCTCATCTGTTCCTGAACCACAATGTTTTTCACTGTGCTTGGAAAGGTTACCCCAATCTCAAGAAAACTCTTGAATTATCATTTTATGGTGATGAAGAGGAGTCTCAACGAAACATAATGCAGAAATGGAATCTAAACAGAACTACTGTGCAACAAACTGGATTAAAATGACAAAAGAGGAGTCATTACCATGGCTTGCAAGTGCACAGACAAAATCCTGAAAAGTTGTATGTGTATGGAGGGTATAAAGTGGAAAGGCAGGTAGTCAAAGTAGTATGCAACTTGGAATGAATTCACATTCAAGAAAAAATAACATGTAGATTTTCATTTGTTCAAAAATTGCTCTGACTGTGGAGTTAACTTCTGGCTGCATAGTGAATTCCATACCGCTATGTGTGTCACATCTATCTCTTTATCTCTCTCTCTCACAACTCAATAAGCAGCAGTATTCAGTATTAATCTGGTTGATTCATTCTCTCTGTGGCTGAGTTCTGAGGGGTTTTTTTTTAATCCAAGGCAACATTGTGATGTTTCTCAAGGCCTTGTAGATCTTCCTGACCACATCCTGGTATGAACACTGTTTCAGAGCACATCCATATTTTGAAGACAAAAATATAGAGGGATGAACAAACAGGATGTGTATGTAAATTTATATACTGCATAACCTCTCCCTGACAGGATAATTCTGGTTTGGCATGAAGACTCTTTTTGTGTCACACAAAAAGACTTACCAGTGTCTTTCCATCACTACCATTCTCCCAGATAGTGTAATTGATGCAATGGGATTAGTCATAGCCTGAGATACTCTTTGGCCTAAGCCTTTGATGATGATAATGTAACAAATTGTCTTAAATTGTTCTAAACCAAAAAGCACAAGGCAAGGTTCTTGTGATATCTAAAAGTCACCTGCATAATTTGCTAGTTCTGAAATAAAGAATAATGATAATGTGTTTCCAGTTTTGGAAAAGTTCAAATAAAGGACGTAGAATGGGAACATTCCATAATTAGACATAGCATCCACACTGTGATATTATTCTTATCCCAGTCTGAACTATGTCAGATTATATTGTAAATGTTGTTGGGCAAAGGAGTTACCACATATGCAGGATAACCATATTGATCTTCAAAGGAAATTTTCAATTTGTGATTATTATGCAGTATTTCTTCATTGGAATGGGAATTATTGGACTACAGACACATCCCTGGAGAAAAGACAGAAGAACTTTTATGTGAATTCTTTAAATATCAGCTGACTGGCTAGGAGAACAACTTTGCTGAAAAGTAATTAAACATGAATAGGCAGCAAGCCCTTTCAGCAATGAAGGCTAGTTGCATTTGTGATTTCATTAGCAAGGGTGCAGTTAGCATGTTGAAGCACTCTTGAGACTACATCTAGAATACCACCTCTCTAGTCCACACACATTTGTGCCCTGCCGCAGCCCCAGTACTACAGAGATATCAAAAAATGTGGAGTGCAGTGGAGGGTCAGTTACTGAGATGATCAAGGGACTGGAGCAGAAACATAAGAGAGGTTGAAGGAATTGATTTTGTTCATCATGGAGAGAAGACGGCTAAAAGATTAGCAATTGCATGGCTCCAAATGCCTAACCAGAGTTGTAGTCTTAGAGGGGCACAGTGGAAACAAGTGGGAACAAGCTTCAGCAAGATAAACTCTGATTAGACATAACAGAAGTACTTTCTCTTTATGACAATTCCACACTGGAATATGTTTTTCGGAGATCTTATCAAATCTCTGTCCTTGAAAATATTCAGAAATCACCTGGACAAAGCTCTGATCTTGAGTTGGAACATGAGTTGGAGCATTTGAGTAAATTAACCCTGTTTTGAACAGGAATTTGTATTGAGACACCTCCCGAAGTCCCCTCCCATCGATTTTTCTACAAGTCTATGATTTTTATTATCTTGTTTTGCTGATTTGAGATGCCTAGAAAAAGCATTAAGGGTTTTTTAATTCGTAAAAGCAGATCAGCAACTCCCCCAAATGCATGAATCTTTACTTCTTTTTTCTTTCTTTTTNTTCTTTTTTTTTTTTTTTTTTTTTTTTTTTTTTTTCTTTTTCTTTTTTTTTTTTAATGTTGCACAACAGAAAGAGCAGCTGCACATGCAGGACCCATCTGCAGACTTGGGTAACAAGAAGATTGTGTGATAATATGAGGCAAAAAAACCCAACAGCTTCATGAGACCATTTATGTGTCACTTTTTCTGCCCAACTGTAAAATGGTAAGCAGAAAGCCACATCCTGTGCCTCGTCCTGAGCAGCCTGTGTGGTGCTGTGGTAAGAGAGGCTGTTGCATTATCAAAATGGATTTTTGAGTAAATGTCAAACCACATCCTGTTTTGCTAAAATTTAACTGCTGGTCTTTTAAGAGATATTTTCCAGCACATTTTGGCACATCACCTGCTCTCATTCTGAGGTACCATTTTCTGTGGAGGCCTTCAGAGACATTTTCCTCTGCTGTTGACTCTATGTTAGACAGAAACTCCCTTTAGGGCCGCTGCTCTAAGCCTTCTAGTCCTTCAGCCTCCCTAGTACATTCTCAGGTCTTCTACTTCCAAAGTTCCACAACTGCTTCTCTACCTTAGTCTACATTTTTTCTACATCTATGCAAGAAACATTTATACATAAA
>WBMY01014138.1:0-20894 GCA_013397315.1 Donacobius atricapilla
GGTGAGTTCGCTGCTGGGACAGGCCGCCCGAGTTCGCTGCGGGGACAGGCCGGGCACGGGCAGCGCGTTCCGCAGAGCCGGCGCTTCCTGGGCTCCTGCCGGCGCTGGGACTTTGCCCGCGGCCGTCCCTGGGGCGGGCGGGCTGAGCCTCCCCGCTGCCTCCGCCCTGCGACTTCGCCCCTCTCCCAGTCGGCCTCGTCCCACAGCAGGAGCGACCCTTGGAGGGCCCGGCCCGACCTGGCCCCTCCCGGGGCTCCCTGGGCGTTCCGCCTCCGCGTCGGTAGCGCGCTGTTGCCTCATCGCCTAAAAATACCTCCTGGCCGGGGGCCGCGCTCGGAGGGCTGGGCAGCGGCGGGAGGGCAGAGCGTGTGCTCGGGCCCGGCTCTTGGGGTGCGGGTGAGTTCAGGTGTCGCAGCCGCGGGGTTGTCCCAAAATAGGCTCTTTGACCCGCTGTGCATGAGGCTAATCCACGCACAGAGGCAAGGTACTTTATATATTTGCAGTTCTGAGCAGAAAGAAGGGCCGCGTGGTAAATCCACAAAGCCAGCACGGCGACTATCAAAACTTGTCTCTATTTGTACGTGTTAGCAAACGTAGACATTCATGTTCACTGGCTCTAAGTTTACATAGTTCTCTTATTAATGACTATTCTGTCTTTTATTTGTTAAATTATTTCCTTGCTTTTCATGCTAAGTAGCCTGCGTGCTCTGTCTTTCTCTTCTTTTAGGTAGGTGGTTTTCTTGAGTTGGTGGTCTGTGAGTTGCTGGTCATGATTTTGCCCTGCCAGAATTACCTCTTACCAACTTGGAAGTGATTTCAACCCAGTTGCTGAGCTGCATTTATTAGTTTCTTCCTTATTGTGGAAGTTCTGGCCAATGTCCTTGTGGACTGTAAACTGTGTATTCTTTGTGCCCACCATCAGTGGTACATCCTTCTTGCCAAGCTTTGTTAACCTCCCCTTCAGTCTGAGATCGTTGAAGCATGTCTAGTCCTAAACCTTAACAAGGTAATTCTACAGACAAGTAATTTATCTTTCTAACACCTGGACATCAAGGTTGGGGACAGGTTTTTTTCTGAGTGTGCAGCTCCTTTAGCCAGCTGGAGAGGAAGCATGAATGCTGTGGTTTGTTCCTGAGCACATCAGTCACATTCAGGCCATTAAGTCTGATGCTCATCTCGCTAGAATTTGTACTGGCCATTTCTTTGTAGCCTTCTGTCTCTTTGTGGCACGGTACAGTGCAATTTTCAGCTGTGATTTCTGTGCTGTGCAGGGGCAGACTGTACTGTGCTGTGAGCAGCTCTCAGCTGGAGAGTTCGTTCTGCCAAAGTTAGTAAGGGGTTAGCAGGCTTTCAGAGGAAGGGGCTGCATGTGCTTCTGTGGGTATTTCTGCCCTTTACAGCAAGGAAAGCCTCACAGATAGCTTCTGGTTTGTTTCTCTTGTGTTAAAATAACTGGAAGTGTGGGCTCAAAAGTATTGACCATAAAATTATTTGCCAAAACCAATATGCCTATTGAGGGCTGCCTGTTTGGAAGCGCTGGCTGTGAAGGGCTGCTGCTGGGTCAGCAGCCCATTTCCGTGGGGCTGTGTGGGCATGGATAGGAGTATCCTAACCCAAATTAATAGATGTAGCTGTGGAGGGCTACTGACATTTGCAGCTTCTTCCTATGTTTTAAATTTAGTTTCTGGAGGTGGTAGTTCAGTTCTGAGGTACTTTTTGCCACTGACGCAAAAATTACATACCAAAATCCTTAACATTTTAAACAGCAACTAGGGATGTCTGTCGGAAGTTGGTGAGAGGAGGTGGTTTGTGCTGGCCGGGTTGGCATGCTGAGCTAAAGTGCTTGCAGTGCGTTCTGATCGCGGTGTCCTAATGGCTTTTGGCCATAATAAACATCAATATGCTGTATAGGATGATTCTTCACCTAGAGAGATTAACACAAACATTTCTTCTAAGTGTAATTGCTGTTGTACTTTAGAAGGAACAGCGGCTTTCACAGCTGACCAGTTTTGAATACTATTCATGCACATTTGAGGCCAGCCTAATGTAGCCAAAGAGCTAATTTGAAGAGCTGCTTCATTGTGTCTGTTTCTTTGTAACAGCTCTGGTGACAAGTCACAGAGGATCAACAAAAGCAGATGGCAGGAGGTGGCTCTTGTTGCTTTGGGGAGTAGCCTACTGGAGTGAAAGATTAGAAGATAAGCACATTAACACAAACGACAAAGAATTACTATGGGCTATACACAGAAAAAAACCCCTACGTGCCAGAGTGTGTTAAAACCGAATTTGAGAGAAGTTTGAAAAAGTTACACTTTTTAAGCATTCCATTTTCACTCTGCTCGCTTGAGATCGAGAGTTCTTTTTTTTTCCCAAATGCAGGAGTGAGTTCCAAAAGCAACAAATAGGTATGCATATAATATCATCATGTACCAGCACAGGCTTGCCTGATAGATGTAGGGCTCTGGCAGAACATTTGTGGGGGAAAAAAAGACTATACCTCATCTTGTGTGACATGTCAAAGGAGTGCAATATATGTTTTGACTTAATACGTAACAGCACCAGTTAAATTTAAGGTTGACCATTGTAGGGATTTTTGGAGGCTTATATATTTTTCCACAGAGTGCATCTCACATGCATTTTAACTTTCAAGTTGAAAGAATACCGGCATTGAAGTCCCAGGGAATGTGAATTAGTACTGTATGTGATGGGTTGGGGTTTTTTTGGTTAGTGCTGCAGTGAATGTTGTTTTCCCCTTAACTCATTGTTAAATTAAATCTCAATATCATGTAAAATTCGTATTAGTGATGCTGTGCATACTGCTTTGTTCAGGAGTGTGATGACTGTCACTGCTTAGTTTGATACTCTCTGAAAGCCACACACAGTGTCGTAACTTAGTCCTGAACCTGCCAGGAGCAGACTATCATCTGTGTAACTGGTCATTGTCAGGGATAACTCTCTGAACACAGTTGCAACTTAAAATTTCTGTTTTCTGGTGGGTTTTTCCAATTTCAGAGTGATTTTATTTTTAAGGGTGTTTTTGGGAGTTTCTGGCTTTTAGTGACTTTCTGTGACTTTTTCCAGAGCATCCAAAAGTGACTGTAATGAGATCAGTGTGGGATTCTTCATTTCTTTTGACTCAGCAGACTAATCCTGTATCATATTTAGTACTTACAAATCCAGGATTTTCATGCCAGTTGACAGTAGGCCAGAAATGATAATTCACAGTTTCTGAGTTGCTGCAACGTCTTGAGGTAAGGTAGGAGGGGCAACCTGACACATCTTACCCCTTTAAGTAATGCACAGTTAAGGTGAAGGTCACTCAAATGCCTGCAGTGGTAGTGCAGTTTTTCTGCAACCATCTCATAATGCTGTGTAAAATCAGGAAAGTTTAAACCATGCCACTCAGGAAAGGAATGTGATATTTTTTCCTCCTTTTACAGAAGTATGGGCATGTATTTTCACATCACGCTGTTGTTGTTGTGAAATGTATTTTGTACATTTATGAAGAAGTAACCTTGCTTCTGAACGTCTGGAACAGATGTGGGGTTCATGTGTCATTAAATTAGAAACTGCAGGAAAACAAAGAACCATCTGGAGACTTGGTGGGGGGGAGGTTGAGGTTTCTGGTTAAATGTATTATCAACACAAGAAAAGATATAAAGAGTGCTTCAGCTACAAAAGCAGGCAAAGTGTGATAGGCATTTTGTTTTGTTTTGGTTTTAAATCCTTTTTCTTTTTGTAATTAGGGGAAGCGCCAGAATGAAAGACATGGACAATATCAAAACTGTAAAGGAAGAATGGTAGGTGCCTGTTGTCCCCATTTTTTGTCTTCCTTTCCCACTGCTGTTTGTGTGCTGTCATTACTTTTCAAACTTCATGTTAAATTCTGAAATACAATGTTTTTATTGTATTCATCTGCTCAACATATACTGGAAGTTTCAAAAAAAAATCCCGTTGTTTTGCTGAAAGATTTTTCATATACCTGAAATGTTTCTGAGATGCAAGAAACTGTGTAAATATTTTTATTTAAAATAGGAAGGCAGCCTTTCAAACTGCTAACTCACTGTGCAGCTCTGCATCTAATATGGAGGTGTTTGCTTTTCCAGTTCTGTTTTGAGGTAAAGCATAGTGAATACCTGCATTAATGCTTCAAGTTCCTTTTGTTCTATTAGAAAACTAAAATGCGGACAGCATACTTTTGAAATTCCTTCTTTAGAGTTGGTGAGGTTTTCTTTTGTTTAAGAGATGTTAATCTCCAGGGATTCTTAGTGTTGCATAGGTGTACTGCAAACAATTCCATTTTATGCAAATATATCTAATTACCGTTCTAGTAAGTATTGGTGCTCTTGGATTCAATGCAGAGTTTTATGTAAAACTGGATATTTTTTTCAAGAGCTGGGATTTTTATTTTCTGAATTGCTTAAAATAGACTTTTCTGAATCTCCCATAGGAGTAACTCCTGCAATGTTTATGAAAAGCTGCATAATCTTCTTACTATGCAAAGAACTTATACTGAGATAATCATTCAGGTTGCATATTTCTGCATTTTGATTGGAGAAAATCTAACAGAAACAGCTGTCACATACACAATGTTCTATAAAAAGATGTGGTTGATGCATCTTTTTTAATACCCTGGCAGCCTGCACAGTGATGAAGTCTTCTATTGTATTTCTTCAGTCTGCCCCAGTGGTGTTGAGTCACTTGAGTTTCCCTAATGCACTTTCCAAAATAGTAATGGTGGTTCTGGGATGGTGCTAGGAATGAGGAGGTTCAAGTTGGGTCAGAGGAGTTAATCCTAGGGCAATTTTCTTCTATTTTTTAAAACTTACAGCAAAGGAACCCAAGCTTGTATCATGGAATTGCTTTAAGGAAACCCTGTTGCTGTGCAGCTAGGTGTATGGTGGTTGGAAGTATGAATCCTCTAACTTGCATTCCTTGCTCTGATACCAAGTTTGGAAGCTTTGCATAGATTGGTTCATCTTTTCTGATAATATTCTTTAACTTGTGCTTTTGAAGTGCAAGGAGTAGCAGTCAGAGATTGGTAAGAAGCATATAGAAAAGGCACAATGCCAAGTTGACCTGATGTTTTGTACTCAGTTTACTGAGTAAGCTGTGTGCAGGGGAGTGTGCCTTCTATACTTCTTGGTACTGAGCTTCTGAGGTACCTACTTGTCTTCTAATGTGTCCTCTGAGGAGTCTTTTTTCCTTCTTTGTTCTGCAGGGTGTGTAAATCAGGAACCGATGATCAAATTGTGAATGGTACAGAACAAAATTGTGACTACTTCGTAGATAACCTATTTGAAGAGGCCCAGAAGGTTGATGCTATGTGTGTGCCCCCAACTACAGTCAAGAACCAGGTAGGCAGTGAAGAAAAAAATACTCAGGTTTGTTATAACAGCACTTCAGGAGTATTCTGGAAAACAGATACCAGAAGTCTAGCAGTCTTTTCCAGTACACCAGTAAAAAAATGCACACAGAATTCAGAGAGCTGTAGGAACAGCCTCCCTTCTCCCAGTCAGCCAGGCCTTTACGGCTGTGCTTTTGGCTCTTGCTGCTTCATGGTCGATTTAGAGTCATTCTAGGGCCAATGCTGGCATTGGCTAACGCACTTCTCCTTTATTAGTAAGGAGAGTGAGGTGAGCAGGAGTTCAAGGAATGACAAGTACTGTTACATAAGAAGTTATTTAAGGAGCTGCAGCCTTTTTATGCAGAGGCATAGCCCAAATATTTTTCATTTGGTCTTATTCATATAATTATGGTTGTAGTGGGATGTTCAGTGTGGGTTTGTATCTCAGTGATTCTGTCCTTTTCGTGTTTTTCGGTTACTCATCAAAGACTGGTAAGAGGAGGGAGAAAAGGCCATGTAGAACAAAGATGACAAGAAGAAATTTGGAGTAGGCATTGTTAGAAATTATGTTCATAGATCCTTAACTGACCCTGGAAGAAATGAAATGTCAGGAGCAATATCTTAAATTGCAGTCCTGAAATAGTGTTCCATGGCATTAGTTGTGTCAATGCTTAAATGGGAAGTTGGTGTGGAATAATTAGTCCAGTTAAATTTGCATACTGGCTCACTGTAGAGGAACCTTCCCATAATTAGAACTCTTTCCATGTGCATTGGTGCCATGAGACACAAGAGTTTTTGATGGAATCTAATGTTGTTGAGTGCTGTCTACTTTTGACAGATTACCCAATGAAAAGACAAGGAATTCTATTCAGCAGCTTGAACGTGCTGTTTATTTATGTAGCAATCACCTAACAAGCCAAACTGAAAAAAGACTCAAAAAACCCCAAACTTATCAGGTACTATCAAGCCTCATTTAAACTAATTTTCAGCTGAGGTGAATTCTGCATTTGTGGCCTCATCTGTGGCCAAGTGTCTGTTGGGACAATGTTATTTACAGGGATGAGACCTCGATAACCAAATGCTTCCTTAAATGGCATGATGCATTAATATGAAAATATAATCCAAATATCCATCTTACAGTTGGCGAGATTTCAGTAAACATTGTAAAGGTTACAGGTTGGAGTAGCAGATGATTTCTGGCAAAGTTAAGGAATTACTGAATTTATTTTTTCATTCCCTCAACCAACAAGGTTTTGAATACACCCAGGAATTCCAGGGTAGCATAAGTATATGACAGTTTGAAAATCATTTTTCTGATATTTGCCTCATTTCCTGAGTGAAAGGCTTCTGCATGCATCATCTCAATGCCTTTACTTTGAGAAAATCCTCCTGAATGATCGGAACAAGGCTTTACCCTAATAAATCCCCAGCTGGACTATTCTGGCAGTTGGTGTTCCAACACCAGGCATGTATTCTCTCAAATTAGCTCTTGAAGAGTCGCAGCTGGCTGGGATAGTCCAGCTCTTCTTTTTTACTTTTTTTTTCCTCTGCTGAATTGAAGGCGTGTTCTTGACTTAGGAATCCAAAATGATTGGGGGAAGGTTTGTTTCTAACCCTGCATGACACAAGATACTTAGAAATGTCACCCCTTGCAGTTGCTGTGCCTGTTGGCAGGGGGCCAAGGCAGATTACAGTGAGCCTGCTCTTGGTATTTTTAGTCCATGAAGTGGATGATTTATAATCACAGGGTATGTGGGTATACCAAGCTTCTATTTCATCAGTGTTATAATGAGAATTGTTCTTACTCTGTAGGTTGATGTAATCATTAAACTTTGGAAAAATGGGTTTACAGTAAATGACAGCGAACTTCGGAGCTACACTGATGTTGCAAACCAGCAGTTCTTGGAGTCCATTAAAAAGGGGTAAGCGAGTTTTGTGTTCTTATCCAGCCTGAGTTAATGTGCTTTGGGTAGCACTTAGCTTATGCTCTAAATTTTTTACGTGGCTTTGCTGCACTGCAGTGTCCCTGTAGGAGCGCCGGCCCTGCCGGCCTCGTTTCTGCCGTGCTAATGGCTGTTGGAACATCAACAGGTTTAACTCAGCCCTCAGTGGCAGTAGTTGTACAGCTGCTGATGAATAGATAAAATCCAGTGTTGGCAGGGGGCACAGCAGGTGCACAATGAAATGAAGAATAAATCAGTGACCAATAAGAGCTGCAGATCAAATGGTATTTTGACTAATGAACTCAATGCACAAGGGGTTAGGCATTTCTGCTTTTATGGTCTCTGTTTTCTTTTTGTTGGTGAAAAATGGGCACAGATGTTCTATGTAGGATAAAGTAACTCTGATCAGTCTTAAATTTCTGACATTTTTCAAGTACAAACTTGGTGTTGTGTATATATAACAATCTTACATAAATTCCTGTGTTAATTGCCATCTCACATTTTTCCCTGTATTAAAAGTTAACTTGCTGTCCTGATTTCTGCTATTATTTGCAGTTGTTGCTTTAAAATAGGAGTTTGACCATACTAACCAGTGTTACCTTGAGTCTTCAATTTTTAGTCTGTTCCTCAGTCCATACAAATGGAGAGAATATAATTTTATGGATAATGTAATTTAATACCTCCTTATCAAGCATGTGAAATTACTAAGTTATTATATTTTTCTTTTCCATCTTTTGCTAGGCCATCAAAAATACTAATTTTACACTATTTCTCCTGTATGGCTGTCACCTGTGTTACTTGTAATAGCAATTAACTGCAGTTTAAAGCCCTTTGTGTGCATTCGTCAAGTTTGCCACTTTTATTCCACTGTTCGCCTGTGAAGATGCTAATCATGAGATGGTTTCTGCATAATCATTGATTGTAGAGAAGCATTTAGTATGGCCCCTGTGCCAGCTGAGCCCTACCACCCAAAATTGTGCTGTCTGCATCAGAGCTCAGAGACAAAGGCATTGTTGTGTTCTGCTTCATGTGATTAAAGCATTACCAAGGTGGTGTTAGTGCACTAAAGAGTGGAGCTATTAGTGATGACATAATTTTTAGAAGCTGAGATCTGTGTTTGTCATTAAATACATTGTGTCTAAACTCAGTTCTTCCTCTTTAAAAGCCTTTTTGTTTTACTATGGGGATAAAATAATTGAACCCTTTGCAGCAGTGTATGGCAACACTGAACTTCCTACACATTATGTGTTTAGAGTGGTAACTGCTGAGTAAATTTGAACATCATTCAACAACTTGCGTAATAGAGTTTTTTTATTATATACTTTGTAGTTAATTTGCAGTTCAGGAACTTGAAGTTATTTGTATGCTATGCACTTAACCTAACTGCTAGAAAATACTTGTGAAGTTGTTTTTTAAAAGCATCATCTTTAAAAGGCCAAATGTTGAAGAAGTATTAATCATTGGTCTGTTTTATATAGTGAAAACAGTATAATACTTTTTTTGACGTTTTGTTTTTTTTTTTAAGGGAACTGCCTTTTGAGCTGCAAAAAGTTTTTGATAAGGAGGAGGTAGAAGTGAAAGTGGAAGATAAAAAAGATAAGGTGTATTTGTCATCGAAAAAGCCAATGTTTCATCCCTTTTCTGGACATGGTTACAGATTAGGAAGGTGAGTAGGCTGATGTGATCTATGACTGAGTAGCTGAAGGGAACTATACCTATGGTTAAGGATCAAAATTCAGGTGGGAAGCAATCTCTGGAGTTTTCTAATCTAAGCTCCTGCTCAAAGTGGGGTCATCTGTGAGGACAGATGAGGTTACTCAGGCTTTTATCTAATTGAGTCTTGAAATCCCATAAGAGCAGAGGCTGTGCAGCTTTCTTGAGTGCTAGACTGTTCTTATGGGAAAGATTTTTTTTCCTCCTATCCAATCTGAATGCCTCTCATTGTAATTTCTGTCCCCCATAACAAGCATCACCCCCTCCTGCAGACCTTGGCAGGCTGCTTCTAGCTGCCCCACAACCACACCACCATGTCTTCCACAGGCTGAAAAAGCTGTTCTCCTCCAGCGTCTGCTGACAGTGTGAGTGCACCATCCTGCAGGCATCTTGGTGTCTCTCCATGAAGCTTGGGGGTTCATTGGCTCCCACAATCCATTGGACGTGTTGCTGTGTTGATACAGCCTGGAAACTCTTGGCTTTCTTTGTTCATGGTCTCAGTATTAGCAGAACAGTTTCCAGCTGAAATGCTGTCACTCTTCTATTCTGTGATTTTAGAGAAAAGAATCTCTTTAAGCTGTATAAGCTATAGTTTGAGAAGAGGGGAGAGTATGACAATCCCATAAAGAGAACTGAAGAAGGAAGAGGTTATTTTGCATTCTCTTAAAATTGTTCAGTAATTTATCATGCATGTATTTCAGTAAGGCATTTTAGCATTCTACAGTGAACCGTGTCACTTCTGTAGTTGGAGAGTGTCAGCCACTCATGCCAGTGCTAAAACTGGACTTGACTTACAACCAAACAATTACTGTATTTTGGAAGGCTGTTGTACAGCAACAGGCCAGAAGTTCATTTATTTGATCCCTGTGACTTCTGCTTACTCCAGCCACATGATCTGCTTGGCATATCCTTGTCATGCAAGACTTGTATGCCTATAAAAGCAGGCTCTGGCCTAGGGAACAAGACATGTTCAGTGACCAGGAGCCTACAGGAGGTATCACAGGTGGCACTGCTGAGTGACCTGCAGGCTGAGGTTCCTAAGCTGTGGTGAGCCTTAGGTGAACAGCTTGTTTCAGTTAAGTGGGACGGGTTTGGCTGCTAGGGCCCAGAGCTTGTGCTGAGGGAAAGCCTGACCTGGGCAGAAACAGCTGAGGCGAGGGAAGAAGATAATGTGCAGAGCAAAAGACTGATAAAGGTGAAAGGGTGAGTGGTTCCAGGCTGATTTAGAGAAGCAAGTTTCTGGTTTTTGAGTTAATCTGTAGTACAGTCCATTCAGTTGTTCCATGCTTGAGTAGGTACAGTGGAGAAAACATTCCCTCGAGAGATGGGTGAGATGCTGCAAGACTTGCTTTTGGTGGCGCAGAAATCCTGAGCAAACAGGAGTCAAAAACTTAACCTTATTTTATCTGCAAGTAGAGCTGTTCATAACAAAATGAAAAAGATCTTCAGTGTGCTGAGTTTCTGCTGCTAACCAGTGCTAAATGCCAGGTTCTTCAGTCACTTGTGCTCTGCCATGCCTACAGCAAGTAATGATCTTGCTTCCCTGTAGGCAAGTTCGGTTTCAGGAACCTGCTAATCTGTGAATTTCGGTTGACTGGTCTTGTACTCTGAGACATTCTACAACTTGCTCAGCATTTTTTTTTTCCTACTCTTGCTTGTCTATTCTGTGCTATGCTATCAAAGCCTTTTCCTTAAAGACAAGTAAACATTTTTGCCAATGTTGGAAACATGAGCCATAAGTGCTCCTACTCCATAAAGTAGTGCTCACTTCCTGCTGTTAATAAATGTTCATTGCATGAATACACCACACTTGCAGCAGAAAAGCTTTGTGGGGCAGCAGCAGAGCTGGCTGAGACACAGAACAAGTTTTAAGCTATAGCTGTCCTTTTCCACAATTGGGTTTGCATGATTAGTCAGAGATGAGAGAGACAAATGGCTGAAGGGTTTACTTCAGCTTATAGCATAGCTAAACTTCTGTTTAGCAAATAAACTTATAAAATTAATATTGTATATTTTGTCAGTGTTCCCAAGTGGAGGGATTTTGTAATGGATGAACCATTAAGAATTGGCCTATTGACTAGTTCTCAAGACTTCTGTTGGAGGATCTAGAAATAACATATACATTGATACAGTTCAGACAAGCTTGATCCTCTGCCTTTTTGTTCTACAGAAATAAGTAAGACATACCGAAATTTTTCAGTGTACCTTATGAACCTGTGTAACTAATGGGTATACTGTCGCCTTGATTTTTCAGCCTTCTGTTTGTGGTGCACAGTTTCGTAGTTCAGGTTGTTTCTCACACATGGGTGTTACAAATAGAAGCAATGTTTTCCTTAGTCAAGGTAGTTTACATTCTTTGTTTAGAGATTGGGACAGCTGATGGACAGTTGTCTTGACCAATGGGATGGGGAGGGGTGTCAATCTTCTCCCCCAGTCCCTGGTCTTTGTAGAAATACTATAAAAGTGGAGTCAGATTTTCATAATAAACAGTTCATGCCTTCTCACTAAAGTAAGTGTCTGTGTGTATCTGTGTGTCGAACAGCGACAGTATAGTCTGGTTTACCTATTACTTATTCATAGTTTATGACTAGATTTGCAACCCCACTTTTCTATTGAGCTAATCTATACATCTTTGAGACAGCCTTAGAAACGTGTTAATTAAACTATTGACTGAAATCCCTTGTAGCAAAGCAAGCTTGCTCTGTAACCTCATTAGGGTAAAGCATTGTGTGTCAAGCTGCTTAACCATCAGTCAGGGTAAGGCATGATACCTAACTGCTGGGCTTTTTCTTGTCAGAAAGTTGACAGGATGCTCTTACATCTCTTCAATCTCTAGTTTACATCTTCTGTTGATAATCTTATAAAAGGAATAAGCCTTAAAAGGAGTTACAATGCTTCAATCTCAGGCTAATAAGACTTGGATTCTTGGGTTTTGGCTTTAGTCAGAGTTCCCACCACTAGATGGCTTTATCTGTCAGTTCTGCAAGAGAAAAGTTTTTACATGTAGAAGTGCTTCAAATCTTGGGGAATAGAGATGTTCTAACTTTCTCTTATAGCTTCACTTAATGTATTGGCTTCAGTCTCATACACTTTCTATTGAAAGAATCACCTCCAGTGTCTGCTGCATATGGAGATGTGACTGTGAGGGAAGTTGGTCTGGGAATGACAACAAAATCTGTGTCCATGCAGGACAGTTGTCTGAGCTACAGCTGTGACCAACATAGCCCAGCCCAGCCTGAGGCAGACCCCGCGGCTGAGCACCTCTGCAGCCTCTGCTGTCCTGGAGGCAGCTCACTCACATGAGTTCTGCAGTGTCTGAACCAGCAGCTAAAACTGGGAGATAGCAAGAGCAGGGCATTGCTGGACTGAAGTATGACTTGAAATTAAATTTTTTTATCTCTGCCTCCAAAACTGTTTAACATTATCTTGCTGGTACTCAAGCTTTTATTCCTTATCTGGAGGGCAGTTAAGCTTTATTTTATATTGAGGTCAAGCATGAACAGAAGCTGTTTGTGAGACAGTGAGGCAGGTGGATGCTAGTACATCACCTGTACTAGTAGTGCCAGAATATTTTACAGATGTGCCTCTTGTAATTTGTTGGTGCTGAGTCCTTGTGCTCCAGCTGATTTCTGTGTAATGCAAAACAGTTCTGTACCTCTTACCTGTCTCCAGTCACAGTGGACATCTCCTATTACTCACTTAGAAACGAGATTTCTTGATTCTTACTCTTTTTGCTGAGTTTCTGTGGAAGATACAAAAAAGTGCCTCTACGTGCTAATATCCTGGAAGTTAGGGCAGCACTTACCTGGGCAATAAAAGTTTTTGAAATACCTCTGACTAAACTTGTGTTTAAGAGCTCCAGCTTTATTAGCCTGAACATATTAAGTCATTAGCTAATAATAAATTAGCTGTGACTTTCCTGCCTTATGAACAAACTAATACTGGTACAAGAACATAAAAACGAGGTTTGTCTGCAAAGCAGGTGGGCAGTATAGTTAAGACTGTTACTCTATGGACATCAGTTACCCACTTCTCTCTCAAGAAACTGTAACTCACCAATTTTCTGTGCAAAGGGGGCTTTTTGCAAACTGCCATGTAGAGCTCATGTAGTCTGTGACCACAGTTGAGCTCAGAGGAGAGATGGTAACTCCTTAAATCACTGCTATTGTTCTGCAAGCAAACATCTGGTTATACTCACAGGAGCTGAGAATGTGCCCATTGGATCAGGCCCAATGAGGACTTAAACTCTACATGCTGAACAAGCTTAGTCATGAAAGAAGCACTAAGCTCTAGACATTTCTTCAGAATAAAAATGTTTGCCAGCAGTTTTTTTATTGTTTATTTTTTAAGACCATGCACTTGGACTGAGGTCCATGCATTCTGTCAAGTCATTTTATGAGTCTTTGTCCCTGTGGTTGGGTCAGCTGTTGAAAATGCCTTAGGAAAAAAAACTGCTGTGTGCATCAGTCTGGATTTTTCACATTAAGTCAATTTTTCTGATAGATGAGTGATTCTTCTAAGCTGAGATAGATGATGCTGGAGTCTAAATCAAGGCTAACAACATTCAGGTAAATTGAATTACTGTAATCACATTACACTGAAAATTAACTTTGAGTATGCAAATTCAGTACTCAACCCCCTTAAAGTTTCACCTGTGTGATTACAGTACAAAAATGCATGAAGACTCTTCAGACAGTTTTGTCTCTTGTATATTCCTATTTAATCCTCTGATATTTAAAGTTCCTTTCCATCTTATAAAAATGTTAACCCAAGCAAACTGAAATTCTTTAGCATGTTTTAGTCTTTAAGAGAGAATAATGACATACATGTAGGAAAAAAAATAGGGAAGAAAGAAAAAAGCTGGTATTTGTGTCAGCGTTCCAGTATTTGTTCAAATGAAAAGTCATCAGCACACTGTGCTACGGGGCAGAAAGCTCCAGAAGCAGAGGTCTGGAGGGAAGTTTGATCTTTCATGTGTACACAGAAGCCATAACCCCACGTGGCTTTTCTTTTCAGTGCTACTCCAAAGATAATCTCTAAAGTGAGAGATGATCATCCAGGACCTGATGACAGAAGACACCTGCCTTTAGTACCCTTGAATGATTTGGAGCCTATCACCAGTGTCCAGATTTGGTTAGCTGATGGGGAAAGGATAATTCAGAAATTCAATGTTTCTCACAGGTATGATTTATTTTAACACTGTCATACCTATTTGCATCTAAACTACTTGTCTTAATGTCTGTACATTTTAGTTTCTATTTAATTTCTATGACTAATCTACCTCCTTAGTTCACTTAGCACTGGACTGCTCTTCAATTGGGTCTGGAAAACCTTTGAAATTTTGAGAAATCTTTTAGCTGACAAGAGAAGTGCATAAGAGAAATGTGAACTGTTAAAAGTCAGCTCATAAATGAGTGCAAAGGAAAATTTGAGCAAACTGTGATCCTTTGTAGGTTAAAGAAAGTTAATGTGTTCATATTGCTCATTACTAGAAGAAATAGCTTTTAACATGATCGATCTCTCACAAAACAGTTACATCTGGAACAAATGCCTTAGTGAAAAGCCTGCTGGTCATTGGGCACAGGCAGCACCACAGGTGGGATCTGGAAAAAGGGATTTAGAGTTAAGCCAGAGAAACCTCTGGGGAGGGCTGGCGTCACTGCACTGGGCACAGAGTGCATCCCCCTGCATGTCAACATGGACAGAATGGAATACACACAGTGTGTTTAATTCTTAATTAATAAAATTTCTGGTTCCCAAAGAGGCTTAGAAATGAGGATAATGTCAGAAGGTGTCAGCATAGCACATGTGGGCAGGAGCTTTGAGAAAGTGGGATTAACACTTTACCGTTAAATTGTAGAGCTACTGTCTTTAGAGATCTTTCTCAAATCCGAATTTGAGACATTACTGCAGTACTATACAGTCATGTCATGTGAAAAGGATATGCTGCCTGTGCTTCTCTGTGAAGCAATTTAAAAGTATCACAGATTTAATACAACCCAGGCTGCTGTCAAGATAAACTGTGTGTCTGTGACTGGTCAGAAGGAAAGCTCAGCTGTTGAAGGTTAATGACTGTAGTGTTTTCTTTGACTTGTACTAATTTACTACTGTTAGTGGTCTGAGATACAAACTGAAACACTGTTGTGATGTACTGCTGAAGGGTAAATTGCTATTTTAATTATAAATACTTCATTGAAGGGCTTCATATCTCAATTATTCCAGGTCCCATACACTTAAATATATTTAGAAGCTTTTTGTCTTCATAGTAAATAGCAGTTTGAACAGCTGCTAAGTGCTTTTGAGAGGAAAAAAATCTGAGATAAGCAGAACAGAAGCTTTACTGGTGTAATGCTCTTTTTGAAGTACTGTGCAATAAATATTCTATCATAACATAGCTTCTCACCACAAGACCAGCATGTTTGTGCTGTACACAGTACTTACGTGTAACCTGATAAGAACTGGAGAGAAATCCTTTTGGAGTTCATATGTTTATTGCATACACAGCACTCCTTTCAGTGCACAAGACATTCAGCTATTTGTTAACTAAGGTATAAATTAATGGCATGTACCACATAGGTAGCGTATTACCCAGGGTCTGGGTAAATTGATGACTTTTAGCTGTTTGCAGGTAGACTGTGTAGGTGCCACAGTAACTGCTGCTTTAGATATGGGTTGATGACTGGTAAAAGATTGGAGCAGAAGCACAGGAAGCACTGTAGTGTTGCAGTGTTGGGAACTGCGTCACGAGAGTGCAGCAACTAGGAGAGCAGAGCTGTAGGAATAGCACACAGAGCTGTGTCCTGGATCGAGTTGTGTCCCCTCTCCAGCGCTTAATACATTTGTGTGACCCTGGAGCCTCAGGTATGGAGCCTGGAAAGAAATATGTTCACCCCGAAGCAGAGAGCTAGTGGCTAATTGCCTGAGTTGCTCTTGGAACCCGATGAAATTTGATATAATGCATGTAGACACCTGTAAATGTCCAACCAAAAGTTTAGTCCTGCTTGAGGTTTTTCAGGCTCTTGGCTTACAAGACCAAGCAGTGTTTCTGTGTTGAGGCCTTTGTGCACAGGAACTAGTTTTTGTTTTGCTGGCTGTTTCTGTCCTGGTGAGTGTGGCTGAGGCATGGAAACTCTTGGGCATCTGTGCTGCTAAACTGTTAGGATGGCATTGCCCTAAGCCAACCAGCACTTCCTCAGTCAATATCTAGCCATGCACGGTTCAGATGTTAGCCCAGGTCCTGGACCATTCCCAAGGGACAGTAAACCTCATGGGAAACCCTGTGCATATGGGAGAGGAAGGATGAATTTAGCAATTTGCCAGCAGCCAGTCTGCCAGTTGGCCTCAGGACCAGGGAATGGACATTGACACTGTGTTAACTTTATTCTTACAGATGTATCTTCTCATTTTCACTTTCAAATCAGTCAAGCCTCATTCTTCCACAGCAAAACTGCTGTCTCGCTCAGTAGTTGCAAGGCTCTTCATAGACAGACTGAATCTGTAATAAATTCACTGTGCCCCTACTTTGGGAGGATGGGACTGTACTTAGACCTAGTCAATGTATCAGCTGTCCAAATAGTTTTTTGCAAACCCTTTATTTTTATTATGGTTCCACTACATGAACCACACACTGGAGGCATCTTTATTTTAGCTCTTGGCTACCGAACTCTCAGGTAAGAGCTCCACCAGCTGGTTAGGAAATGGTAGGTTTGGGTAACTACCGTCTGAGCCACAATGGTGCATTTGAGTGCTCAGAATGAGACACTCAGCCTTGTCTCCTTGGGAGTACTCTCAGAGCATGCAGACCTTGGTCTTTGCCTCCCAAGTGGATCAGGCATTTCAGGATACTAGCTCATCTGTATTGCTCCAGTTCTCTGCTGTCAGGCATTCCATGAAGTGGTGTTTCATTCCTGTCCTGTGGTGGCTCTGTGTGTTATGCACATGTGTGTGGATTGCAGTGAGGAAATGCTAATGCTGAGTTTTCTTACTCTCTTGGCAGAATCAGCCATGTCAGAGACTTCATAACAAAGTATCAAGGATCTGAGGGAAGTGTTCCTTTCACACTGACGACCTCCCTGCCTTTTCGAGAGCTGCAGGATGAGACACTCACACTTGAGGAAGCAAAGTTGCAAAATGCTGTTGTTGTTCAGAGACTTCGGAAAACAACTGAACCATTCAGACTCTTAATGATAAAAGCACCTGACAATGACTACAAAACTGCTGCTACACCTAATGGACAACTCAAGAATGAGCAAAAAAATGCTATCAATAGTACAAGATCAAATTAGCTTTTAACTGACCAAAAATTATCTGCAGGGTGAACTAGGCAAAACCAAAAATGTAACCAGCAATATGTGGATGCCCTCACATCCTCATGTACTGTGCTCTTAGAGAGCAGAATGGGTGCTGTGCTGTTGTCTGCTATAACAGAGGTATTTTCAGCTAAATTCGGTGGTCAGAGCCTGGCTGTATAATGTAGCAGAGGTAACTGTACAGCAGACCATCCTTAGAATTTCCTTAGGTAAAAAGCTCCTTAGTTATTTAATAAGTGGGTCTAGGTGGAACAGTTCTCTGAGACTTAACTACTGATAGCACCTTTTAAGGAAAAATAGTATTTATTTTTGCACTTTGGACTAAAGTGAAACATTTCACTTGCATCGTAGTGTAAACTGCTGCAGTTTGCATTCTTCTCACAGTAACTCTTTGACAACCCATACTGCAGGCAAGCTCACATTTGAACTCCAACTTGAAAATCTTCAGGATGTAACTTTTATCACAAGATCTGCAGTGTAATAATGTTCTGTCAAGTCTTCACATGGTGGTAGATGGATGTGTGAGAAGACACAAATGAGGTAGTCTGGTGCATACTCCATATGAAGTGCCTCAAAGTAAGCTGGGAAGGAATTGTTCTTATCAATGGTTGAAGTGGTTTCTGCTTCTTTTGGGCTGTTACGGGTGTCTTGCAGATCAGGTGATGTTAAACTACCTAGCTCATTAGCATAGGGTCCCACTTGTAGCTTTGTCACACAGAAACTTCAGCTTTTTTGGCTATCACCAAAAGGCAGGAGTAGTAATTTAGAGGGACACAGTTGTTTTTGTACTATTTATCTGCCTCTGTCCTGAACTGACCGGCTGATGGAGACACTAATTGCATGTGGTCAAGTTTCAAGGATGTTGAAAATCTCTACTTGAAAACTGAAATTTTTCTCTCCACTTTGCTCCATTTCCATCCAAATCTTTTATTTTGCTATTCATGTACTTGAGACATAAAGTTTGTAGCCAACAATCTGTGTTTTGCTAAAAGAGAAAACAACATAAAGACTCAATATTTTGTACTGTGTTTACTAAGCATATGGGTTTGTGAATGGAACTAAAATCTCCAGGTAAGACATAACCCAGGATCTGCAGCAAGTCCTGACTCCACTGTGCTACCTGTGCCAAAGGATGGTTGTTGGGGTTTTTCTTCTTTTGTGTGGTTAAGTGAAAGATGGGTTTGGGTTTTCCTGGTTTTGTTCTAAATAGAAAATCACTTCACTGGAGCAACTTGTATTCTAAAAAGTAGTGAGACTTCAGAGGAGGGGTGTACTCTCCTTCATTCCCAGGGATATAAAACTGGTTTGCTTCAGCATCTCTTACACTACTTGAAATGAAAGTCAACTGGGCAAATATCTATTCAGTGTCCTCAGAAAGCAAAGCTCTGGAAACTATGCCTTTAAGTGCTTTCCAGTGCTACAAACTTCCTGTGCTACTGTGCCATTCAGGTTTATGTAGCAAGAGGTGCAATTAAATTTTCTTTGCTCTTGCACTGACTCCTGTATGAAAAACAAAAATAAATGTGCAGACAAATCCAGTAGTAAAATTGAAAAGACAAAACACGTACAGACACAGCTCCAACCCTCAGTTCCCAGGGCTTCCTGGACAGGGAATTTTATTAATCAGTGCTTTCAAAATTGTCTTAATATAAAACTTAATATTAGAAAAGAACATGTGGTTGATTGTGAACTCAGTTGTTCTATCTAAAAGGTGCATGAAATGTCAAAAGTAACAGTGTACTACTATTCATGCATGTGCAGCACAAAAATTTGAGGAAATAAATAGTGTAAGATTGAAATTGAAGGTGGGAGTGTAAAAATCTGAAATGGGTAAATCCATTTTGCTTGCTATCTTTTGGAAGGAGCAGGAAGTATTTTGTATTTCAACACTGATTTGTATCTGCTACCAGCATTTTAAGAGATTGGGCAGTTTGGTGCTTTACTAAAACCAACTGTCTGCAGCTTTGGTGTACTTGAGTGTGCATTTGCCGTTTGAAAGTGTCATGATCTTAATTACAAAATGAGAGAAAATCCTTGAAAAGTCTGAAGTGATGCTGGCTACCTTAATCCCATGCTAGATTAGAAAGTGCCTTTAAAAAAGGACATGAAACTGTGATGGAATAATACTTCCTAATTTGGAGAAAATCTTTTGAATGAGTAGGAGACTTTCCTAAATCTAATTGGTTTTGGTCAAGTTTGTAAGGACTGATTAGCTACCTGTAGTGCCTGTAGACAGCAACTGTGTGTTGGTCAAACAACAGCATAACTTCCTTGATCAGTGCTAGAATTTTTGAAACACAAATACTATCAGTTATTCATTGTTTCTTCACAAGCCTTTGCTGTTTTGAGTAAAGCCGGTGCCTGAAGATATTTTACAGCAAAACTGAAACTGCCAAGAGGAGAACAACAAAAGGCAATGTTTTCTGTAGTTTTCCCTTTATGAAGAAACATGCAAATGCGGGTAAAAAGGATTTAATGTGTTATGAAGACAGTGTGTAAAGACAAAACAACCTAAATGTTGAATTTGAGTGTTAGATGCATGCCTTGTATTTAGCTTGGTACTGGGCAATCTGTCTGCATTGGAGCTCATCGGGCATCAGCCTCCAGAGACCCCCTTCTGAAAGTTTTAATAAGGTGTGTTAAGGCCACAATCTCAGTTTTCTGTTAAAGGTGGGGTTTTTAAAAAAATATTTAATGCCTTATTCGTTCAGAATTTTGCAAATTTGCTTTAGTTATTCCTACCAGATGAGACTGCACAGGATTTAAATGTCAGTACTTCCTGGCCTGGTTAGCAGTGCCTGCCCAGTACCCACCAGGTGACCCTGTCAGTAGCAGAGCTCTTCGAATCAGTAACGCCAAAAAGCCCCAGGTGTAGAGATTGATTAGTCATAATCTCCCCAAGACAAGCAGGTCCTGTGTCCTGTTGGCTTCTTTAAACCCTCTTCTCTTAGGCTACCTCACTGTTGAAAGGGTTCATACCTCAAAATGCAATTTGTGTTTCCTCTGATGCAGAGCATGCGTGCAGGAGCGCTTTCCCAGGGGCAGGGTGGTGGTGAATTCGTGTGTTCTAGATAAGAGTGGTGGCTCGGGGGCAGCAGAATCACAGAATCAGGGAGGTTTCCAGAGACCTCTGAGACCATCGAGTCCCATCTATGACCGATCACTACCTTGTCAACCAGCCCACGGTGCTGACCGTGGCCACACGCAGTCTTTCCTTAAGTAGCTCCAGGGCCGGTGGCTCCCTGGGCAGCCCCTTACAGTCTCTAAACCTCCCCAATGGAAGAATTCCCCGCACCGTGTCCGGGCTCAAGGGCGGCTGTTGTGCGATCTCCGTCCAGCGTGCTTCTCCACCCCTGCGTATCGGGAAACCGCACATCTCTTCAAGGGGCAGAGGCGGCGTTTTGGGGCCGGATGAAAACAGCCTCTTGCCTTGAGGCTGTGGCCGCCGGGAGCTGCCCCGCTCCTCTCCCCGCGGAGGGGCCGGGGAGGGCCGGAGGGCGCGGGGTGTGGGGGCTCGGAGGGGCGGGATGCCCTGTCCCGGGCCGGGCGGGCAGCGCCGGCGCCTTGGCCCCCGCGGGGCGC
>WBMY01014138.1:21116-40846 GCA_013397315.1 Donacobius atricapilla
CGGGGCCCCGCCACGCCGGCGTTTCGCTTCCGTCGCGGGCACTCGGCGGGGCTGGGGCAGCCCGGGGTTGTGCGGGGCTTCGTGCGCGGCCCCGGCGAGTACCTGGAACAGCTCTTGAGCCCTTCCCGCCGCCCCTGCTCACCGGGCAGCGCCGCAAGCCCGGGGTTTTCCCCGGAATGCGCTGCTCGGGGTTTGCTCGCTGTCCGCTGCTGTGCCAGGGAAAAGCACCTTCGCTTCCCGCCCTCTGTCTCCTCGAGGGCTGCCTCCCGGCCCGAGGCAGGCGGGATGCGGGAGGCAGCAGGGGTTCGCTCCGCCGGAGCCGCAGACACTCCCGATTTTCAGGAGTGCTGCGCTGTGAGCGGGGGCATCTCACGCTGCCTCCTCATGCTCGGGGCTCGCCGCGGTAGGAGTGGGAGGCAGGTGAGGGTGAGCAAGGACCAACCAGTTCCTTTCCCCAACTCCTTGGCTCTTGAGGGAGCACCAGGTGAAACTGGGGAGAGGCAGCTTCCAAAGGGAGCGGGTGAGGAAGCTTTCCCCAGCACGCTGAGGGGCGTTGAGCCCATGGAGCTCTTCTGACACCTGGCGCGTCCCGTTCGGGCTTGAAATTTTGTGGCTGGGAAGCATCTGAGTGAATTAATGACATAAGTCTGCAGATGTTGCACAGATACACCGTCTTTGCCTCACGGAATTCCTCAGAGCTGCGTTGCCAGCAGCTGGAAGAATATCCTGAGAAAGCACCGCGGTATCCCACCTTACTCATACGTCCTTTCTAGGTGTGTGCACAGAAGCCCTACTCCTGTTTTCTTCCACTCAGGGGTGGGCTGGTGTCACTAAGAAACCTGAAACCAGTCCTCAAGGTGCTCGGTGTGAAGGACCTGGGATGCTACCCGCGCCTGCCGCACTCGTGTTTTCAAGAGGCAGTTGTTTGGTCACTCACAGAACAGAAATTACCAGTGATAATTCCACGCTGAGAGAAAAGCTGACTCAAAAGCTGCTCCTCGCTAGCTACATTTCATTGTTTCTCAGATAAACCTAGGCTAGTATTTATCTTTGAGTCACAGGTTTCGCTCTATGTTCTTACTGCTTTTAAATGACTTGTTGGTTCAGTTCTGCACTCCACTGATAACGAATAGCTTAAGACAAAACGTGGCTGCTCCCTATGCCTATAACAGAGTTGCTGAGCTGTTTTCAATGAGCTGAAACACTTTCTGTAGAAATAAGATGTTCTACTATAAATATTGTATTCAATTTCTGTTCTGTTGGGGAAGGGAAAATTTACAAGTATAGTTTTAATTTACAAGAGAATTAAGGGAACTACAGTGTAGGAGAAACATTAATTTTCCCTAACAATGTTTAAGCTTTCTATTTAAGGAGCAAAATAAAATCTCTCAGTTATTATGCTTTCTTGGTTTGCCTTGAAACATAATTAAATTTGCTATGATAGGAGTATGTATAAGTGCGAAATTTTCAAGTTAACCGGAGAACAACAAACCCCCCCCCCCTTTGTTTGACCTTCCTTCATCTTACCTCTCATGCCATCATCTCACATTTCTCCTAAAGCTTTTAGAAGCAATTTGATGTTGATGTTCAACTACACCGTAAGGGTCTCGAAACAAAATTTTGATCTTACTTTTATGTTTCATTCCTTATTTGACCACTGCCTACTCATTCCTGTCTCTAATAATTTGCGGAGTACTTTCAGCTTGCTGACGAACTTGCACAGGTGAAGCAGCTTTCACTGGATTTCACAGGAATCAAGCATTTTGTGTTTTTTGAGGAAGCAATGCAGCAGGGACACCCAGCCCTTGGAGGAAAGCCCTGTGAGCTGCTGATAGCCCGTGCTCTGCCCTTGGGCACGCAGCCCTGTTCAGTGTATCCTTTGGAAGACAATTTATGTCAGCATTTATGAGCAATATCATGCAAACCCTACCAAGGCTGGGGGACTTGCTCCTGTAGATCCTGTAACAGACAGCTGCCATGTGCATCGTCTGTGCTCTTAATTGTAGGAAGTTAGAGAGAAGGAAATGCTTTGGCTTTACTGGTGCAGAAGCTTACCTTCATTTTACCACTGCATACCAAGGCAGGAAATGTGGTTGTTACTATATGAATTCAACATGGAGAGGCAAAAATCACTATGGGCTGCTGCTCTTTCAAAGACACTCCAGAATGGAGATTGCTTCTCAGCAGCTAGAAGCTCAGGGACACTCAATAAAGTTACCAGGCACAGTGACAGTAGCATTTCCTTTCACAGTACGTGTCATTTCCGTGCAGAACTGCTGTGGTGTTTATGTCTAATGTACAAACAAGTTCCAAAAGCAATTAGGCAAAATAAAACAAAACAGATATGGAACAGTGATCAGGATGTAACCTACCTTCCAGGGAGCTCATGAACTGCGGATTCCCTGTGTTTCTGTGGGTGACCAGACAGGACACCTCTGTATGCTGTGTCTATCTGACAGCTTGTTTTATTCTGAAAATAACATTCATAACCAAAATTTAATTAAAACTTAACTACTGCTGTGACCAAAGTATTAACTTTGCTTCAAGGTGATCTGGGAGCACGGTTCAGAGAGTAGTTAAACAGCATTCTGTGTGTGTGTGGAATTGCAGTGAGGCTTCGTAAAAAATGTACTAAGATTGTCAATTTTCTAACCATGAAACTGCTGTAAAGACGGGACCACCACCTGCAGCCTTTAAGTTTAGATCTTGGTTGACCATTTCATGTACCACGGCATTAATCAGATTAGTTCTTAAGAACTTGACATTCTTCCTGTTCTAAAAAAATTTTGGAACCATGTATATTATATAGAGGCATTTACTTTTTCTGCTTTACCACAGTCTTAGCTATTGAAAGGACAAGGGGCAATGGTTTCAAACTAAAAGAAGCATGTAAGAATGAAATTCTTTACTATGAAGGTGTTGTGGCCCTGGTGCAGCTTGACCAGAGCTCTGGCTTCCCCATCCCTAGAAGTGTTCAAAGCCAGGTTGGGTGGGGCTCAGAGCAACCTGGGCTAGTGGAAGGTGTCCCTACCTATAGCAGAGGGGTGGTTTGGATGATCTTCAGAAGTCCTCTCCAACCCAAACCATCCTGTGAGTCTATGAAAATTACCAGTGAAAGTAAGTGCAAAAGCAGCATTAATGACCTAAAAGTTTTCTTCCATTTTTGAGGTTGCAATAGGGTACAGGATTTGCATTGCAGTGGTTTGTATCTCTTGATTTCAAAGTCATTTTGCAATGCTTGGAGATCAGGAGGGAAAGTATAAAGGGAAAGCAAACTTTAAAAGTAATTTAATGCTTAAAAAATAGAACTTTAGAAAGGGAATGACTAAAAAATAAAAAAGTGAGACAAAGTTTTAACGTACGCAACCCCTGGAGCAAAGCTCAAGGGGATGGCAATGGGTCAAGCTAGCAAAATTCTGTGGACCCACAAGTCTAGTAAAACGCTTGTATGGAAAATGAAGAGTTACTTTGGACAGCAAATATGTGTATGGTCTGTTTGCAATCTCTTATCAAATTATAGTATCATTGTTACAATGAAGTCTGTCTTGTGACTGTTGCTCTTTTTTTCCCCCCCAACAAGGAAGAAAATTGCCAATTCAGTGTGAAGTGAGGCCTGATGTGGTGGTAACATTTTGCAGCTCATGCCCTGACAGTGTCTGCTTTCCTTGGGTGTAGTAATGGGATCCCACCCTGTCTTTTTCTGGGAAAACACAAAAAGGAAGGAGTCCTGATACTTGTGCTTGTTTGTTCACACCCACTCTGATAAAACAGTTCAAAGGGAAATGTTTAGATGATGAAAGGCACTGCCTAGAACTGTAAAACTTCTCAAAACTGTTACAGAGTAAAGATGATGGGTTAGTCAATTTTAAAATGTTCAGAAATTAGGTATGTGTCAGAATATCATCATGGTGGGTTTTGTCTCCATATCTCTATTTTTGTCCCAATCTAACATAAGAATTAAGGGCTTGTGTAGTCAGTTCAGAGAGAAGACAGACCCAGGATTGATATTGCTGTTCCTCTTCATGTTTCCTGGCTTCTGTTGACAATAAATTTTAAAGAGGGACTGAAAGTCTAAAAGTTAAAAATTTTATTTGCTGTGTTGTCCCTCTGAAAGAAATATAGGTTAACAAAGAGTCATTTTCTTTCCAAATTTTGAATTTTATGGCATAAAATCAAATCTTATATTTTTAAAGGTTTTCTAGTATCCTGGAACTTCTACTATTGGAAAAAAACCTGTGTTCTTCATTAGAATCTCTATTAGAAACTGCAATTTTTGTATTTTAGTTACCTGTATGCAACCTTATTTTTCAACATTTATCTTACTCTTATTCGACTATTATATTTGAGGGTATTCTTGCATGCTTATGGTACTTTTCAAACATCAAATGACAAATGACAGCACAGTTTTGCAATTTTTTTTACATACATTTGGAGTGATTTTCTATAAAAAACTTGAACCCAAAATCACTTACCATATGATTTCAGTTTTCACAAAGATATAGAAGAGTCAAGTCAAAAGGAAGATGTGCAAAGTCAAGTGACTTTGCCAGTGTCACACCAGCATTTCGTGACAAAGGAAGGAACAAAGCACAAATGTTTGGGATCTGTTTGGTCTGTGGAACTTTCTGTGAATGTTGTGTAATTACTGTGGTATGAGAGTATTTATCAATTATTATCTGAAAGGTTAATAAAAGAATTATTTTTAAGTAATAGTTTTCAACCTTCAAAAATATGAATTAAGCACTAAAAGACAAAAACAAGGTCAAATAATAGTGTAGCACTTCTCTGCAGCTTCTTGCTTGTTTGTAGACTTGTTTCCTTTTAATAGCTTGGGAGAGGAATGTAGGTAAGCCTGAGGGTCACTACAACTCACTTTTAGGAACACTGCAATCTGTTTTCAGGGGCTGAGTTAGAGAACAAACCCATTAAAAATCAAAGTAATGAGCACCTCAAATAGCTGTTGATGATGGGGTTGAGGGCATACGGATTTATTAGTGGAATAGTTGTGAAGCAAATACATGAAAGTGATGTTAACTATAGACTTTAACCTTATCACTTGTGTAGCTTTTAACTTGTGCACCTTGGTTTACTCATGGTTTGTTCTGCTTCCTCTCGCACAGGGGCACAGGCTCTCGATGTCCAGCAAACTGTGCTATGCCATAGGAGGTGCCCCAAACCAAGTGGCAGGGAGTGCTGCTTCTTTCTTCCTGCAGATCTACCTGCTAGACATAGCCCATGTAAGTAGCACGAGAAACATTTGCAGGCTGTAGACTTAACTCTGATATTGTCAGCCATGTTCCTGGAATGATAGAAGGGGAATTAGTTAATATATATTTTAAATTGTCTCGTTGTCATTGCCTCTAGCTGTTCAGCATCCTGGAAACTGCATAAACCTGTCCAGATTTTTTTTTTTCCCCCTAGTTTTCTTTCTGTCTTGAGATTGCTGTTGTTCACTTTTAGTTTGGGGTCACTGTTAGAACTTTCGGTGCTGTAGAGCTCACACACTTGCAGACACAAGAAAAATCAGTTCTCAGTGTCAGGAGTCAAAGAGTGTAAGATATGAGACATCTGAAAATGTTAGTATCATCATGGTTGAGGTGGCGAGTTTTGTTCATGTGGTTTAGTTAAAAATCACTCCAGTTGCACCCAGTAGCCAACATAATTTCACACAATTTTTATGTGGTTTGTCTAAGGTAATTTCATGGCAAATAAAGCTGAGTTATCCTTCCTGAGGGTTCTTTGCTTCCAGTCTGTGGCTCTCTGGTGCAGAAGCAGACCCGGTGAAACAAAGCACTAGGAGTCATCCCATTCATCTGACTTTCAGCTGCTCCAGCTAGAATTCAGGACATCAGAGACACAAAGAAAATCAATCCATAAGCAAATTTTACTGTTTGGGGTTGTCTTGTATGCATGCATGGTAACTAGAACAAGGTACTAGGATAGAAAAAAAGATTTTAGGGAATTGAGACCAAATTACAGGGGCTGTGAGAACAGCTCTGAAACTACAGGTGGGACTTCAACACTGATGATTGTTCTTATTTGCTGGAAAAAAAAAGGAGGTTCTGGATCAGATATCATTACTCATTTGCTGTGTAAAGACAGGATACAGACAAGACTGGAGGTGTCCAGAAGTTTGGGTTTATATTTTTCCTATAAAAGTCTGATATTAAAAGCTGACTTGTGACTTAATAAAATTTTCAACACAGTGAGGTGTTCATGTACAGATGAGATCATCTTGAGTGTCTTGTTGAGATCAAAGTCACAAGATGAAGAAAAGGAGCCAGTTTTGGACAGCAGTGTCAAAGGTGTCAAGTGGATAGTGTGGAATCTGAGGAGCTGGAGATGGAAAAAGGAGCTCGGGGGTACAGCAGGGAGGTGGAGCAGCTCTGACTAAAGCTGTTACCCACTGACACCAAGGATGGCAGTACAAGCCATTGGAGATGATGAAGCAGGAACTAATTAAGAAAGACTCTAACATCATTCTCCCAGGGTGCTTAGAAATATGGCAATTTCCCCATTCTTTGCTTATCACAGAGTCTGAAAATTCTCGAAGCAAGGGACTCTTCCTTCACGTGTTTGTTTTACAGTGTCCAGAAAGCTGGGGTCCCATCTGTGCATCTTTGGGCACTATATAAATAAGTGACATCAAAATAATTATTTTATTAAAAAGCTGCTACTGAAATAATTTTACTTAATGTTTGTACTGATATACTTACACTTTCATTAAGGGGCTTAATTATTTGTTCCCTGATGGTTTAATTTGTTCTCTGAAGTAGTCCTGCAGGGATGGGATTTATTTCAAGGCCTGATAAATAGCTCTGAAATCCTGTGTTCTCTCCCACACATTTTCAGGAAAGAGAATGTAATTATATAGTCACTACCTGGATTTATTTCTTGCCCACTTGGAGAGCAGGACTGTTTTAGCCTCTTGAGAGAATGTGAAAGTCACCAAGTGTAAATTTTCATACATAATCTGTATCCTTTCTAAGAAAATTATATTTTTATTAATTTTCCGTTACTTACAGTTTTTCAATTTGAGTTCCTTGTTCCACCTAAATTACCTGTATAGACTACAGACATAAATGGAACTCCAAACCACACAGGATCCTTGAGTCAAATTGCTGGAGAACACCAAAATTCTCTGATAAAAGGATTCTGGTCTTTATTCCTTTCGAGATGGGCAAATTTAGCATATTTTATCTTGTCTTTTATTAATACTGAGAAGTTTCTGGCATTGGCACTGGCAGACACTGTCTAGATTTAGGAGACAAGAAAATGCAGCCAAGGGATGTATAAGCTCATACCAATGAAGAAGACAGGGTGACTATACAGACTCCACTCCTAACATTAAAGAGATTTTGCTTTTTCCTCAAAGTTTTCTTCCACCTCTGTGTATCTAACATCCACTTCCTTTCAGTCTGTTAAAGTGATCCATACAAAATATTAATGTGGAACTCACCTAATTTGTAGGTTTTTGTTTCTGTCCCCCTCACAGCTGCAATATTTCAACCCTCCTATCTTTCTGACTGCTATTTTGTGCTTGTTTTGGCTGCCCTGTCTCTTGAGGAGCAGTAGCGACCTGTGGGCAGTCCTGGTGCAGCCCCCAGGCTGAGTCTGCCTCTGGGCTCGTGGGCTACTTGCCACCCTTCGATGGCTGTGGGAGGGCACGAGCCGGCAGAGGTGGATCAGCAAGAAGGTGGGACACAGTCCAGTGATCATCCCAGCTGCACCCCACCATAGCAATGGAATGGAGAGCCACTGTTGTTATCTGCTGGACACTGCCTTCCCCAGTCCTGCCCCCTTCACAAACTTTCTAGGGTGGAGTATGTGTCTTGGAGCTGGTGGTGACAGGAACATCGGCTGTCACTGCAATTTCACCTGGTTTGGCTAAAATGTAATGGGCATGATGTCAGAAGTCCGTAGCACCTGCCTTTTGTGCTGGTCATCCAGGACATTCAGCTATCCCTGCTTCCTTCTTTCACCTCTGAGAGAGCACCTACAGCAAATTCTGCAGGCGGGGGACCTGCACCAGCTATGTTCCTGACGACACTGCCTGGGAGACAAATATCCTTTGCAGGAAAGCAGGAAATACCTGCTCAAGCTTGGTGTTGTATCAGCTGTGTTCTCCAGGCCTTTGAAGCCCTGCTGTGTTGAAGCACAGAGATGAAGGGATCTTGTCTGCTCTTGCTGTTTAAACCACAGAGGTTCTTTCAGCAGCTTCTCTCAGTAATTGATGTGAGGAATATTCACATTTATATAGGTTTCAATGACTTGTTTTTCAGGACTATATATTTTTTTCAGGACTATAGTTGCAGTGACATGAACTGAGCACTTGGAAGAGAACCCACCTTTTTTAACCATTTTGTGATGGGAATTCCTAAGCTCTGTACAGATATATGTGAAAAAATAACTGCCTTGCCTGGGATAAACTGTATTTCTATATAGGCACTGAAGTATGGTCCATCTGGGTTAATTTCAGAGGTCTTTCTATTTAGCCATTTATATTCTTATGTAATCCATGAGCATTTTCCAAGTGAGATGGGATGGACACGTGCTGGCAACTTTGATTTGAACAGATGTGCCTTACGCAATTCAGTTGTCACCACTCAGTCCCAAATGGATAAAGTCTGTTGTGCAACAACCTCTTCCTCAGCCACATGCCACCAGTTGGCAGCCTTGTTGCTAATCTCAGGAGAGGAAGAAACATTACTGCATGTAAACAACCCCCTCTACCATTTTCCAGATCAAATCAAGATAAATATATGGGGAGATGGAGATGTGTGGGCGAAAAGCAAGAGGGTAATTACAGAGGGACTTTGTCAGATTGTATGACTAAAACAAGGACTTTGCTATTTGACTGTTTGATTAATTTTCCTCATCCTAAACACATTCTGGATATTTTCTTCCTTGCATTTTTCTCTTCTGATCCCTTAATTCACAGTGCCAATCTCAATGTCTCATTTGTTTGCTATGGGTAACCAGTAGGAATTTCTATGACAGCAGCAGACATGTTTTGTAAATGAACTATCATTATCCTTTAAAACACTGAGGTGTTTTTTTCTGGAAAGCTGCTTTATCTGTTTCATTGTATTGTGAAACAATGGCTCTTGTTTACTGTGTTCTGTCTGTACTTTCAGATTACTCCATTTCATGCCTCTTTGGTGCTGTTCATTGGCAAAGCCGCAGGTGCAGTCACTGATCCCGTTGCTGGCTTTTTTATTAGCAAAAGTAGATGGACAAAAATTGGCCGGCTCATGCCTTGGTACGTATAAATGTGTACATATATTTACATATAATATGTGAATACTGAGTGTTGTGATCATACAGCCACCTCACTGCATTAGTCTCAGGGATTGTATTCATATATAAAATAAAAGCTAAAAACTGCCATATCATCTTTCACTTGTTCACCCATGAAAACACAGAAGAGTTTTTCTACCATTGGAGATGCAAACAAAGTCAAGAGACTATATTTTTATCAAAACTAGAAGCTGAGATCTAAAACTTTCTTAAATCTCTGGCTGAATTTTCATCTTTGTCTAGATTTCTTTAGTTTGACTTCACTCGTCCACAAAGTTGGAACTTATTTGTACTTATGTCTCTTCACATCTCACATCAGCCTTCCAGGAGCTCCTTTAACTCCCCAGGCCCTTCAGTTCAGGGAAGGATGCATGCACAGATGTAGAACAGATTTGTGCATGGATGTGGAATAGATGTGACCCCATGGCACCAAAGGGCTCAGCAGCCAGCGCTGCCGTGGCACTGTGTGAGGCTCTTCTTACTGCACTCGTCGGGGTCCTGCTTCTCTTACATCCCATAGTCAGAATAGTTCATTAAAAAATCACTGTGTCTCTTACAAGGAGTAAGATACTGTAAGGTGTTGCCTTTTTTGTGAAGGAAATGTGTGATGTTTCACTGTGACATCTTACCCACGTGCACGTGCTGTCCATGTGCTCTAAGGAGAGGTTAGAACAAGTAATGTTGCCCTACAGGAATGAGGTCGACAGGTGTGAAGCAAGAAAAATTAGAAAAGATTGGGCCATGCTAGAGGAACTCAAGCTCATCTGTGCCACAAGAGCATGCGTTTGTTGGTTTTTTAATATTTTGGAAGCCAAGGGGAGATTGACTACTTTGTGAAATAGGGAGCCTTTCATAATTTTATCTCATACATTATATAGATGGGTTGTAAGATATTTTAAATTAATAGGGAATTTTTAATTAGTATAACCCCAAAACTTGATTTACAACAAAAATCTAAGAGTAAATGTGTCCTGAGCAAGGAATTTGAAATTTCAGGGAAAATGAGAGCAGATTTTTAGCTGGTTCTCTTGTTGTTGTGCAGTTTTATGGCTACAGAAACTTGTCCATGGGCAGCTTATATCTGACAAAACTGAGAAGGCAAGTAGAAGTTGAAAAAGGCTGAGATCAGGAGCTCTTGGCCCAGTAGGAACAGGGCCTTCAGGTTGAAGCTAAGCTTTTTGTCAAGTCTCATGGGAAAAGAGGAGTTTGCTGCTGTTTCTCTTTTCAGGATTTGGTTGGAGGCCAGGTAAATGATGTGATTTTTAATGACCACTGAATTAACCACGTAAGAAAGCTATCCAAAAGAATAACAATTTATACAAATGCCATTAAAAGTATCCTGATTTTTTTTTCTTTTTCTAAGTTCTCTGAAAATACAGCAAGTGCATGTGTTTATTGTTAGTGTTAAATTGATGTTAGAATGATTCCTGTCCTAGCACAAGCATGAACTTATCAGCCCTTTTCAATGTAAACCAGCTCCAACACATTTTGCATTTTTACAGGAAAAGTGCTTATCTAACCCCACCTTTTATCAAACAGCTGCATTCTTTACAGGAGGATTTTGTCTGCGCTTTTTTGGTAATGCTAATATTTTTGTGGGAATTCTGTTCCTAGACTTTAAAAGTCATGGGGCTTCCCTTAGCTTAAAAATACTTTAGTGTTTTGAATTTTTTCTGACTTCTTAATAATCTAGAATGAAGCGATGGAATTTTTCAGTCAGAAAAGCTTGCCAGAAAAGCACGAACATTAGTAAGGGAGGTGAATGTTTAACTATCACTTGATACTGTCCTCAGTATTACACAAAGTCATCAATCACTTATTTAATGGCTTTAAAAGGCAGAAGCAGACATTGGCTTGAAGTACTGGTCAAACATTTTGTCAAAAGAGATAATAGCTGACAATGAGATATTCAGCAGCTCCAGCAAGGCTTCATAAACTCCCTGGCATTAGAGAGGAAAGGAAAATGTGGGAAAGGGGAGAAAATTATGAAGAGGGTTGTTGTTAAAAAGTTGCATGAAAAAGTGACCGTGATGATATTTAGTGTGACGGCTCTGCCTGGACACCGTCTGGAAGAGCTCATGCTTTTGGAGAGGAAGGTAGATTCCCTGAGAGGTATTAGGATTTTATCCTTGTTTATGTTTTCCATTGCTCTGGGTGAACTGTGGGCTGGGGACCAGAGGGACAGAGAATACCAGAACCTGGCACTTTCCTGGTGAATGCTCAGCTCCCAGTGATGCTGTCCACCCCAAAGAGCACTGTGGAAAAGCCATTGTTTTACTAAACTATTTACCCACATTACTCTTTTGTATTCCAGGTTTTCAGTTCATGACTGCAAAATAATCAGCTGACCCCCAATGTCAGTAGTGCTGTTGTGAAGGGATTAATCTGTTTTCTGTTTTATTTGTTTGGAAATTTTTTGTTAGGATCTTGGTCATCTAAATACATTGTTCAGTGCCTGATTTACAGGAAGACAGGACAGGCCTGATGCTGCAGCTCAAACTTTTAGGAAATAATAGCATCTGACAAATTCTGTATCATGGAGTTTGACAAGTGCTATTTGCCTGAAATAGGTTTTAGACTAATGTCATTAATTTCTGGTTAATGACAATGTCTGGAGTATATGTTTCTGTGGTTGTTTTTTTTAAAATCACCTTCCACTCTGATCCTTTTGTGTTTGAAGTGATTAGGAGTTAAATGGAGGAAATGATCATAAACTCAACTAAATACAGAGTGTAGGAGCTTTCACAATGGGCTGTCCATTGTCTCTTATGCTTTTTTCCATATTTTTAGGTGCATCAATATATTTGCACTTGCTTGAAGTAGCAGTGCAGAGTCTAAGTTCACGGAAAAACCAAAGACACTAAAATTTGAAGAGGAAATCTCAACAATAAGTAAACTCATGTAAAAATTGCTGGAGTATGCAAAGACATGATGACAGAGCTTAGTTTTCAGTGATTCTTTCTAATAAATGTGTAATCTGAGACATGTGCCATGGAATGGCAATATAGGTGTGCTGTTACAGTGCATGTGAAAGGAAATTATGTCTCTTCTGACTGGGATATTAATTTAAGTGTAGCTCTTTTCTTTCAGATTTTCTAGTTTTGTTCCCGCTTTATGAAAGTATTAGTCTGTGTATTTATACATTTAATATTCATATGAATATATTTTATATTAATCTGTGTCTTTAATGCACACTAATTTTTGGTGTTTACTACAGTTAGAAAAACTGCACATAAAATAGATTGTGTTATATTGATTGTTAGCAGGAAAATTTAATGTGCTTTGCTATCATTATTTTAAGGTTGTTGATATGTGTTAATTTTCTTCTCAGGGTGCTGGCATGCACACCCTTCATGATAATCTCCTATTTTTTTATGTGGTACCTGCCTCCATTTGTATTAGGAAGAGTTGCTTGGTATCTGACTTTCCACTGCCTTTTCCAAGCACTGACCACAGTAAGTAGATAACAGGTCAGGATGTTCTCAGCAGTAACTTCCTTGTTGTCTCGTTGTCTGTCTATAATAAAGCATTTATATTTAGTAAACTTGTTTTCACATTTTACTTCTAGTGAGTTTAAGGGACAGGCTCTTTCATTTGATAAAAGAGCTCTTTTTGCTCTTTTATCAAACTCTCTGCTGGTTGATGGTTTCTGTCAATGCTTTTTCTGGTAAATGAGCAGCTAATTCATCCAGGTTATCTCCAGTGCCTTCAACTCATTCTTATATAGATGTTCAGATTCCTTATTCCAGTCAGACATCAAACTTCTCATAACTTCTGTCCTCAGGAGCAGATTAGGAATTCAGTATTCCTATGTTAAGCTTGAATATTTCCCTAGGTCCTTTGTTTCCCCAGCAGAAAGATGGTCCAGAAGGCATCCATAATGGTTTTAAATAGTTTCTTTCCTATTTCTTTTGAAAGAGAAACACAGGGTTTCCATTGCAGAGTTTTGAAAATGTACACACTTGCCATTTTTGGTGAACTCTCTTAGAAAAGCATTTTGAACAAACACTGTGGGATGCAGAGTGCAAGACTTAATTTGGCTACAGATCTCTGGGGTGGTGGGAACACCACAGAGAACTTGGTTGTTCAGACAGGTTCATGTCCCAGTTCCACTTTGAAATTGTCTTATGCTTAACTTGAATTAAGGAGTGTGTGGCACAATGGTGCTGAAAGAAAGAGTAGTTTTCACTATTATCTCCTGGATTTGCATAATTAAACCGATAATGAAATATTTTGGGTATCTGTGTAGTCTTCTGGCTTGAATAAAGTGGAAAACTGTATTTCTTCTTTATGGTTTTGCTTCCTGCTAGTTAGCTCAAGCTAGGAACATGAGAGTGTCCTAGTGTAAAGAAAGCAAAATTCTTTTGAGTCTCTCTGTGAATTATGTTTTCCTAAGGAAACTGAAGGAGCACAAGAACAAGGTAAACCCTCTGGTTATTTTATTATTTATTATTTGTATTCTGAAAGATACTGTTTTCTTTTTATATGCTTTACAAACCAAAAAGAAAAGGCAGGTCTTTGTGCTAAAAAATTGTTTGGGGGTTCTCAGTGTTCTGAATGAAAGTTCTAAATTAATTCCAAGATCCCATTAAATCATTTTCTTGGATTTCAAAGGAAAACAGCAGTTTTACCCTGATATTTCCTAAGTCATGTTCTTTCTTTCCATAGTTATTCCAAGTACCATATTCTGCCCTCACCATGTTTCTCAGCACAGACCAGAGAGACAGAGATTCTGCAACAGCATATCGTGAGTGTGATCTGGGCTCTCTCTTGGGGATTGGGGCTCAACCTGGTACAGTGGAATTCTTAATCTATAGGAAGTTCCTGGTGATTTGTGTCCCTAAACTGGACTTTTATAAGAATGTTTTAATATGTGATGAAAACTAATTTGTCTTCAAAGGAATTGCATTTTTCTAGTTAAATGGGAGATGTTAATACTTAATTGTCTCAAATTGTCTGATTAGCTATAAACTCTTTTTGGTTTATTGCTAGCCAGAGGAAACAATAAAAAATCGCTCTTCACCAAGTCAGGGTAAGGAATAATGATTTAATTTAAAGGTGATTTGTAGGGAAAAACCAAGAAACATTCAATTAAAGAAAGTATGAAAGTAATTTTGAGGAGTTTGTTGTTTTGGTCTTATTTGGGGTTCGTTGTTTTGTTTTGTTGCCTTCTTTTTTTTAGTTCATATTTCCTTAGATTTATGTGTTTTATGTTATAAATTCAAATCCCAAACCTATTTCTCAGAAAAAATGTAAGAACTCATAGAACCAAGACAGTTAACCTCACCAAAAAAGGAAAGTAATTTTGTATGCATGTTAGCACCAACTGAAATCTCTTATTTCATCTGTGTTTTTTTTAATAATTCTGGCATTCACCAAGTATTTTAATGATGGATCTTGTAATATAACTAGCACCCTAGTTATTAGTTAAAAGAATGAGACTTTCCAGACTGTATCTCTGGCTTTTCAACAACCAAAACCAAAGAAACATTTAGCTTTGAAGCAGATAAATCAGACCAAAAAAAAGTGCAGTGAAAATATTTTCAAGATTTCCTGTATAGATCATAAATTGAATGCAAAAACCAATTTTCTCCCCCTCTGCTCTCTCCAGCTCTGTTCTCATACCTTCTTTACTGTGTAACTGCATTAAGCAAGGTAAAGAAAAAAAAGTCAAATATTACATGAAAGACATTTCTGTGTCTTAACTTGTTCTTAGAGTGTTGCTTTAGAATAACTTGTAGGGGTTTTCTCTTCCTGACAAGATCCCTTTTCTCTTCCATTAGTCCTCCTAACCCTCAACATACTTGATTATGTTGAAACCCACAGAGGCACAGTGAAATAGTGAGAAATACTAAAAATGTAATGTCAAAAATTCTAAATACGATATCCCCTGAGCAACTCAGTCCCTCTCCAGAGACATGGAACATTTGTAATTTGCATTAACATCAAGTGTCTTTAAGAAAAAGTCTGGACTGGCAGTCACAGGACAGGACTAAGCAGCAGGAGATTCCAGTTGTGTTATATTGTTTGGCACTGACTGTATTCTGAGTCATCTGGCCTAAATTCTAACTAAATCCATATACCTAGTGTTTTCTATTGTCTGATTTTATGTCTTCAGAGGCTGTGCTCCAAATAAATGTGGTTTCTGATCTGTTAGTGCCATGCACGGCTTCATAGGCATGAGAAACTTGTACTCATAAAAGCTGTTGAACTCTGTGGCTGAGAGGTGTCACACATTTATAGTGTCATTTTATTGTTCAGAAAGGGTTTAACTTTTGAGTGTACAGCTGCTCTCCTAAACCAAATTAGGGTGGTGGAATGAACTATAGTTTTGACTTGTCAAATGTGGGTATTTTTGTTGATATATTTGTTTGGAGCAAAGTTTTCTTGTAATGGTTACACTTATGTGAGAATCTTTGTTTAATCTTCTTTTCTTTTTTGGTAAGTGTTTTACTTTAACACTTTTGCCTCTCTTTGGGCTTCATAGAGAATTCTTCTTGTTGATAGACTGTCTTGGATGCAGTCAGTTGTTCAGGCATTTCTTCAACTGTTAAAGAAAAACAGCTGTGTAATATGAANTAACTTTGAAGAGTTTGTTGTTTTGGTCTTATTTGGGGTTCGTTGTTTTGTTTTGTTGCCTTCTTTTTTTTAGTTCATATTTCCTTAGATTTATGTGTTTTATGTTATAAATTCAAATCCCAAACCTATTTCTCAGAAAAAATGTAAGAACTCATAGAACCAAGACAGTTAACCTCACCAAAAAAGGAAAGTAATTTTGTATGCATGTTAGCACCAACTGAAATCTCTTATTTCATCTGTGTTTTTTTTAATAATTCTGGCATTCACCAAGTATTTTAATGATGGATCTTGTAATATAACTAGCACCCTAGTTATTAGTTAAAAGAATGAGACTTTCCAGACTGTATCTCTGGCTTTTCAACAACCAAAACCAAAGAAAAATTTAGCTTTGAAGCAGATAAATCAGACCAAAAAAAAAGTGCTGTGAAAATATTTTCAAGATTTCCTGTATAGATCATAAATTGAATGCAAAAAACCAATTTTCTCCCCTTCTGCTCTCTTCAGCACAGTTCTCATACCTTCTTTACTGTGTAACTGCATTAAGCAAGGTAAAGAAAAAAAAGTCAAATATTACATGAAAGACATTTCTGTGTCTTAACTTGTTCTTAGAGTGTTGCTTTAGAATAACTTGTAGGGGTTTTCTCTTCCTGACAAGATCCCTTTTCTCTTCCATTAGTCCTCCTAACCCTCAACATACTTGATTATGTTGAAACCCACAGAGGCACAGTGAAATAGTGAGAAATACTAAAAATGTAATGTCAAAAATTCTAAATACGATATCCCCTGAGCAACTCAGTCCCTCTCCAGAGACATGGAACATTTGTAATTTGCATTAACATCAAGTGTCTTTAAGAAAAAGTCTGGACTGGCAGTCACAGGACAGGACTAAGCAGCAGGAGATTCCAGTTGTGTTATATTGTTTGGCACTGACTGTATTCTGAGTCATCTGGCCTAAATTCTAACTAAATCCATATACCTAGTGTTTTCTATTGTCTGATTTTATGTCTTCAGAGGCTGTGCTCCAAATAAATGTGGTTTCTGATCTGTTAGTGCCATGCACGGCTTCATAGGCATGTGAAACTTGTACTCATAAAAGCTGTTGAACTCTGTGGCTGAGAGGTGTCACACATTTATAGTGTCATTTTATTGTTCAGAAAGGGTTTAACTTTTGAGTGTACAGCTGCTCTCCTAAACCAAATTAGGGTGGTGGAATGAACTATAGTTTTGACTTGTCAAATGTGGGTATTTTTGTTGATATATTTGTTTGGAGCAAAGTTTTCTTGTAATGGTTACACTTATGTGAGAATCTTTGTTTAATCTTCTTTTCTTTTTTGGTAAGTGTTTTACTTTAACACTTTTGCCTCTCTTTGGGCTTCATAGAGAATTCTTCTTGTTGATAGACTGTCTTGGATGCAGTCAGTTGTTCAGGCATTTCTTCAACTGTTAAAGAAAAACAGCTGTGTAATATGAAGTGTGCTCTTAAAAATAAGGTTGGGATCAGAGGATCCATTACCCTCTGCTGGAGACAAGCAGAACTACTTATTATAAATTTTATTCTGCTGTTGCTCTTAATGCAAGGTAGAAATACTGGATTCCAAAGCTGCTTTAACATAACTCCTGCTTATATTCTGGCCAAAATATAACCTTCTTCAAGGCACAATCTGCTGGCAGATCAGCTTTCTTGGCTGACGTGGAAAGTAATACATCATAAATTCTGAGCACACAAGAACTTTGAAGGATACCTGTCCCTTAGGTCTTGCTTAGAAACTTAGAAAATAAAGTTTCACGGTGGTGGTATTTCTGGTGCCTCTAATGATGCTTCTGAGTTTTATTCCATACAAGTGCTTGATAAAATGCAGATGTAGAGCCCCAGACAAAGATTATGAATGTGTAGGTGATGTTTTGAATGAAAGGTATGATTTGAGTGTGTTGCCTTTGCACTGAGTTTGGAAGATCTGCAACACCCAACTGAGACCAGTTTGTGTCCAAACACTTCAGATCAGATTGGGGTTAGATTTCCACCATCTGCCAGGATTTTTGTGTGCATGGACTGAATTGCAACGTTGCTGGTAAGATTGGATGTGAAGTTTGGGGAAGGGGCTTTTTTTTACTTCCCATTGACTTAAATTAATGTTACAAGGCATCTCAAATTTTCTGCTCAAAAGCATTCTCAAATTGGGACCAAAGTAGCAATGGTTCAAAAAGTCCAGGTCTCCTAGGGAGCCTCTGTTCCCATTTCCTTACTGGATCTTGCATAGCTACACATGGCCTGCATTGCTGCACTGTCCGAGCCCCTCGCAGTCTCTGTGCATTGCCCTCCCTACAGATGGTGAAGTATTTTTTATTCCTTTACAGGGACACACAAAAAGCCACGTGTCTGAGGTCACCTAGGAAGGCTGTTACAGATCAGGAGACTTGAATAAACATGAACCCAGGAGCTTTTGAAAATGCCTGTCTCTTCCCAGAGGGAGTATGATAACCACCTGCTCTGGAAGCATCCCTTCAGAATCCTCCATGGTGCTTCTCAGAAAGGAACATATGACCCTGGGAGCCACTGAAAGAGAAAAATAGAAAAAAAGCCTGAAGTTTGGGTCAATGAGAAGTCCATTCCCTCACAAATGGGGAGACTTTGTCCCCATCCTTAATGTGTTTATGCATTCAGCCCTAATGTATCTTTCTGCAAAACATGTAAAGAGTCTCTGGAGCTAGGACAGGAATTCAGTTTATCCTCAAGATGAAAGACCTCCACATTATCCCCCTATGGCTCTTAATCTCAATATCCACATCTCTCATGCAGCTTGCATAGAAAAGGCTCTTCCATGGATACTTCTTCTCAAAGCTGATCAGAAAACAAATGACAAAACTCTCTTTCCTTGAAACTGTTCTATTACTGACCTTTCAGTTCTTCTGTTCTTGGCATTGCTCATTCCTATAAGAGGAAATGGTTTGATAACGTTTCTCTTCAGCGAGACAGGTCAGCAAGATTCTCATCCTCAGTGCACATTTGTGCTTCCATTTTTTAGGAATGACCATGGAAATGCTTGGGACCTTGATTGGAGCTGCACTTCAGGGACAGATTGTGGCCAGTGCTCACGTCTCTCCCCACTGCACTGTGAGTCCCTTGGCAAACACCACTGACTCCTGGCACGACACTGCCAGCATTCCAGACCCCTCAGATCCCCTGTCTCATCAAGTAAGTGTCTATGGGAACACATTGAAATATCCTACAGAGATGGGTGGGGATGTTTCTCTAATACCATATCATGTCCCGCTGGATGAGCGTGAACACAACTTCCTTGGAATCAGTGATGCTGGAGCTGAGGCAATGACCTTGTTGCAGACAATGCTTTCCATCTTTGCTGTCTTTGCAAACCCTCCTCAGTGTGACACCCGAATTTCTTTGAGGAACTTTGCAGGAGGTGCCAAACCTGTAGAGCAGCTGGGAGGGACATGGCCACCCTTTGTTGTCACTAGGGGCTGATTTACAGTTTATAGAAGCTTAGATGTAGGAAAAGCACAGTTTACCCCTCCAGAAATACTCCGCCCAGTTCTGGGACCCCAGCACAAGAAAGACACGGACATGTTAGAGCAGAGCCAGAGGAGGGTCACAAAAATGGTCAGAAGGTTGGAGGACTTCTCCTGTGAATAGAGGCTGAGAGAGTTGGATTTGTTCAGCCAGAGGAGAGGAAGTTCTAGGGATAACTTATTGCGACCTTTCAGTACAAAATGGGTTTTTTAAGAAAGATGGAAGAAACTTTTAACCAAGGCTTGTAGTGACAAGACAAGGAGGAATGGTTTTAAAGTGAAAGGGGTCCATTTAGATTAAATATTAGGAAGAATTTTTTTTTTTT
>WBMY01014138.1:40852-73913 GCA_013397315.1 Donacobius atricapilla
TTTTTTTAAACAATGAGAGTGACAAGGTTGCCCAGAGAAGGTGTGGATGCCCTATCCCTGGAAGTGTTCATCCCCAGAAGTGTCCAGCCAGGTTGGATGGGGCTCAGAGCAACCTGGTACAGTGGAAGATGTCCCTGCCCATGGCAGGGGTTTGGAGCGAGATGATCTGTGAAAGTCCCACCTAACCCAAACCATTCTATGTTTCCGTGAAAAAATTGTGGCAACAGGATCTTTCAGTTCAGTAACACTGATTTCAAAAGGTGTTACCACTGGAGACCTCCTGTACTGATTAATGGCAATTTTGTGAATGAAACTCTAAGTCCTATTTCAAATGTCTACTTTTGTGAAGGTACAAAGCATTGTTAAAAGTAAATAGTTGGTAACAGCCCCTTGGTGGGGGCAGATCTCAGTGGTTAACATGTGGAATGAACCTAGGGATCCATGCTTGTTGATTTAATTTTCCATGACAGGCTTTTCCTGTAATTTTTTTGCACAAATAATTTAATCCCCTCGTGTTTGAGTTTAATATTTTTTGAGAAACAGAGAAGGTTTTATATCTGGGAGGAAAACCTGATCCAAACCTCAGTTAACACAATTTCAGTCTTCCATTGTTTGCAGTGGTCTTGAAACAGGCCCCGAATTAAACAATTACATTGTGTAGTGTTTTTTTGCTATGTCACTTGTGAAATCAGCAGACTGTTGGTTCCAATTTACCAACTGCTGGACTCATCTTTTCTGTTTATACATTCATCTGTTGCTCTGTCAGTGCAAGTACCAACCAGTATGTAAAATACCCTATGAAGAAGATTCCTTGACCTGAATCTAACCTCAAATGCTTGATGCAAGTGCGGAAGTGCATATTTGTGCTCTTTCTAATGCAGTGGAGTAGCTCCTATTATCATGCTTCAGCAGCAGTAAAATCACAAGCTAAAGGCATGTTTTTATCTATGTTTTGGATAGATAAAAAAGGAAAGGGACAAAGCTTTGCCTCCCCCTATTCCCAGAAACTATTCTTTGCCTCTGTGCCACCTGATCCTTGGTGTTTTTTGGCACAGGCTTCTCATAGAGCTGATCTGGGCAAAGTGTGAGGACAGCTGGGCTACTTCTTTAAGTGGCCATGCCATTTTATATGTTTTTGAAGATGTTTGTTTGGTAACTTGTAGTGTGTGTTTTAACAAGACGCAGAACTTCATCCTGCCATCCTTTTTAGCTTCTGGGACAATGTTTTGATGTAGAACACTACTGTGTTTATTACATCTCTGTGAATTGTCAAGATGAGTAGCTTGAAAAGTCATGGAGCAAGCTGTATTTCATTGCAAAGAAGATTCCCTGTGAGTCTGCTTCAGACCAAAATCCCCAATTTCTATTTTGAAATCCCTGAAATGGCTTTCAAGGGAAAAAAATACACAATCTTGATTCATTTCCTTTCTGTCTAACCACATATGCTTTCCTGTCCTTTTTGAGGTAGGAAGGTGATGGAGAAACTTCACAATGGGTTGAACGTCAAGCAGTTTTTTATTTTGAAAAGCTAGCAACAATCCATAGCCTAAAGTAGCCAGAGTTTGTAGGTAGAGGCATGATCTTTCATTGCACTAGATACTAAAGCTGGGAAATGATGGGAAAGCTTTTAGACACAAACATTTTTCAGATCTGACCAGGTTACAGTGTGACTGGAAACCTGTCCTTTGTTCGCACCACACACAGCAGAATATGCACCTAATTAATTGCACAGTAAAGAGGAGATCTTGAATTGGATCTTGAATTTTGGTTGTATGACTGATGAGCATTAAGTTACAAGCTGAGGCAAGACTAGATTAATTGAACCTGACATACCTCCATAAGGGAATACATAGAAGAGGGCAATTCTTGACTTTCCTTTAGTGCCCTTTATGAGTATGACCTGGACTCTTTTTGTCACAAGGACTAATTTTTAGTTGCTCAAGAGCACATCTAGTTTTAAAAAGTACTTAGTGAACAACTTGATCTTTTTTTGCCCTTTATTGAAAGAAAGGAAGTGGAAGAAATGGTTATTTTTAAGCTCTCCTGAAGTTGTTACTACAAGCTTATGAATGGATCTTTATTACTGGAAACCAAACATGGGTATTGATAGAGTTGTAGACAGGCTAACAAGTTTTGTTCAGCATTAGAGAATCTTACTTGGCCTACCATGAGTATCCTTGATGGTTTAAGCTCAAATTACATTTAATGATGGCCTATGAAACACAACATTTAATTCAAACGCTTCAAGCAAATTAACAAATACATAAAAACAAAATATAAAATTTGTAAAGGAGTCCTGTTGCTATCCTTTTTTTCATCCCCTTCTCTCCTGGTTCAGCTACATTTCAGGCTGAAATTGCCTTGTTTTAGTGAATTCAGATATCTCCACTACTGCAGTCTGTATTCTGTGCAAGCCATACGCAACTGTGTGAAAGTACTCTGTGACTTAATTTATAGCTCCAATATAAAAAAAATTCCAAACCTTTATCCCATATAAAGAATAGCTCTGCATTCCTTTATCTCACCATGTTATTTTCTGAAATCTAAACATCTTAATAAAAGCAGTTTTCTTAAAAATTTTCTATTCTTACATGGTTCATCTGAATACTTTTGCACCTATACTAAGTGTCTTTATATTTTGAAGTACATTCTTGTAATTGCATTTTTTTATCAGCTTCTTAGACTTATAATAATTTCATCTTGAATATATAACGAATAATTTGGAATTCAGTTTTCCTATCAAATAATCATTGTTTCGTAAAGCTCTATAAGCTTTGATAACATAGTGTAAGGTAAATTATTACATCATACTAAAGCAGAATATTTTTTAAAACTTTAATCCAAAGTCCGTGTAATCAGTTAGAAACAGTAAATGTGATCTGGTGGTATGGGAGGTATCCTAGGAGGCTTTGTTCCCTTGGTTAAATGGAAACAAAGATTTCTGAATTTGTTTCAATATTTCACTAAATAACTGGGAAAAACAGCACTCAAGATACCATATTCCCAACACATCAGCATGTAGGTATGATTTGTAAATTCATGATTGTCATTATTATCATCATGTGTAAGTGCAGAAACTGTAGTAACTATGTTTACGTCAGTACTGAGGACTCTCCCATCCACCATGAAATTCCAGATTGCAGTCTGTGTAGCCAGATCAACTGGAATTACTGAAAATCAGAATGCCTCTGTGGATGATGCATGGTTTTGATCAGGTGACTCTGTATGTCTGTAGTTAGTCTCAACATAAGCAAATGTTTAAAACATTCAGGTTGCCAACACAGTAACCCTTTTGTTCATTGCTTCTCTTTTTTTAAATTTTTTTTTCTTCTTCTTCAAGAAATATATACTTATATGATCTGAATTTATTCTAAGACAGGTGTGGTTTATAAATGAACTGCAGAAGTGAACATTTGTCAGAGAGGTAGCAGACAGGCATTTGGCTGTATGCAGATGGCCATTTCTTCATTAGCAGGTGGCTTACCAAAAAGGGACTGAAATTTTCATAATGACTTCTCATTCTCCTGTCACTATTTCAAATGTCTTTTTTTTCCATTTGAAAGGCAAAAGTTTACATGATTGCAGCAGGGGTCATCGCAGGTGTGTATCTTCTTGGAATTATCATTCTTTTTCTTGGAGTAAAGGAAAGGGATGGTAAGTTATATTTAAGTATGCCTCAATTTAATAATAGTTATTTTGCACTCTTTTATTGAAAAGATTTTTATTTTATGTATTCTGCTTCTCTCAGATCCTTACGCCTTAAATTCAGACAGAGCAATTCCTTTTTGTAAGGGGCTGGCACTCACCATGAAGCATGGTCCGTATGTGAAGCTTATAGCTTCATTTCTTCTCATCTCGACAGCAGTTCAGGTAACTTCAGACCCTCTCAGTCTGTGTGTTGGCCTCATTCCACTCCCAGTATGGGAGAGTCTGAAATGCAAATAACCTTTGGCTGGTGACTGGAGGGGTGATCTAGGGGGTGTTGCCTTCCCCTGTAAATCAGTAGGGAACCAGAGTCCTCTTTTGGTGCCTGGAGTCCTGTGGCTGGAGATGGTTCTTACAAAGGAGAAGCAGAGCCAAAGTCCTGACCATTTAAAGAATTTTTTTCTTTTTTTCTTTTTTTTTCTTTTTTCCCACAAAAGGTGAAGAACTAGTCCTAGTGACCCAGTCTGGGTTATTCTGAGTTATCCACCCACAGTCTCCTGTGGTTTCAGTTGCTCAGAGAATGCTTTTTCTCTTCTGTCTGTTCCCCTCCCTGTGTGACCTGCTTTAAACTGTTGCCCCTTTCCCTTGCATAGGTGACTGCTCTGATAGTGGCTGAACTGGGTCTTGTGGAATCTTTTGTGATGAAAGGCATTAGGTCAGAGTAAGAAGACATGCACAGGCAGGAGGTCTCACCCGTGTCAGAGTTAGGTAGAGCTCATTTTGAAATGAGGACCTGCAATTGGATGCGGCTCTCACGAAGAGATGCAGTGCATCCTCCCATAGAGATGAGCTGTAGAAAAGCCACTCAGTGAGCAACCCTTACTCCCCATAAGTACAGCAGGCTTTTTAAGCCGGACTTTTAAGACACGTTCAGTTCAGTAAATATATTTTTTTACTCTGAACTTGTACATATCAGTTTAAGTTTGCTTTATTTTGAAAAGCAAATAATTATCACATTTCTGCAAAGAGACTCTTAGTCACATGAACCATTGATCAAGGGAGTATCAGGACAGAAGGCCAGAATATGACAAGTAAGAGAGCAGTGCTGTGCTCACCAGCAGTCCGGGTGAATTATTAATTTCCTTGGAAGGACTGCTTAAAAGTTTGTTTGCCAAAGAAGCAGTGAACTTTTTTGTTGGCCTGGATTTGGGCACAGCATCTGTTAGTCTTTGCTGGAATACCCAAGGGTGAGAAACAATAACAGAAGTTATTTCTGCTCATGTCTGGGATCTGCAGGTACTGTGAGCAGCTGCAGAGACAGGGAGAAGATGAAAGATGAAAGGTCCCTTGTTGTCCACATCCTTCCAGCATCCACCCAATCAGCAGGGATATAGAGCACATCTGGTTGCTACTGGCAGCCAGCTACTTGCTGACAACCCCCAGAGAGGAAAAGATCTTCTGTCAGTCCATATCTCTCTGTTTCACTATTTGTGCCGACTGAAGAGAAGGTGTGAGGGGAGGCAGAAGCTAGAAGCTGTATTACTCCAGTTGAGCCAGCATAAGCAGCACTTGCTGCTTTTATTTCAGGGAGGGACACTGATTTTGTGGAATTTAGAGAGTGGATTACTGATGAGCAAAAGGAATGGGCAGGTAAAGATGCATTGGCCGTAATTCCAGAGTGTGATATCCCATGCCTAAAATTAGGGCAGCATGAACAGGGACACAAATTAGGGAAGGGTTTTGTGGCAAGAGAGGATACAACTTTTTGGATATCCTAATTTGTATACAGGTGATTGGCCACCCGTAATCTACAAGCAGACAAAGGAGCAACAATTGATCATGCTGCTGTGGCATGAGTATTAAATCCTCCTCTGTCACTCTGCTCTGCAGCATTGCTGGAGCTGGCCCTCCATCATATTCTGGTGTTCAGAATCCCCCTGAGTTCGGCAGAAGTGTGGTGGTGGCAGTGGCTTCACCTGTCATATAACACAGAGCAGTAAATCCTGATGAGGATTCAGATGTAGGAAGTACCTGACCCAAAGCTACACTCCACAGCTGAGGGTGCATACAAAACCAGCTGCTGTGCCACAGGAAGTTGGCAGGAGTGTTATTACAGCTGAAATGTTACTTGTTTTGGAGTCAGAGCTTCTGGAGAAAGATTTATGGCCTTGCTGGGGAAGAGAAAGGGCAGTTTCTTGCAGTAGCCTGCAGCTGTGACAACACAAGGCAAGTGGGACATAGGGAATAAAGCCTCAAGACAGAATCCTTTCATAGGGCCATTTCTGTTTTGGTCAATTTAATGTTCTATTAGGTATGGTTTACCTCTTGCTTGCCTCAGTATTATTGGCATGTTATTCCAGTGATAATGGGACAGTTACTGCTTTTTAAAATTGTTGCAGTCAAGGGAAGAATAAGACTCCCAAACCTTGCATTTAACAAATCAGCCACCAACTATATTAACTATATTTAACTAATATGAAGTGTGATGCAATTTTTGTCTTTTTAAAATTTTCCTTTGTCTTCTGGTGGTCACCAAATGTCTTAAATTCAACAGCTGGAGCAGGGAAACTTTGTCCTGTTCTGCACTCACGCTGCCGGCCTCCGGAATCACTTCCAGTACTTGGTGGTGACCATCTTGGTGAGTTGCACTTCTCTCCCAAATGTTACCTGGTTCTTGCTGGGCTTTGGCACAAAATTAAAGAAAACAAGAAGAGTTTTGTGTCTCAGCAGAGCTGTTAGGAAGCTACATTGTCTTTTGTATTGTCTGTTTGAAATAAAGCTGGTATTCCCTACTGAACTTCTAAAAAAATTGTGGTTTGGAGCTTTTAATTCATTCCTTGTTGTTTTTACCTGTAAGCCACAGCTTCTATAAAAGGCAGAAGCTACTTCTAGAAAGGAGATCTGGAATTTTACCTCCCTTGTCCCTTTCCCCAATCCTATGTGCTGAAATTAAACAACTTCAGTTTGCATATTCATACACATGACTCCTCTGGGCTAGGCAGCTTGCAAAGATAAATATTTAAAATATCCAGAAATATGAAGATTCCTCTCTAGAGCAATTGTATAATAAAAAGATCCTTTTACAGAATCTTTTTTCTTGACATGCAGAGGTAGAATTCTGCTTGCTTAGGTGATACTTATCCTTTCCCACATTATAAGACGTATCTTTTCCAAAACCATTAAAACCAAGATGTGGGAGAGCAAAAGAGGAGTGCTGGGTATCTTAAGGCTCTGCAAGTGATGGTCACCAAGAAGAGAGACAAGAGACAGTAGAGTTAAAGTAAGTAAAGACCCCAATCTAACTAACAATTAGATGACATTTAAATAAAGGACAAGTGTAAGACTGCCATTAGTAGCTGTACTTCAGTGCATAAGTACTACCCTGCTTGTGGTTATTTCTGCTGTGGGTGAGTATTTCAGTGTCTGAAATAGTAATGCCGACTGCAAGCAACTATTTCTCTTACAGATTGTTCGAAGGGACATACAGTATGGATTATGTACTCTAACTAATTTCAGGATAGGTTCATCTTGCACTTCATCTTTCTTCCTGTATTCACTCATCATTTGTCAGGTTCAGACCATGTGGCAAAAGGCATTAGCACGAAGTGTGACTGTTTGCAGTGTGTTTGAACTTGAATGACTGAGCACAGCTTTGACTGCTGTGGGTCACATTGGAAAAGGAAATTTTAAGACACTATCTTCTCAGATTTGACTGTGGAAGACCCTCTGATGGATAGCTTAACAATGAATTTTAAAAAGTCACTCAAAGTATGAGGAGAAACAAGAATCTGCATGTTCATCTTCCTTTCAGGCTTTATGTACTAAACAAAAAGATATCTGTGAGTTCTACAGCTGAAGAAGACAGTGGAAACAGGCACAGTACAAATATAGGTTTTTGTCCCTTGTAGGTATCAGCAGTCCTGAGCGTTCCCTTCTGGCAGAAGTTTCTGCAGAGATTTGGCAAGAAGTGTGCAGCATGTGGGATTTCGGTAAGCGAATCCTCTGAGAAAAAAAAATTTTGCTTGTGCTCATTTTGTTTGACAACTGGAGCCACTTCAGGAGCTCTTTGAATTGCTTATAACCTCAATCTATATGAAACTTGCTCAGTTCCAGAGATTATTTTAAATCATTATACCAAATTTCAGAAAGATTCCCAGTTTCCAAGGGAAACTTTTGAGAAATGGATTGATGCCGGAGGGAGGTCCCAGTTTATTTAAGAATCTGCACAAGTTCTCCTCATTTGAAGCTCTCAGAACTAAGTTTCAATGAGCTTTTATAAATTCAGGTCTGAATTGCCTCATGTTGACAAGTTATCTGTTGTGCAAGGCTTGTTTTGTCTTTGTTATATGGTGCTGACGTGTCTGCGTTGGTAATTAAGTCCCACGGAAGGAAACAAAAGTCTGTTATACACCCCTTCTAGGAGCATCCACATCCCTCTGAATAGCGAGGGACAGTTATTAGTGAAGTAAAGAAAAAGGTGACCTACCTGAGAAAAGAAGCCTAGTTTAACTCTGACACAGCTCTGCAAAGCCAGCTCAGTGAGCCTGCCCTTGTCACTGATGGATTATTTTAAGTCCCTTACTTAGTGCAGACAGCAGCAATTTTCTGTCATCATCCTCGGAGAGTTATTGTATAGGCTTGTTCCTCCCCATTTTCCCCCTGTTTACCTTCAATTACTTATGAAAGAGGAAAGAAAAATTGCCTTGTGCACAACAAAGCAGGAGGACTTGAAAAATCCAGCCCAAAGCTAGATGTCAAAATCTGAACAAAGCTGAAAAATTTAGGTCTGGTGAAGATTATTGAATAGAGTTGAACACTTATAATTTTTGGAATCAAAAGCTGTGTTGTACTGACTTCCAGAGAATCAGAAGTGACTTTAAAACCCAAGTTCCAAGTATGCTGAATTGTTATGTGTTTTGAAGTAGGCATCTGGAATTCAAGCCCCATCCTTATTTCTTTTTACTACTTGAGCAAAGAGAATTGCCAAAAGCAGAATTGGCCCATTGACTAGACCTGGGAATGCGGATTTCCTCCTTAGGAAATCTCCTCCTCTGTCTATTTGACCACAAAAAATGCTTTCTTCAACCAACTTGGCTCTATAAATTTAGTTTTACATGACTGGAAAGCCTGTCAGCACCTCTGTAAACATGGTTTAACTTAATTTTACAGTTGAGTTGCTTGACTGTTATGGTCTAAGTGGGGGATGGATTGAAAAAAAAGCCACCTCTCTGTTTCACCTTGTAGACATTTCTCAGGGGACTCAGTGTGTGCTCAGTGATGGATTTTGTGTCTGACAATGCATCACGGGAGCTTTCTACCCTACCACCTTGTATGATCCATACAACTAATCTGTACTCTCCCACTATAAAATAAAAGCACATCATTTAAGGCTCCGAAGTTTGTCATTGGGGAATGTTCTACTGGAAGGGAAGGAGACAGGGAAGAAAACAATTTTTTTTTTCTCTAAAACCTCACTCAGCTTTCAGGGTGAACATGTGATTGGAAATTCAGTTTCCTGAAAAAAAATGTCACTGTGCTCCAGACTAATTTTTCATGTTAAAGTGATTCTGTATTGAAGAGAGCCCTCAAAGAGTTTAGAAGCTGGTAGATAAGCAACAAGAATCTTGGGTTTCTTCCACGGATATTTCTTCCTTTTTACCCATTCCTCCAAAAGAGGTGACCAACAAGTCTAACTACTGATTAAGTATCTAAAGTTCCTAGAAGTTTAAAGCCTAGAATTTCTGGAATTATCAGGAATTATCCTGCTTTTAAGCAGGATCTTTGATAGCATTCTTCCCACAACAGGCTAGAAATTGATCTCTTCTGTTTATTTCCTTCAGCTTCCATGTGCTGTGTTCATTTAGGTGTCTACTCCGTCCTCACAGGGCAAACACTGAACTTACACTCCATAAGTCTCAGGTAGTGACTGAAAGTGAAGTTGTCACGAGAAATTTTAAGAAGTGTGGCATCTTCTTGGTTAATAGGTTTGGCAAGGTGTCTAAAACCAAAGATGGCTCTCTCCCATGACTCTACCTTCCATCCTAGTCAATAATATCTTTTGGCTGTGGGTTTTGCAGAATTTAGTAAAAATAAGAGCACCTGCTCACAGATATGCAATTGTTTATTTGCCATCTATGAGCACTGTGCAGCCTTTGGATGAGTCCCGGCTCTGCAGCCCCATTTCCACTCTCCCATCCTGTTTCCACTCACATCCTCCCTGCACCTTTTCCTGATTTGCCCTTCGTAACATGCTGCTGCAGAGACCAGTTCCAGCTTCAGCATCCCAGCAGGGTCACCTTGCTGAGCGCTGTCAGGGAATGGATGGAGGGCATGGGATAACTGTAGGATGTTGTTCATAACTCAGAGGGCAGCAGCCCTGTGACAAGGGAGCAGGTGCCAATAACAGAGTATTTGCTTTACAAGTAAGAAAGAAGGAGCTGCACTAGCTGTTTATTGCAGTGGGAGCACTGCCCCTGTGATGGCGCTGCCACTGCATGAGCGAGACTTTAGGGCATTGTAACCTCAGTCCTGCCAGCCCTGCTTCTCTTTCCCTAGGAAATTACAATTACAGTGATTATTATTATTGATCTAGAATTTTGTTTAAGTGCTTTGGTTTCTGAGTGGGTGCCCCATGTGGAGCATAAGGCACTCATAAAATTGCTTATAGACAACATAAAATCTGATATTGTTGGAGTGCTCTCTTGTGGTGAAATAACGATTTTGCCACAGCACTGGGCTAATGCAAGGATTAGCTGCCTGTGCTGGGAACTTGCAGTCATGAAAGGTTATTTTCTGCCTCCTTAGCTTGGGAGAAAATGCTTTAGATGGAAAATGCATTTAAAACATAAACATAATGGATTAGACTCTAGGACTCCCAGAATCACTTATCATACAGAACTGTGAATAGCAGTGCTTAGGGGAATCACTCTCTGTGAAAGCTCTTCTCATGCCCTCAGCTCCCAAGCTGCACGTATAGAGGATTGAAACACTTAATGTTAAACTAATCCCCCATCATTAAAAAGCCCTGTAGATAAGCCCCTGGTTCTGGATTCTACATGTGCTGCTGTGCCTGTGGTTCACAAGCGTGGGAGATGGAGCATGTGACGGGTATAGGACAGCTGGGCAGTAGGCATTCAATCAGCATTTTAAAAAGTGGATTTTCAGCCCTGTAAGCCCATTGCTTCAAGCTGAAGTTAAAGAAATCTAGTGACTATGACTACTGCCAGAAAACAAATCACAAGCATCCCAAATTAATTTGGTTTTGAGGGTAACCTCTGTGGCTTGTCATGCAATGTCATGAGTGGATCTGGCTGTGGGGAGTGGAGTAAACCACTCTGACTTTTGGGTTTAGTTATTGCTGAGTACGTATATGGCTTTTAAGTGGTGATTGAAAATGAAAGCAAAGTCTTCCTCATTCAAGGCTGAAGGTGATCCATGAAATGGTATATTTACAGTTTAAAATGACCACTGAAGCCTCTTGAAATGCAGTGTGAGGATGTTTTAAGGTATTGTCTCTAATAGTAAATTGAATAGTTCCACTGGCCTAGAATAGAAATGGACATTTGGTCATCTCTGTTATTTAACCGGCAGAGAAATCTTCACCCCAGCTGATTAGCAATCTCCAAAGAATTATCAGTGTTCATGGATAAGGGAAGAGTAACTGACAGTGTCTAGCTGGACTTGTGCAAAGCACCTGACACTGTCCTGCACGACATCCTTGTCTGTAAGCTGGAGAGGCATGGATTTGGTGGATGGACCACTCACTGCATAAGGAATTGGTTGTATGGTGGCATCCAAAGGGTTGTGGTCAGTTGCTCAATGTCCAAGCAGGGACCAGTGAGGAGTGTCATCCCTGGGGTCTGTATTGGGACTGGTGCTGTTCAACATCCTTGTCAGTGACATGGAGAGAGGGACTGAGGCAGGTTTGCTGGTGACACTGATCTGTGTGGGGCAGGGGGAGGGAAGGGATGCCATCCTGAGGGGCCTGGACAGGCTGGAGAGGTGGTGCTGTGGGAACCCGGTGAAGTTCATCAAGGCCAAACACAAGGTCCTGCATCTGGGTCAGGGCAATCCCAAACACAAAAACAGGCTGGGCAGTGAATGGATTGAGAGTAGCCCTGAGGGGAAAGAAATGAGGGTGTTGGTTGACAAGATGCTTGAGGTGACCCAGCAATGTGCATTTGCAGCCTACAAAACCAAACGCTTCAAAACCAGTGTGGGCAGCAGCTGAGGGAGGGGATTCTGCCCCTCTGCTCCAACTCTTGTGAGACCCTCCCTGCCATGCTGCATCCACAGCCTCAGAAGGTTGTGGACCTGCTGGAGTGAATCCACAGGAGGACCACAGAAATGATCTGAGGGTTAGAGCACCTCTCCTATAAAGACAGGCTGAGAGAGCTAGAGTTGCTTCGCTTGGAGAAGAAAAGCCTCTGGGAAGACCTTAGAGCCCGTTCCAGTGCCTAAAGCAGCTTCAAGAGAGCTGGAGAGGGACTTCCTACAGGGGCATGAAAGGACAAAGGGGAATGGCTTTAACCTGACACAGCGTAGATGTAGACTGGATACTAGGAAGAAATTCTCTCTGACGGTAGAGAGGCCCTGGCACAGGTTGCCCAGAGAAGATGTGGGTGCCCCATCCCTGGAAGTGTTCAAGGCCAGGGCTTGAACACTTGGATGGGGCTTTGAGCAGCCTGGTCTAGTGGAAGGTGTCCCTGCCCATGACAGGGGCGCTGAAACGAGATAATCTTTAAGGGTTCCATCCAAACCACACCATTCAATTATTCTATCTAGCACAGTGTGGGAATCAACCACTTTAAGGTTCTTCACAAAAAGTGTTTATATGGCCATAGGTCTTTCAGAGACCATGAATGTCTAGGAACTGTGAATGTGGCAAGGGTCTGTGAGTTGGCTTCAAGACTGGTAAATAGGCTCTTGGGTCTGTTTAATTTACTAGTTCAGTTGTTGCCCTAAAACTGCTAACAGAGACAACACTATGATCACTTGTCCTATTTTTGTCCAATTATTCTGGGTAGTTAAGTACAGATTGACTCGGGGCTTTTTGGAAATTCAATTTGACCAAAATACTGAAGCGTGAGACATTGCTGTGTGTGAACTGTTCTATAACATAGTTGTGTATTTTGAAGGGAACTATCTATATAGCACTGAGCAGTGCGTGTTGTAACTTAGATATAATGCTTTTCTTCTTCAGTGGATGATTCCTTTTGCAGTCATGCTAGTGACCATTCCAAACCTGATCCTGGCTTACTTCGTGGCCTTCATCTCTGGTCTGAGCATTGCAGCCTCTCTTCTGTTGCCATGGTAGGAGAATTTTACATTTCAAGTGGGGAATGAATGTATTTCTGCATTACATATATGTACTGCTGCATGGAATTTGCCTCTGAAAGAGGCAGAATATGGCCAGAGTCACTTCTCCCAAGAAGCTTTTTTTGGTTTTATAGTGGATGCTATTTGCAATGATGTGATTTTGGTTGTCCCGTTGTTAACAGACTACATCTACCGTAACTGTAGCTGCTTTTTGTTCATGAGAGTATGTAAATTATTCAATAATCTAACTAGCTATCAATGTGTGTGTTAGATTCAACAATCTAACTGTTATCAATGTGTGATAACATTCCTTCAGGAATTATGACCTGAGCAAATGCTGAGCAATTAAGAATGTTGCAGAGGACACATAATGCAAACTACATCTAACTTTACTTTTTATAAGGGCGTGTAGTTATAGAACAAGGGGTAACAGCTTTAAATTGACAGATAATAGATTTAGATAAAGTTTTAGAAAGAATTTCTTTACTTTGAGGGTGATGAGGCCCTGGAACGGGGTGCCCAGAGAAGCTGTGGATGGCCCATCCCTGGAAGTGGATGAGGCTTGGAGCAGCCTGGGCTAGTGGAAGTTTTCCCTGCCCATGGCAGGGGGCCGGAATGAGATGATCTTAAAAAAAAAAAAAAAGAAAAAAGAAAAAAAGAAAAACAACAACAACAAAAAAGAAAACTCAAGAATTCAAGGTCTTCTGCTCTTGAAGACTGAAAATAAGTGATGAGAAACAACTCAAGGATGAACATGGCAGGACATTTCCTCTTCAGATTAAATAATTGTTATTGAGATCACATTAACCAGAAAGCAAGACCATTGATGAGAGCACTGTTTTTCATAACCTGTTTGTACAATGCTCTGAAAACTCCAAGAGATCATGGAATACATAGTTTGAAATTAGTTGTCAGACTATGTAAGCTTTTCTGCACAGACGGTGAGAAGGCTTCTCTTTTTCCAACAGTAAATGATTACATATATTGGAAATAAAATGTCAGTTCACAATTAACATTTGAGCAGCTTCCATTCTAATTCCCCATTACCTAGTTCAGTCTGTTTGAAATAGAGAGAGAAAAGGTTTCATTGGTTTCTGAAAATGTTGTTACCTTGTCAAAAGAGTTATTTCTGAGTGCAACTATTCAGACATTCAGAGTCCCTTAAAATTTTAAGAAACGTAGGGGGTTTTTGTTGTTCTTTTTTTAATATCACAACTTCTGATTGGAATGACAGGCAGACTAGGAAATTCTGTCACCTCTCAAGTGTTTGATGGTTTTTCAGTGATTTTCTACACTTTAATATGTGGCCATGCTTTTCTTACACGTTTTTTGCCCTCCTTTCCAGAAGTAGAACCTTTTGAACTGGATTCTTTCATGTGCATGGCTACATCAATCAGCTTAAAAACGGAGGAGGGCTGTACTCTATTTCATTAAGTTTGGACTTTGAAAAGAAATTTTGGCTTGAGTTTTTCTTTTATCTTGCTCACTTCTAGGTCAATGCTGCCTGATGTTGTTGATAACTTTCGCCTGCAGAATCCTCATGGGAAAGGACATGAAACCATTTTCTATTCTTCTTATGTTTTTTTTACCAAGATGTCAGCAGGAATTGGTTTAGGAATTTCTGCAGCAGGACTGGAGTAAGTAACACTGTGTTTCCACTTAGTGAGTCTACTCTGAAAGCATTCTGAGGTTACAACACTTTTACCCTGTGGAGTTAATTGCCTTCATGCCCTGAGCCTGAAAGTGCCAGCAGCTCCAGATGGCTGACCACTAAAGACAGGATTGGTGCCATCTAGGCCAGACAACTGAGCATTAAGTTACTTGCCCTGACATTGTTCTGTTCAGAAAAACCTGACTTCCCTTCAAAATTTCCTCTTTTCAATTACTCATGTAAATTTTAGTGGCTTATATGAATAAAGAACTAAACATGAAAGTGCAGGAGATGGAAGTCTCCCACAGGTGATACAGGTGCTTTGTGCATTTCCTGTTTCACCTGAACTGGACTATCTCTATGAGCCTGTAAGACTTTACATGGATTTGGGTGCTTTCAGGGGTACCAGAGGCCTGTTCTTCATGAAAGGATCACCAATTCCTGCATGATTTTAGGGAGCTGGATACTGATCAGAGTCAGGAAGAGCCTTTCTCACAGCTCTGCCTGTCACCTAGACTCCATCACTTTAGGAGAGGGTTTATGGTTTCTTTCCACTTTGTCTTGTCTGTTCTGACCAGACAGGTAGAGAAGGTAGCCAGGCATCTCCTGCCCTGCCTTTGTGCAAGACCTGGCAGAAAGGGCCTGTGCCTGTCCCTGTTACAGCACACAATAAATACTTAGAAGGAAAATCTAGCCCTCAGCTCCAGACTGAGTTGTGGTAACCACTGTGTTTTGCTTTGGGACCTTGAGCTGAAATTGCTAAATAACAGGCAATGCTTGGCTGAACATTTTGGGCTTAGGAATTTTAGCTGCTTTTTGCTAAAACCCTCAAACAATTCACTGTTCCCCAATTAGCCCCTTTTCAATTGCATTCCAGTTGGGTCCTAGCAATTTGCCAAGGCAGATGTTTGTGGGAGAACACAGAAGACAGAGTGATGCCAAATGAGCTGTAGCTTTCATTAGGTGGATGTTCGGAGGAAAAAATCATTCCACAAATTGGGAATAGGAATTTGAGTATGTCAGCAGTTATGGGACTGCATGGAAGCCCTGAATCAATGAAGTGTAAGTGTGTACCTAACTCTGAGCACTTGAGTAAATTTATCTATCTTGAGATGAGTGCTTAAGTGTGTGTTTAAATTAAAGTTAATTATTGCTGTTGAAATTGGTCAAATTACTTGCATGCTTTTAAAGCAGAGCTTGAATACTTTGCTGAATAGTAATAGGAAACACATAATAGATTAATTTCACAGAACCACAGAATCACAGAATGGGTAGTGCTGGAAGGGGCCACAGTGGCTCATCTGGTTCCACCTTTCCTTGCTCAAGCAGGGTCATCCCAGAGCACAGGGCACAGGATTGTGTCCAGATGGTTCTGAAATTTCTCCAGTGAGTGAGATTCCACAGCCCCTCTGGGCAATCTGTTCAGTGCTCGGTCACTGCACAGGAAAGTTCTGCTCTGTGTTCAGGTGTAACTTCCTGGACATGAGTTTATTTCCTTATATGGGATTCCACAATCCTTTCTTTAAAAGTATGCAAGTAATTTGACCAATTTCAACAGCAATAATTAACTTTAATATTATATATAATAACAACAAAATACAGAGGTAATGCAGTTATCTGAAGCCGAGCACTAAAATGAGGTCTGAAAAACACAATTTGAAAAGTAGTGAGGAGAAGGGAAAAAGGAGAGGTGTAGGGAAAATGGGAGAAAAGTCTTCGAGAGTCAGGGTGGGGAGAAGGAAGCCTTCAGGTGAACAACAGCCTTTTAGCTTTGGACAGACACACACCACTTGTTTCCATTTGTTTAGGTTTACAGGATACAAGCCAGGAATATGCAGACAGTCAGATAATGTGATCCTCACACTGAAACTCCTCATTGGAGCAGTCCCTTCCATCCTCATCCTTTTGGGTTTATTTATACTCCTTTTCTACCCAATCACTGAAGAAAGTCGGAAAGAAACAAAGCTTGCCCTTGAAGAGTTAAGGTAAGTTTGGGCTGGCAGTAAAACAGCAGCAACACCCCCACAGCAGCTCTTAATCATACTGGGAAAAATATTATTGTAAGGAATCCCTATATTTCTTACAACAAAATTAAACAATGTGTTCTTAGTCAAATTATTAATGGAACGCTACCATGACATGTTCCAGTATCTCTTTTTTATGGTGCAGCACAACCTGCTTAGAGTACCACTTATCAGAAACTTCAACTGCTCTATTTTACATTTTCTCTGGAGTGACTCACAAAACACTATTGTGGTACATTGTTTCAGGCCAGAAATGAGGAGTATTCTACATAGATTAAATTTGTGGGGGAAATGTGAATAGTTACAATTTACTTTTATACAGAAGAAAGTGGTATTGTTGATTGCATTCTTGGTGTTTATGGGATACAAGAAACATCCAAACCATTTAGAAGCGTAGGCAGAAAAGACTGTGGGAGAAAAAAAGAGGTCAGCTTTGAGCTATTCTTTCCCTTTTTATTCTTTTCACTCTCCTTTTCTCCTTTTTCTCCCTCTCCAAGGAAAATCTTGTCTAGCTCAAATTCATCTGCCTCTGTCAACTCTCGAGGACATACATAAGGACAGTCCTAGCAGACTGATGGATAAAATACCAAAAATAATAGGTTGTTCCTTTGTCGTGATTTTATTATCCCAATTTACTGAAATTGGAAACTGATTTCCATGCTAAGGGGTCAATTCTAGAACCTAAGCATGGATGCCTGCGACCAATTCATGCCCTAAAATATCCAAGATATGTGCATGGGGTTGGCAGATATGACACAGGCCTCTGGGCAGACTGGAGGGGATGGGATCAACAATCTGAAATGGGACTGGTCCCTCTGTTCAGGAACTTCAGTCATTGTCCAGAACAACCACACCTTGCTGGAGGTTCTCAGCTGTTTGAGGTTGCCAAACTCAGCTTGATTAGTCATCAGTGAAAGCCAGAAGTGTGCTCATGTATCATTTCCTCTGCTTTTACCAGGAGGAGCCATCAAAACACAGAGAACTTGGACAGCCACAAAAAGGACATCTCTGTCTGAAAGCTCTGAATGCAGTGGCTTTCCAAAGACACGCTTACATCCCACCAACAAACTCTGTGAGAGTTTTCCAGGTCACTTCTCTGCTTACATTTTGTCAAAAAGGACAAAGGATGATTCTGATATAGCCAGTAATGAAATCAAGAGAGGATACCATTGTGCAAATATACATCTAACTCCATGCACTGTGCTGAAAAAGACATTACACATGTTCAGAAATGCAAGCTATTGAAGGCTTGGGGTTTGTTTTTTTTTTCTTTTTTTTTTTTCAACAATTAATGGGAAGCTGTGATCTTGCTCATGGGAGATTTTAAGCATTTTGTAACTTAAGGGGTTAAAAAAACCCCTGTAAATGCGACCAGAGAATTTTTGAAGGTTCTGAATGGGAAAATACTCACAAGGGTCATTGAGTCCAATTCATGATGCACCATCTAAATACTAACTCACAACATACTTCACCCTTGGGGGCTGGGGTGAATTTTGAGCACAATCTCTACCTAAAACTTGCACACTATTGTGTTTGGAAAGCACTTGGGAGCCTGAAGTGTACTATATGAAGTTAGGATTTATTTTGTTTTGAAATTAAGCAAATCACTGATGCAGACATATTTTGAGGATTTTTTTTCCATTTTTTTGAAAGAGAGTTTATAGATTCTATAAGAAATAGAACCCTGCATTTCCCATTACTAATGTTTCTTGCTTCTGAAACCTGTAAACTCATCTCTGTCAGAGAATGAGAACTTAACGTTTTCAAAAACAACATCTCCCCTGAGGATATGAAAAATCAGTTTTCCCTTCCAAAAATTATATAATCCAAATTTCTTCAAATTTTGGCCTTTAAGTGATCACCATACCCATTTCTCACATGATGTAGGAGCCTACAAAACACCATAGCATGGGTATTAAGCTCAGCTTGCACCTATTTTGTAATAATGAGGCTACACCTCCCTTTTAAATGGTGATTTTTTTCAGTCAGGGATGTTACCGTGCTTTAGATACGTCATCTCATTTCTACAATAGATTCACACTATTGAGCACACTTTTTAAATGAAAGACACACCTAATCTCACCTTCTGGAGCACTGAAGTTCAGACCTGTTCATTCTTGGCCTCTGTGGTCAGTGCAGGCTCAGAGATCGCCAGAGACTGGCTCCAAGCTTAATCTAAAATTATGAGACTCTGAAGACATACCTAAATCTGGAAGGGAGAGTGAGGAATTCAGGAGGTTTGTTCATCTTGAAGAAATTAGCACAATTCAAGACAAGACACAAATTTCATCCCACTGCCTTCACTGTGTGACTCTGTGAGTGCCTTTTTGCTGTACCAGAAGTGCCTTTGGAGGACGGGCTTGCTGCTGTTCGGGAGCACCTGGAGGAAGTGGCCACCTGTAACTTGCTCAGGGCTATCTGGGACGTGGCTCACAGTGCTGGGACTGGAAACTGTGAAAGATTTTCCTGAAGGACACTGGCATGTAAAATCAGTGCAACCATGGAGCGTCTCATTAAGTTTGATACTGAAACCTTGTCAGGTGAGTTTGAAGTCAAAGGCCTTATGAACTGTCCTAATTCCTCAAAATGCTTAGTCGTGAGGGACCTTCTAAGGATATCTTTTGAGTGTGTGTGGGTAAGAGTTAACTGCATTTAAGGTTTCTGTTAACTTGCCATCTAAGGCTGGGGGGTTTTGTTTTCTTCCTTGTTTGAGTTTTTGGACAAAGCAAGATATGTACGCCTGGGCCATATGTGTTTACAACAATAAAAGCCATAAGCCTGTTTACAATTTTGAGTCTGATGGAATTTAAAATAGGAGATGTGCTTCACTTTGAAGTAGGTGAGTTATGTAGCAGTATCACATAGCTCCAAAACATCACAGAAAACAGTTTGGGGCATTCAATTTATTCTGTAATATTTGTGTATTTCTGAATAGTCATGTTTAAAAATAACCAGAAGGCCCAGTAAAGGCTGTTAATGTTTTTTAATGGGTTATGTTTTCAGCTACTATAAATCTGTAGCTACAAGGCAGTGGGTCTGTGTCAGTTTATATAAACTGAACACGTAGTCCAATGATAAAAGGGCTGCAGAAACTGCTGGCTGGGGTGGGTGGAGTCATTTGAATGTGACTTAAGATATTATTTCTACATCAGTTGTTCAGTTGTCTCTAAAATTGCATAGCACCCAGTCAGAATTCAGACTCTTGGAAGGTAAACTTGGTTGGTTGTAAACTGTTTTCTTCTCCAAAGAGACAATGTGATCTTTATCTCACTGAAATGTACTCAGCCCTCACTTTGAATATCATACCAGCAATGGGGACTGCCAAAAGAAAAAATAAAACCTCTGTAGATTAAGTGAAGCAGACTATTTTTATATTTTAAAAATCTCATTATTTTATTTCATTATCTGACATATAATGCTGTTGTAATTTTGTTGAGAAAATGGCTATATTTTTGTAAGTCAAAAGAATGGAGGATTAAGTGCAGGGTAAGATTATTTTGGTAACTTTCTTTTCTTAGAGCACCATGTTGGTGCAGTAAAATCAAAGAGATCTGTATGTCTCTTGTCAGTTTTAAATGATGTGTATATCTTATGCATGTTCAGAACATGTGACTGAAAAAAGCAAATTCTTATGTTGACAAGCATTCAGATTAAATGCTTATCTAATGTAAACCTCTTGCCTTCCTGCTGATTGCAAGTAACAGGGGCCAGGCTTAATTCCTAGGGGTTCTCCTTCAGGTAATATCCAAATACAGTAATAAGAATATGGGAGATTGAATTAAACCAGCTGGGTGCATAAGGGACAGCACTTCCCCACCTGCACACAGGCAATTCCAACAAATATGGGAAGAAAAGAGAAGGATAACAGAGTCACATGTCACTGGGTATTGCTCTGTAAGCCAAACCATGTCCAATTCCTTGTCCTTGCTGAAGTGTAGTGAGGGCAACCCACATTTTCCATACTGGGCTGGTTACTGGCAGTCAGTAGCTGAGCTGGTCACAGTCATAGAATCATGGAATCTCTACAGCTGGAAAAGGCCTTTAAGATCATCAAGTCTAACCATCAAACCAGTCTTCTCTTCCAGTTCCATTGCTTTTCCTGCCTCACAACAATGTTGACACCTTCCAAGGATACTCCACCTCCCTGAGAGTTCCTGCTGGTGATCAGGTAACCCCATATCCGAGCTGCTGTTCCCACTAGGCACTGATGGAGGGGGTTGCTGCCAGCCACCAGCTGTGCCTCTGTGTTCCCCTTCTGCCTCCCTGTCCCCTGCCTGCCCCTGAGCTCAGTGACTGACCTTGGCTTAGCTGGATTAGATTCCTTCTGCCGAGTCCCCCACTTTAACAGGTGGACACCCCCTCAGACATCTGTCCCTGGGGAGTCCCTGAAGTCTGGGACCTTCTGTGTCAGGTCACTGGGTTTTCAGGAGGGGCTCTGAAGATTTCAGTACTAATTCCTTAAGTCACTCCTGAGCCTTGTAATAATTGCTGCTTGATTCAATCCCTTCTGCTTCATTCTCTCGTCTTTATTCACCTTCAGCATTCCAAGCAAAGTCGTTGAAGAGGAAAATGTTCTAAAGCAAACTGCTTTTGAGTTCAGAGTTTGTTTCCAAGTATCACTTGCTCACTCATTTCTCTGCTTGCTTTTCTGGGCTGTAGACAGAAAACACAGAATTAAATTAATCTTCTTGAGAGGAGGAGTTTCCACCAGGGAAGCTCAGGTTCTTTCCGACCTGGTATCTGTTGTCCAGCTGTAAAATGAAGAAGAGAGGGCAAGTTAGCTCAAAGTCCCATCCAAAAGATTATAGCAGTTTAGTGGTCAACCATATACATTGTATGAATTTCATATCATAGTTATGTAAAAACAGTCTCAAAGTGTCACAACAGCCTCTTTCTTAAGAAATCTTCTAGACTGATTGGAAGCTCAGTTGGGCTCATACAATGGGTGGGTGCAGGAGGGAATTTTGGTTTTATGCAATTTCACTGATTTTTTTTTTTTTTTAAACTTTCTGCAATTCCACAATTCAGATACTCAGCAAGAGTGTTGAGTATTATGGTTACAAGAACATGTATATGCTGTAGGCTTAAAGTATGAAATCAGATGGCTTTCACTTCACGAACACCAAAACTGCTGCTAAAACCAGATGCTGACTCACTGAGAAGCTTCATTCAAAAGATGAAGCAGCAGCATCTGTCTGTCCCTGAGGCAGAGGAGGAAACTTTTTGCTACGTAGTACCTGAGAATTTACAGTCTCTGAAGAAACAAACTGGTATGACAGAGCTGAGCCAAGAGAGAGGACTTTTAAGCTGTGGCACTTTTCAGAGGGGTTGGGTCCTCAGTGCCACTTTGGAGACATTACAGAGCAGCAGCCTCCAACCCCAGCTGGAGAGCAGCAGGACTGGTAGGGAAACATGTGTGTTTGCCCTGGAAGTGTGGCAGCAGAAATAACCCTTATTTCCTGATCTATTTCTTACTCTAAATGATCTTAGATGAGACTGTGATATTCAGCTACACCATTCAGATGTCTGTCCTCACTTTTGCTGTGCTCTGCTGTAGATGGTAAGGAAGGATTGCACAGGTCTCGCAGAACTGATGATGATTGTTTGCTCAGCTTCACTGATAAAGCTCCACTTTGGAGGGCCAGCACCCTCCCCTGCCAGCCTGTTTTTGCTGATGTACATGGAATCATCTATATTCAGCAAAGGATCAAAAGAATTTCCTTTGCACCTTAGTATCCTCCATCATGGAATTTCATCTGTGTTACCTAGAGGATGGTTTTGCCTGCCTAGGGCTTGTCACTGTGACGATGTGACAGGTTTACATTGGTTGAGAAGTTTCTGTTCAAACTGGCTGCAGCCCATGAGGACTTAACTTCCCTTGTGTTTCCAAAATAAACTCGCTCTTTGGTCTCCTTCAAAGTCATGGAATAGAATCTGCACATTTTCACATCCAGCAGGTTCAACAATTCCCACAGTTGCTGGTCATGCTGGATCGTGAGACTTGGTGCGCCGAAGTACCTGCTGACATCAGTGTGGGATGAAGCAAAACTGCAGCCACCCCAGACTCCTGGCAAATTCTCAGCTGTGCTGAGCTGGCCAAGCAGAGAGAATGGGCAACTCCAGAATTCCCAAAGGACTTGTAGGCCTTGAAAGAAAAGCCGCAAGAGAAGGAAGTTCCTTAAAACTCTGCAGTCTTCTCTTAAGGATTCTTGGATTAGGCTTGGTCCTCTTCAACTATTTGGGCCTTCTTTTAACATTCAGCTTTGGTGCAGATCATCGCATAAGTTTTCAAATGGTGATCTGATTTGAAATAAAGCAGCCCTGAAAGGAAATACTTGGGTGTGTTGGTTGACAAGAAGCTCAACATAAGCTGGCAATGTGTGCTCAGAGCCCAGAAAGCCAAATGTGCACCAATGTGCTTTTGTTGTGCCAAATGTGTCCTGGGCTGCATCAAAAGCAGTATGGGCGGGTGAGGGAGAAGTCCTGTGAGATCCCACCTGGAGTCCTGTGTCCAGCTCTGGGGCTCCCATTATCTGAAGGACACAGAGCTGTTGGAGTGAGTCCAGGGGAGGCCATGAAGATGCTCTGAAGGCTGGAGCAGCTCTGCTGAGGAGACAGGCTGAGAGCTGGGATTGTTCTGTCTGGTGAAGAATCAGGGCAGGCCTTAGAGCCCCTTCCAGTGCCTACAAGAGAGCTGGAGAGGGACTGCTTACAAGAGCCTGTGGTAATAGACCAGGGAGAAACGGCTTTAAACTGAAAGAGAGCAGGTTTAGTTTACACATTGGGAAGGAATTCTTTTCTGTGAGGGTGGTGATGCACTGGCACAAACTGCTCATAGAAACTGTGAATGCTTCATCCCTGGAAGTGTTCAAGGCCAGGTTGGATGGGCTTGGAGCAAGCTGGTCTAGTAAAAGGTGTCCTTGCCCACAGCAGGGGTTGGAACTAGGTAGCCTTTAAGGTCCCTTCCAACCCACATGATTCCATGAAATAAGCAAGTCTCTTAACATAAGAATTTTATTCTTCCAAGATTCCTGTGATTACATTTTAAATGCAGTATTTGTCCACATGCACAGAGCACACCATGAAGAACCACTGCAATCTGACCAAACTATTAACAGCTTTTAGCAGGTGTCTTCCACTTGCTGTGTCTGCTCCGGTTACCCCACACAGCACTGCCCTGTGCACAGGTTAAATCCTTGGTGCTCACCTGGGGAGCTGGAGGAACTCCACAGGTCTGTTTGGTGCAACCTGAGACTGAGCACACTTAGGGTAGGGGACACTGTCTTTTGTGAATCTAACACAAACAGTAACAACTCCTAAATAAGTTGCTGATTTTTATACACTGGCTGCATAACAAAATTATGAAAGCAGCATTTGAGGCATGAGAAATTCAAGGTCAAGGTGTTCTGCAGAGCCAGGAGCATTCAGCCCTGCCCCTCTCCTCCCATGGGTTAGTGGGATGTTGGAATCAGGAAGCAGCATGAAAAAGGATTGTCAGGCTGCTGTGAAGAAACATGGACCATCCCCAGCATCCAGCCTGCTTTGAGCCCACACCCAGTAACTTTCTGGTAAGGACAAGGTGTAATCATGGTCCACCTTCTGATTAAACAGTGAACATTTCTGAGAAGAGATGACTGTTATGTAAAGGACTGAGCCCACAGCTGCCAAATTATTTCACCTGTTTTCCTCCTCTCCTGTTCATCAAAAGCTGGAACTGGTAGTTTCATGACCCAACACTGAGTGCTCTGCAGCTTTTACTAGTGTTGTATCTTCAATATTGTATTTTTGTGGATAGATTTCTTTTGACAGCGGCTAAATATCCAAATAGGTAATGAAAAAAAAAGAGATTATCTTGGTCCTGAGACAGCAGCTCCAATTCTATAATCTAGTTGGTTGATGCCTTCTCACACAGTTAAGTGCCACTGTGAAAGCCTGATAAACTGCTTAATGTTATCATGCTGTGATTTTATGGGGAGCAATCTTGGATTAGTCTTTTCTTCAGCACTGCAATCCATGTTACATAAACTTGTGCTTACATAAACTTTCTAAATTTCCCCTCTGCATTTTCTCTTTCCCTCACTACAAAAGCCCATAGAACATTTTCTTCTGTCAGACTTTAACTGATGATGAGACACGTGGCAACCACTTCCCCAAATCCACAGATGGAAGCAGAGAGGTATTATGGGCAGGTAGAGGAGGGGAAAAGGACCTTACTTCCACACAATACGGATATTTCACATGATCCTACTGGTGCTCACACCAGTGCAAACCCAGGTGCACTTCTGCAGGCACTGTGCCTAAATAACACTGGTGTAATATTTCAGGCTTTGGCAGAAGAGAGGGAATGAGGGATAATGTAGCATTTTCAAAGATTTCTTTATTATCCAAGTTTACTATTATCTAAAAACACCAATGTATTAAAGACCAAGATGGAAACTTGAGCTCAGAAACTTGTAAGAATGCACATTTTCAACCTCATGTGTACTGCAAGAGGCATAGTTAAAAAACACCACTCAGTATAAAAAAAAGTTAATGTTTCCAAGGATCAAATAAATATTTTACAATGCAACAAAAAAATTATAGAAATCGTACAGATATTTGAGACTGTTGTTCATAATTTGCAGTCCCATAGAGTAAACATAAAAAGTCTCCCATCATCAGACAGGCATTGCAAAACCACTGTCAATAACTACATTTTATTTATTGCTGGGCTGTTCTGAAGGGCTGATGCTGTCCAAGGTCTTGGAGGAGCAGTCCCTCAAGACTTCCAGAGAACTGGTGATATCCAGGCTTTCAGAAGAAGTGGATCTGCAGCCCTGTGTGGAACTGATGATGTCCAGGGTTTTGGAGGAGCGGGCACTGTAGCCTTTTGCAGTGGCATCTCTGATGAGGATCTCCTGTGTGGATGTAAACATTAAGGGGATGAAGCCCTCGCTGTCCGCTGTGAGAACGATCCAAGAGGAACCTGTGAAGACAAGCACGTGGCTGCTGATAAATTTTTGTTTAGGGTATGTTTAAGGTAAAATACAATTTTCTTCTAGAATTAAATGCTTCTGTATATTTACAGCTTTCTAAAAAAGAAAAGGTATGAAAAGATACAGGTTGTACAATCTCAAAAATAAAGGACACTTGGCAACTATGATGGATACAGGTTGTACAGTCTCAAAAATAAAGGACACTTGGCAACTATGATGGATTTTGCCACTAGGAGATGAGACAGTAATAAATGCACGCTTCAAATGAGGAGGAATGAAATTCTGAACAGAATTCATAAGCATTCACGCTTGGTTTTAATTAGGTACTAATAAGCTACTTCACAGTGCTAAAGCTGTGCAGATACTATAAAAAGCAGAGATTTAGTAAATTAAACGCCAAACTGATGTAATAAAGACAATTTAGAAACTGCCTTTATTATGTAATTTCACTATTCCAAGAAATACAAGGAAGGAATACTTTACTACACTGTACAAACCCAACATCTCTGGTCCATTTGCTATCTGACTTCATCACCAGCTTTTTTCTTTTCAATTTGAATCTGAAACCCTGACTTCCACCAATAAGATAAACCAGAAAATTTTTATATTTTTATCCATTAAGCTGATGAAGCAAGAAAATAGAGCTCATGAGGGGTAAGGGAATTCAGAGAAGCATTTCCAGCTGTTTGTAAATTTACATTATGTAACTTTACGTCACAAGTAAGGTCACAAGAAGATTGTAGCTTAAAAGCATACAACCCTCTAATCTTTTAGCTTAATTTGGACCAAACTGGAAAATCAATACAACTCAGGATTTCAAAATACCATTCCTACTTTGCATCAGTGTATTTCAAACAAACATTTTCCATCAACAATTCCTTAGGAGAAATAAAACTGGGACATTGGTCAAGAACAGCAGTCTCAGGCTTTGGGATGGTTGCCCAGTGATCTGCAAGTAGGCAGAGAGCAGACACAGGAGGCAAGGAGATGGAATATAGCAAAGGGAATACAGCTGTAGTAGTGAGAAATCATATCCCAAAGTGTGTTTTCTACCTCTGCCCAGGGTGAGACACTCAGAATTGACACATACACAGACACATGGGATGGGCATGGCATGAACTGGAAACAGCAGAGTAGAACACAGCAGCTGTGAGTGTTCTTCACAGCAAAACCTGATGTAAAATGCACTGCTGGTGTACAGAGCTGCTTCTGTGCTACAGGATTTCCTAAAGCAAGACTAGAGGCTGGAGCGACAGATTCAAATATAGAACACCATACTCCCAAACCACCAGGCAACCCTAACCTCCTTGTTACTCAGACTTCTCTCTATACAGCAGCTGAAAACAAGTAAAACATGGCTGAAAGCAATTTTCCTGTATAATTTGTTACTTGATAAGGGGCATCAATATGTAAGTTTACTCTTCTTTTTTTTATAAGATTCTTCTTAGTAAAAAAAGATTCAGAGAAGAATTTTTACATTATTAAAAAAAAAAGGGCAAAATTTTATTCATCTTTCATTATTTATTCCTTGGGTTTTTCCTGGGTGGAATATTCATATCGTTATTGTTCACTAACAATGACACGCAGAATCACAGAATGGTTTGGGTAGGAAGGGACCTTAAAGGTCATCCTGTTCCACTCCCCTGCCATGGGCAGGGACACCTTCCACTAGAACAGGCTGCTCCAAGCTCCATCCAACCTGGCCGTGGGACACTTCCAGGGATAGGGCAGCCGCAGATTCTCTGGCAACGTTTGAAGTGTTTGTACTCTTGGACAATCCCAACTTACCGTGCTGCATTTCAACAAGGGAGAGGTTGAATATCTGCTGGACGATGTTTAGGCGGAGTTTACCACCACAGAGAAGAATGGCCCGACTTTCATCTGCATCACTTTTGGAAAGCTGCTTCTGAAAATGCAAGAAATAGTCATTAGCCACTGTGATGTACAGTTAAAATGGCATTAGTCAAAATGGGATCACAGATGTGTCTTCAGTGGTATCATTTCCAGAAAGTCAAACGTTACACACATTCAGGCCCGTTTGCAAGATTTATCCTTTGAAGTCTCAGGCATCAAAGTGCTGATGAGTGAGTGACAGCAGCAAGGAACAGTGTTTATCCAGCATGTCAGAACAGGAGAGAAAATCACGCACTGCTGCCGAAGAAACCATGAGCTTCACCCACAACACAATCCTCATCCCCATCCTTCCACCCATGAGTGACATTTCCCCATTTACCGCTTTCCTGTAAAGCTACAGGTCTGCTACCCCCACCTTCCCCCACACATCCCTGACCCGAAGTTCAGAAGTGAGAACTCCTGGTCATGAATACTGGAGACTCACAAATCAGAAGGGTTTATCTGTCTCACCCCTGACCATCACTGCCCCAAGCCTCAAATCCAAAAAGCATCTTCAAAGAATATGCCCAGTTGGGCAGAGCAAAGCACATTTTAAATCTGTTATTACAATTATTGAATGTTTAAAATGGGAAACAGTGACGAGAATGAGCGAATATAATCTAGAACTTGAGTTCAATGCTACAAAAGTTGATAATTTTTTGCAATAATAAAGCTTAAAGTAATAAAGCTTAAAGTAAGAGCTAATTGAAAGGAAAATGGCAGTTTTACTTTGAATATTGACTAAGGTTTATGAATCTGAATTCTAGAAATGACCTAGTAGATGTCTAGGCCAGGTTTTCATAATCAGGTAATTTACCTTTTCCAGCATCAGATTTGCAAGAGCAAATCTTTCAGCCCAAAAAAGTGTTTTCACATTAAATTTCACTTTAAATCCATTTTAAGCTATGTTAATGGAATTATCTATTGTGTCCCTAAAGTCTCTTTCCTCCTTGGATAGTGCTCTCAATGCTAATTAGCAGCATTTCTTTTTCAAAGCCAAGACAATTTGCTTTTGTTTCAGTCTCCATTATTTTAGTTTTCCTCACAGGAGAACGGGAGATTGATACCAATTCCCACACACGGAAATCCGCACTTGTCTAAATTTCTATACAGAAAGCTTTAGAAGTTGCCTGGGAAAAGGCAACCCTATAAAGGGCTTTAATTCTGCAGCTGGGCTGTGACATGTGGGTCCTCTGGAGTCCCAGCAGCCTCACTGCAGAGCTGAGGGGTTTGACCCAGTGTGAGGTGGGCACAGGGAGCTGCACATTCCTGGGTATCCCATTGCTTTAAAAGCACTGGAAGCCTGCAGAGTAATGAGATTTATAAACATATATAACAACCTGCAGGAACAGGAGGGAAATCTAATCCTACCTGAGCTGAAATATAGGCATAAACAGGTTTCACTATTCCAATATTAAAATTACCTGGCAGGTGATGTTAATAAATGAGGGTTCCTGAGAAGATGGGTACACTGGAAGATTTCTCTTCCCAGATTTTAGCAGCTCAGTTAATTCAGAGAGATGGTGCTGCAATTCTGTGAAGTTACCAGACAATTTTTCCACATTTTTCAAAAAGTAACTCGCCTCCTTCTCACTGAACAGGTTATTCTTGTAAGAATTGGGTATTTTGGAAGCTGCCTCAGGCTGCCCTTTTGGGGATGTTGGCTTGTTTGAAGCATTAGATAGTGCCACGCTCCGATTAACTGGCTCAGCATCCAGAGTCTCGACAGCTGGAGGAAAATTCATGGAAATCTTTTTGTCTTTGAAGTCGCTGATGTTCAACACCAAGTTCTGTTCATAAACAGGACTCTTGATTTCTTCAATGAGTTTCCTTCGGCTTGTAGGGGACTGAAGGGCAGAGCGATCTGGTATCAGGAGCCCATGGCTGAGAGGGTGGACCTCTCTAGAGGGATCATGAGTAATGTTGGAAAGGTTCAAACTGGAGTTGCCATCAGCTGACACAGACTTTGAAGGACCCATTTCAAGTATCAGTTCTTTAATCATCAATCGGATCATGTATTTGTCTGATCTTGAAGAAGGAAGAAAAGCAGGGTCAGTGAATTTTTGTCTTCCAACCAGTATCAGTAACAATTTATTGGTCAAGAAGCATAAACCCTTTGGCTTCTCGCTTTTCTCCAGCTGAATTTGTTGAATATTGGGTAAATTGGATGAAGTCAGTGAATAGACTAAAATAACATTACAAGTATTGGAGGCAACAGACACAGTTTGAGTTTTGAAGTCAAAAGCCATTATATCAGGAACAAGAATGCCTGGGATGCTCACTTTTTTGGTAGAGGTAACCTTTCTTTCAAAAGTCACCAAGATGAGGTGTGAGGAATCTTGGCCGCTTCCTGTCAGGTAGTCCTTGGGCCTCAGGTGAAGGAGAGGGCTGGAATCAGCACCCTGCTTGCTACAAAGTATGTGAGTTAGATCCACAGGAGATGTAACTACAGACAAGGGCTTCTCAGAGTCCAGCGACTTCTTCCCTCCGTCCAGGGAATACTCTTCCTCCCCACACAAGCTGGACTGAGAGGGGAAAGACTCGGTTTCAATGCTCGATGGAACTTCGAAGGCAACACCAGCATTTAAGCCACAGATCTTGTCCAGAGGGAGCTCGGTGGCAACAGCAACTTGTAAATTCTGTGTAGCTTCCACGGCACAGATGTAGCCTCCCACATCAAAGATTGGGCAAAAAGAGCAAGCGCTGAGTGTTTCCTGAGCATCATCCCAAATGTAAGAATGGAGGGCACTGCCCACCCCCACGACCAAGCGGTTGCCTTCCTTGGTCCAACAGGCGCAGTGGATGAGCCCGCTGCCCTTGATGTCCGCGTTAATTCTGGAGTTGTTGAGGTGGACAGAGGGCAAGACGGAGGCGTCCCGGGTGGTCAGCACGGCCAAGACCTCCTTGCTGGGATGCCACACGCAGCCCTGGGGGAGCACGGGGTACGGCTCGCTGATGTCGCAGATCTGGGAAACCAGCAGCTTGTTCCTGTCAGCGCCGTTGAAGCAGAGCTGCCAGACGGTGATGTGCTTTTTGTGCTGCACCGCCAGCAGGGCCGGGGCCTCGGCGGGGCACGGGCCCCAGTACAGCCCGTGCACGTGCTCAAACTGACCCACCACGCTGGAGTCACCGAATCGGGGCTCTCCGTTCTGCAGGTGCAGCGCAGTCAGGATCACCTGCTTGCCGTCTGTCCAGGCCAGCCCGTGCACGGGGTGGATGGCCTGGTGTAAGGCGTTGAGGCCGGTTCGCAGCAGCTTTGCCTTCCCCAGCTCCATGACTTTTAAAGCGGAACATCTGCACAGAGGAGAATGAGAAGGAAAAATGAATCATTGTAGAGGACAGAGGACAGTACCTGGATGATTTTGTAGCTTGTGATGCTGCCAGTGCTGGACTCTTACTTCCAGTGAAGTCAATACACACATAATGTTCACCTATGCTTAATTCCCAGCCCAGTGATTTTTTTTTGCTTATGACGGTTCCACCATGAAATGCAAATTTAAGAGAAAGAAACTTTACTATTTCTATAGGCTTACCATCAGATTTCTGCTGCATTTTCATGACAGGACCAGTCCTTTCATTCTAATCAGTAAGTTGCTGTTCTCAGAATATTTTTAACTATTTGAATAACAACAGTTCTCAGGATACTGCTGCTCACTCTCAGCTTCCTGGAGCATTTGTGGTCAGACAAAGTAATCCCTTACAAGTATAACCAAGCATAAATGTATTATCTACAAATCCGATCCTGTATTAAGCGTGGGAGAACGAGGCATTTGGATGGTTATCACAGAAAGCCCTCTGGGAGAAAACAAATGCAATTTTGAAGAAAGTTAGGATGAAAGCAGATTTTTCTCAGGAAATGAAAAAATCCCAGAATTTAAAACAAGACATACACAAGGCATAAACACTTTGGAAAACTTCAGGATTTTACACGAATTTCCAGGTTTTGAGCCGTGAACATCCCTACTCTGTGAACAAAAGCCAGTTCAAAGGAATTGATGTTTTCCTGACTTAAGATCTCCATACAGTTTGGCTCAGATGTAAAGCCACAGCACAGAATGAGTTGCAGTTTTAGCAGCAAACATGACGAACAAGAAGAAAGTTTTTTACAGTAAAAACTGTCAAACTGGAAGAGTTTATCACAATGTGCAGGGCCTGGCACCACTCAGTATTTTAATTATTTGTGGATGACCCTAAACTTGCAGGAAGAGGATTGAAAGAATGGATTTCAATGATTAAAATTGTCTAGAAAGTTATATTATGACCAAAGTAACTTCTTAACCTAATAATGAGTGAAAAATAATACACTTAGTGAAAAAAAAAACAAAGAACACCAACTTGGATACCTATCCAGGAGTAATTCCCTAGGTAGAGGTATAGCAAAAATGGATCTGGCTTACAATGAATCACAAACTGAATATTTCAGTAAGGTGAGATATGTTGCCAAGTAAGAATAATTAATTATGGAATGTTTTAAGAGGGATGGAGATACACAGTTATTCTTGCCAAGTAAGATTAACTCATTCTGGAATGTTTTAAGAGGGATGGAGATACACAAGGGAAATAATTGCCCCACTTCCTCATTGTTAACAGCACCTCCATGGAACCTGCTTCTGAGTTCAAAGATGATGGAAATGCTCAGCAAAGCTACAGGATCAGAGAAACACAGAAAGTGGGTTCTCTGTCTGGCAAAGACTGTGAGTGGGAACTTGAGAACATTCACCAGCCCACTGACAGAACATCCATCCAGGTATGTTCAGGTATATCCATCCTGTTCTCCAGGTATACTCTGGACAGTGCATGGTAACAATAAGCTTCGTTTCAACAAAGATTTAGGTCAGCTATTAAGTAAAAATTTTGACTATATGTGATAGCTAAGCATTGAAGCAGGTTACCTTCGAGAGGTGGGGAAGACACTCCATGAATTTCATAATCTGTAAGAGCTAATTAAGGAAATGTCTGTCAGGGATAAGTTTAAGTACCCTGAATCCTGCCTCACAGGAGAGCTCTCAGGATACTTCCAACGCAACTTCTCCACCATCTACCTGGCCTTCTATAACCAACCTCAGTCCTGTTAAGCAGCCACCAGCTCCAGGAAAGTTAACATTGGATGTTCGCCGTGATCAGAACCCCACACACTGCTGGGCAATACTTACTGATGGCAGGGAGATGCGAGATAATGTGTCTCATAAGACACTAAAAGATGCTAAAACCTCCTGGGCCGTCTGGAGAGGTTCCTGTGTCACAAGGGGCGTCTGCACTATGCCAGCGGCCCTGGAAAAGCAAAAAAGCAAGAGACCCACTGGCCAATGCATTCCTGCGCCCGAACCCACACCGTCGCCTGCAGCGGCCCGCCCAGCCGCAGCTCCCCGGGCAGGTGCCACACCACAGGCCGGCGGCTCGGCGAAACCTGAACGCGGTGCCCGCCCCAAGCCCAGGGGCAGAGCAGCCGCTGCAGGGACCCCCCGGCACCGGGCACGGACGGCAGCAGCGGCCCGGGGAGCCCGCGCAAAGCACCCGCCCTCGCCGCCGCTCCCTGCGCGGGCCCGCCCGCACCG
>WBMY01014138.1:73939-109751 GCA_013397315.1 Donacobius atricapilla
GCTCCCGCCCCGTTCCCCGCAGCGCCCTGAGGGGCCGCGGGCTGCGCGGGGTGATGGGGGCGCGGGAATCGCAGAATGTCCCCAGCTGGGAGACGCCCACGGGGATCATCGAGCCCAGCTCTTGTGCGCAGCACGCCCCAAGAGTCACACCGTGTGCCTGAGAACGCTTCTTCAGCTCAAGCTTGGTGCTGGGACCGCTGCCCTGCGGAGCCTGTTCGAGTGGCCAGCCACCCTCGGGATGAAGAGCCCTTTCCTGATACCCAACGTAAACCTCCCCTGGCACAGCTCCATGCCATTCCCGCGGCTCCTGTCTCTGGTTGCCAGGGGGATCAGTGTCTGGCTGCCTCTCCACTGGCCCTCAGGAGGATGTTGAAGACCACAATGAGATGTCCCCTCAATCTCCTCCAGGTTGGACGAACCAAGTGACCTCAGCTGCTTCTCATAAGGCTTCCCCTTCCATATCCTTGCTATCCTTGTAGACCTCCTTTGAATGTCCTGTTTATATTGTGGCACTCAAAACTGCACGTGGGACTTGAGGTGGGGCCACAGAGAGGGACAATCCTCTCCTTTGACCTGTAAGTGCTGTGCCTGGCGCACCCCAGGGCATGGTTGGCACCAAGGAAAGCATCACCAGCCAGTCTAAGGAGGTGATTGCCCTTCTCTTGTCACTTCCATGGCCCCCAGGGTCATCTGCAGTGTCACACTTCCACACAGGACCCCCAGCCTGCTCGCGCCCCTGTGGCTCGTGGAGAGATCTGAGGAAGTGGCACACTGGGGTGCCGCCAGCAGGAGGGCATCAGGTCCCTGGTGTCTTGTATCCCATCCCATGAGGTGATCACACTGAAGTGAGGAAAGCATCTAAATGCCATGCAGAGCTACTGCAATACAACTTACCTGGTCCTGATTTATTGCATTGAGCATAGCTCCTTGTAAGTCTCCCAGGTCTTTTAAAGGTTAATTATATTACGTGACTGTGCCACTTTGCCACTCCTCAGCACTGCAGAGTAGTGTGATCATTGTACCATTTTTGAAACCCACACTCTTGATAGGATGCTGAAAAACCCATCGCCACAGAAACACTGGAAAAGGTGCTGTAAAAACAGCTGCCAAAGGTGCAGGGAAAAAAAATTGCTTAAAATAGTTGCAAGGTCAAATATGTAAGTAGCTCAAACTTAGCAAAAAAAGAACACTAGGTGGTGACTTGGCCATATCGCATGAGTGCCTGTACAGAGGGGAAAAAAAGAACAAAGTTAGTGAAGGAAGGTTTAACAAGAGCTGTGGACAGATTCAAATATGTAAGACACATCTGTGAGTCTGACTGGCCACTGGAACAAACTGCCAACAGAGCATCTTCACATTAAAACTTGGTGATTTTCAGGGACATAGCATTTTAAATAGTAAGTCTTAGAATGGTATAGGTTGGAAGGGACCTTAAAGATTGTCTTGTTTCAACCACCTGCAGCAGGTAGGGTGACCTTCCACTAGAGCAGGCTGCTCAGAAACCCACCCATCCAGCCTGGCCTTGAAACCCTTTGGCAGAAGGCATTCCCACCTCCTTCCTCCCCACCACTGGCTTACCTAACAGCTCACTCAAGCCAATTTCCCAAGAAGTTCTGTTACACAAATGTTTAATCTATTCTTACTTTCATAATATCCATTTTCCTCAGTGTTGAGTCTGGCCAAGCAGGATTGACACTTGGTGTTCGGGCCCCCTAGCCACCAGCTGGCTTTATTAGACAAAAACAGTTTTCTGTCTACGATTTTAGTCTCACGAAGAATTCTGTTGAACAGTAATGATTTCACTTTTTTTTTTTTAATATAAAACTTAAATTGTCCATCCATAGTAATAGAGAGAAATGCACATTTAAACCACAGACAGACCACAGTTTAAGACTGCCTCAAGGACATTTTCGTGGTAAATGTCTATTTTTTTTTCATGCTTCCTATGCATATAATGATACAATTAAGTATTTTTAACGACTTATTTTCATCATATAACTTGTGTTATATGTAAACTCCTAATAGAATTCAACAAATGAACTGAAAGTATCACAAAACCTCGGAGTTAGTTGAAAATCTGTAAAATAATATTTTCATTGAAATGTAATTGACTCAACCTACCAGAGTGCCAGAATGGTGTGCAGGTAGTTGTCATTACACCAGTTGTTTATTTCTATGCCCAACAGTGTGTGTCTTATTTGTGTAACCACAGCCTGGTTATTTTGACATGTAGAACAGCATGAAAAGGGCTGGAGGCTGCTTGGCCAGAAGCCACGAGCCATGGCTGGTCACACAGCCACAATGTGCATAGGCACAGTGGTTATTCCTCAGCAGCTGTACTGCAAACAAACATCTCTTGTTTTCTTTCTTTCTTTTCCAGACTTTCCAAGCTGTTCACTGCTGATACATGGGATGTGTCTGTGACTTTGGGGATTTTAATGATGCAGAACCCCTCAGGAGATGCTTATAAGGTAGAAAGTGGGTCAAGGAAATTATGCAAGGAATAGTGTTTAAAAGGCTGAAATTACAGAAATCGTTTCCTGTGGTCATGCTTATTTAAAGCACACATCTTGGCTTTTAAAAACATGTGATTGCATTGAGTCAGGCTTATCCTTAAACACTGAGCAGATGCAGAGCCTGTTCTCAGGCCCTGCATGGAGAGCAGATTTACCTTCTCATAACTTGATTTGTTGTATCATTTGGGTGTCTGCTTTTCAAATTAGTTGAAACACAACGTTAATAAGAATATAAGAGAGTCTGAGGCAGAAGAGTTATGAGTACCTTCTAGAGGGAGGGAATGGCAGGGAAGGAAGCTGAAATGGGTGGGATATGTAGAGTTGTTATTTTTGCACTCTGTAGTTTTTTTCTTTGCTCTTACTGAACTTGTACACATTTAAAGAACATGATGTTAGAAGGGAAAAGAATAATTTGAAGATACTTTCTCTTAGCTTCATAAGCATCATTTTAATATATATATATGTTTAATCCAGTCTATGGACACTACTGAATGAGCAAATTGATCTCATAATTGTATTTCTTAATGGGAAAACTTAATGAGGCGCTACCATGTAATTTAGACCTCTAAAATATGATGTGGTAAAGCCTAGGATCGGTAGCTAAAAGATACAGATGTTTTATGTGTTTTTTATTATCAGATTAAAAATGTTTCTTCATTCTGGGAGCTGATTAGTAATGAAATTAATATAAGATGAGCAATTTTGAAGAAAATTGCCTCATCCTGAGTCAATATCATGTTGTCAGAACAAGTCAGACAGTGCTGGGGGGTGTGTGGATGGGATCCTTGTATTGTGTCTGCTTGGCTTGGCTGAGTACAGCCAGACGGGGTCACAGTATTTCCACAGCACAGGCAAAACGAAGTTTGTGCTCTGTAGCACAAAATCTTCCAGGGGATTCCTTGTGGCTCCAGGCTTTGAGGAATGGAGAGGATCAGTGCAAATTTGGGGTATCAGCACAGCGACAGGGTGGGAATTGCTGCTTTTCTCTGCAGCTGTAGGTACCGCGCCTCTCCCAAAGCAGCTACCAGTACAGGTCTCCTGAAGCCTGCCCCAGCAGGTTGTACTGCACACGTACAACACTTTGCTAGTTGTTGTAGAGACCAAGGAGACTCAGAATGTTGTTTATATTAGTTTTCAAACGGTTGTTTCCTGCAGCAGGAAGAAGGCATGGGAAACGTACAAAACTCGCATAGGCATGTTTATCACCCCCTGCAGTGGTTCACGCTATGACAGCCTGTTTTTTCTGTGTGTAAAAACCTGCACCAGTGCTTTTCTGTGGCTGAAACAGGCCTTCAGCTGAGTTCTACCCACTCTGCTGCAGTTCAGGAAAGACACTGCACCTGGCATAGGGCAGAGACACGAGATCCAGGATGGCTGTCTGTGAGAGAAACTGAAGAGTGGCGCTGCATAGAGAAAAGGAGGCTCAAGGGAGAGCTAATGGACAGAACAGTTTTCAAGTATTTAACAGACAGCTGCCCCAAACAAGGATCTAAACTATGAATAATCAAAAGAGACCTTCCAGACCTGGAGTAAAGACACTGGAATAAAGCTCTATGTCAACCTGATATTCTTGTGCTGCTGTGGAAGTGCTACAAAGTAAAAATCGGTCTCCTGACTTCTCAGTTAGTTGTATACCATAAACAACACACAAAACCAGAATAGCATAATGTGTATTGAAAATAAGATAGCCTCTTAAGAGTCTTTCCATTCTAAAATTGATTTGTGTAAACCAGCCATGTTGTAAATAAGTATTTTTGATATGACAGTGTTCCTTTGGAATAATCTTTGCAAGGACATTTCCAGGCACACATCTTCAGAGCAAACAGTATCTTCTTTTAAATTACACATCCTTGTAACTGTGTGTGGTTAATCCAGAACCAAGCTGATACAGAAATCACATCATTAGAGATATTTAACAACATCTTGTGGAAAAGGTTGTTCAACTCCTAATCTTTCTGGTAGGCGTCTGGATTCCCTTTTCCTTGTGCCACCATATATAGCCATTTTTTTCTCCTCTGTAAATGTTGCTGTGAGAACCCTTCCTCCTACCTGTAAACAATTCAGTCCTAGACACTTCTGTCTCCTACAGATACATTTTCTATTTTCCTTTCATGTAACTAGTCTGCAAAAGTACTTCTTTGATCTTTGCTGCTGCTTAGGTTAATCCTGCATTTCTGGCTCACTGTTGTCATGCAGTTTTCTTTTATGCTATTAAGAGGTACAAGTGGTTTGAGATAACAGTGCATTAATGAAGATCAGTGTAGCTTCATTTTGTGCTGATAACAATATCATTGATATCTAAATAAAATGTTAATGAGGAAAGGTAAACATGGAACTTGAGATGACAGCTGTGTACGAGTTACATGAGCATAAGAATATTTACAAACTGAATGAAATTGTGACTTGTTTAAAATTCAAGGGAAACTGTCAGAAATTTGCAGTGGAGCCAGTATTCTGACTTTATTCATTTGACTTAGGTGAATTAAGTTTCTGAGGGAAAGATAACAACGGAAGCAATTAGCACTACACAAATTAAATGGTGTTATGCTGTCTAAGGTAGGAAACATGTAACAAATGCAATGAGCCATATTGAAAATGCTCTGGAGTGTTAACACTTGAAAAGAAATTTATTGATATTTAGAGAGACACAATTCACTGACAGATAAAAGGAATGAGCTATGACAGCAATGGACATGTTAGTATTTGTTGGCGTGCCTTCTATGGTGGCACAACTGTGCATCTGAGCTGTGGGTTGGATTGAGAAATGGATACACCTTAAAAGTGTTTTGGTTGGTATTTTTAACCCCATAAATGTTTGTGTCTGTGTGTTTCCATCCAGGAAATGGACTGGAGGATGAATGAAGAGGGATCCAATGGAGAATGAGGAGTCCTGTCACTGGTATTGCTTTGGAAAACTTCACCGCCAGCTAAATTTCCATAAGGACATCAGAGCTTTTCTTACACAGCAAAAGTTGATTTTTTGACAGATGAAATTAGTAAATAATTGTGAATTTTGTACTATTCTTATAAAACTATGTTTGAGCATTGTTTCTTTCTATACTGCCTTTTATGTTTTTGAAATATATTATGTTTGATTGGAAGAAAGCAACCATTGCCTCTGAAGTGAATGAAAGGTTTGCATTTGCCCAGAGTTTCAGTTTGGTATTGTCTGCAGTGTCACCCTGTGGTGTTTGGATGCTCTCCTGGCTGTGTGCTGCCTTGGCTGGTAAAGTGCCATGGTGCCTGCACAAGAGGGGTGGATCCTTCCCACTTTGGAGCCTCGAATTAGGGGTACATCAATGTCAGTAGCTGGGGGATAATGGCAGCTCCCTCCTTGTCCAGTAGATAATAACAGTGAGGAACTACTGAACCTCAGTAAAGTGAATTTGCATTTAACATCAAGATTGTGAAATTGCCTCAGTCTGTTGAAAAAAAAATGAAACCATAACATTGACTAATTAACATATATAAAAATATATAAAATTACTATGAACATTAAACCACTAATATGTAAGTTAATTTCAGTTGCATGTGACAATGGAAAATAGAGTAATACTTGCATGTGTGAAATTTCATAACTCCTGGGATTTATCTTGCCTAACTTCACATGCTTAAAAGTCAGGTCAGATGGGTTCAGCTCTAAAGGACAGGTTAGTGCTACCAGGTACTGTATGTTGGGTTTTTTAAGAACAAGTTAGATAAACATCTGACAGGATTACTTCAGAATAATTGGCACTGTTTTGGGTTAGAGCGATGGACTTTTCAGCTACATTTTGGGTGGGAAAATGGTCTAGGCTTTGTGGTTTTCTGTTGAGGCAGGAAAACCTGAAAGTAAAAATAGCTAAAAATAAGCTCATAATCCAAGCTTGGAAATACAGAGGAAAATGAGAACTGGGAGAAAGCAAGTTAGGCTTGATGATACTGTTGATATTATTTTAGTGTTTGAAAAGATATTTTAAAAATTCCCATGAGTATAGAAAATACTATTCTAGAGTAATAGAGGGAAAAATGGAAGAACTAGTTGAGGGTAATGCAGGGCCTACTTTATACACTTCCTACTGTATACACTGCTGTGATCTCTCACTTTTTAGCTATTATAAAACATAATGAAATAATATTTCGTTGTGCAAAGTCAGCATCATAAATTGGCCAGCAGAATTTCAGATTACTTTGATTTTGCTGGATTTCATTTGTATATTGTTTTATTATTGTTCTCATGAAACCATTTTCAAAATCAAAAAAGAAAAAGCCTATGTGGAATGCAGAGCTTCGGTTGTTAGCACTTTCTCAAGTAATGGGCCAATACAAAAAAAAGCCATGAAAAGAAAGCAGACTGTTGCATGCTTGGCAGGCAACTTATGGAAAGAATAAGGTGAGTTTTAACTTTACTTTGGAGCAGATTGCACTTTAAGTAAAGCTGTAGCAACTCCTAAAAATATACTGTGGTGCATATAAATGTGCTGGATAAAGATGCAAAGTAATTAAAATGGAAATTTAGACTTTGTGGTATGTTGTTTATTCCCCACAGGGGAAATGTTTGGAGGAGCTGGTACCCCATTTAGACTTCTGAGTGCCACTGGTTTGGCATACTGAGTGTCATCATCCTGCTTCCACTTCTAATTTAAGCTCCTAGTCTTCCTAGCTTTCCACTGGTTTAATTACAGAACACAGACTTCCCGGCTGGGTGACTCTGGACATGAGCCTAGCACCAGTAATCTCCTTATTCTTCCAGAGGACACTGTCCTTTCTGGTGACTGTCCTTTCTGCTGGTGAAAGATGGAGCTAAAAAACGGGTTTGGTGCTTCATGACATTTAGATGATCTGAACAACTCCCCTTTCCTAAACTGATCAATTTTGGCCCTGTAAATAGCATCTGGGGAGGATGGTGAATGCTTCTCAGTCTATGCTTTTCTCCTTTTCACAGCCTACTCTCTGCTCAACTTGTTTAGTACAAACTCTTCCTCTGTCTCCACATGCCTTTATCACTGTTTTTGCAAATATCTTCTGTACAGCTTGTGCTTAATAGAACAGTCATCTTTTATCTCTCTACTTCACTGATTCTCCATCTGTTCTCCATCCAAACCAAAGCTGAAAATTTATCCTCTGCTTTGCATAAATCTCTTCAGCACTTCTTCTAGTGCTTTTATTGCTTTCAATTTTAACTTTACAGCCCTGTGATAGACACTAGATAAGATAGGTCTGCATTGTGCTGCTCTCCTTAATAATTACCTGAAAACAAATATTTCTTTGTTCAATTTTATCAATTTTTGAATGTATCTATTTGATTTAATTGCTTGTTTTCAAGCATATGTACATAACAGCATATTCATAAATGTGAGAACAGTTCTATTCTTTAACATTATACAATTTTAATTGATGTATAGTATTTTTTCCTAAGCCTTCCTATAAAATTATAAGTGTCCAGCAGGATAAACTGGAGTCCTTGTTTGTTACCAGACTATTTGTGCTGGGTGATGATGGCACCTTCAGGTAGATTGGCTCCTACTTAATCTTTGAATCATACAGGAAGGAAAACAATGTCACCAAAATATAAAGTATCCAGAAATTCATTAAGCATCACAGAAGTAAAGTCTTTCATTTTACAGCTAGTTACTCCCTGAAACTAATTTTTTGTCATCTGAAAATTTGTCCCTTTTTAGTTCCACCGAATAGAACCAAACCAAATTTTGGTAGTTGTTCGAAGATTCTCCTTTAATTTCTGATCTGCTCAACTCTCAGATTGTTTTATAGAAGAGTAATGCATGAAAAACTAAAATGGTAATATGACAGAATGACAAGGAAATGTCTGTTTATAAGTTTTGAGGGATCTTTAAAGCCTGGATACTTGCTGATCTCTGCTAGTTCAGGTCCTCACCTTCCCAGAGTTCCCCTGTAACATTTTCTGTGTTTCATTAGCTTCAGTTCGAGTGGACCAAGCCATGGGATTATGACCCATAGAAGATAATATTTGTAAGAAAAATTTCATTGTAGTGTTTCCTTTATTTAAGCCTAAGTAGTCCTCTAAAATATATCCTCCCATCACTCTAGTTAGTTATAATTAAGTTTTATTTTGCTTGGCCATTACACAAGCATTGTAAATACCCAAGACTTATGAGACACAAGGATGTTATTCAGGGGTATTTGTAGGGTTAGAAACATCTGCTGCTTTGAAATGTGCTATGTCCTTTAGAAATCTGATCATGTCTTCCCTCACCCTGCTATGTCTGTGAACCTCTGTGTTTCTTATTTGCTTTCAATGATTTGTCCTGATTTCAGTGAAGGAAAGTATGACTTAAATCAAATTTTTAAAGCAGTAGTAATACAAACATCCATTTGAACACTATTCTAATGCAAAGAAGCAAGGAATCCAATTAACCCAATAACTATAAAGTAACTCATGTGTTTAATACTTAAAAAGTCATATTTATTTGTTGTTTGGGATTTTTTTTTTTTTTTACAATCAGGAATGCTTCTTGAGGCTGCTCAAAGAGATCTTTGCAAACAAGGTAGTACAGATATACTCTGCTGCATGGCATGCCTGTGGTTGTAGGTGATTCAGAATTATGATTCCTTTGTCCCTGGGAGGATACTTGCATGAAGAAGACACTTAATTTAATGAAATGAAACTGTTTACTTATTTCAAGAATTGAAATTGTTCCTTATAAGATTCCTGGCTGTATCACTGTAATAGTACTAATGCCAAACCTCCAAACCATTAAGGTCCTTCAGAGCGTAGATCTGCTGTCTTGATCCAGCCTTTGTATGGGGTGAAGTACTATAACTGGATTTTAGTATCTGTGCTCTATGCATGGGCTTGCCATAGTTCCCAGGAAGGGAAAAAAGACTCTCCAGGACTATTAACAAGACCCAAAATCCACAGTATGGAAAATAACTTCTAATGGTAGCTTAAGTAAGTGTCCTTCCTTGGCTGCTTCGCTGGCTGTACTGGGTGAAGCAGGCACGCCTTTCCATGGTTCCAGCTGTACAGAATGCCCTTGCACACATGGCTGCTCACTCTGCTTTATCCTTCTCTTTGCATTTCAATGAGGAAAAGTTAGGGAGTTCATTAAGTTCTTCCCTTATGCCTATCACCATAATCATGATAGTTTAGTTTCCATGGATCTGCCTGTCCGGCTCTCACCTGTATCTGTATTGTCTCTTGCCTCTGAGGGTGAGGTTCACCTGGATAAATGTAAATGTTTGTGTTCAAACCAGTCCCCCTGCTTGCATTTGCAGTCAGTGGAAAGGAACAGGCACTTATTTACTTATTTAATAGGGACAGTTCACCACAATCAGTTTTAGAAATCTCTGTTAGGGCATGAATAATCTGCTATAGAACTGCTTTTCTTTTTCTGACTGATTGTGCAGGAGTGTTGATGAAAGGTTCAGTGAATACACCTGCATTTAGCTAAATGAAATTTACATTCAACGTCTTTGCTCCTCCATTTATCTTGCAAGACTTTTTCTTTCTCTTCTGTGTGCATGTATAAATCTACATGCTGTATAAGACACTGACAGGAGACTGTGATGCAGCCTTTTTAGTAATTGAGTATTTTCATCTAAAAATTAGACATTTCTGAAAATGTAGGAGGTTTCCATGGGATCCAGCTGGAACAGAAAAGAGTCTGAAGCGATTTTCTTTTTTTTTTTTTCCCTATCCTGGTTTTCCTTAGTGAATATAAAGGCTCTTTAGTTGTATTTTCTTCAGGTTTTATGTAGACTGTCCACCTGCACCTGCTAGATGTGTTGTTATGATTTTTAGCATAACACTGTTCCTCCAAGAACATCCTGACCTCAATCAAAGTAGACAATAGTCTCTCTGCTCCAGTCCGTGACAGCGATTAATAACAGCAGCTGTGGTGAACTTCACTGTAGGTCCAGTCCTTCAGAAGAAATCGTGAGGGTCCAGCCAACCCGAGGATGTAGCTATAGTGTAGCCGTGCCACAGATTTTACAATTGCGATACATGGAAAGTAGTGAAGACAGCTTTCTAGTCTCTCAGTGTCCGAGAGCACAGAATGTCTCTGTATTGTAGGAGAAAAGAAAGTCATTGGGGTTCTTTGTTCAGAAATTATGTCACTCTGCTTGGTGGTCGCATCGGGATGCTTTTTTTGTGGGAGTGACCTCCACACACGTCTGAACTGTCGGTTCCATCCCTTATGATTATCTCTTGTGTGGCTTTGAATATTAATGGCACAAAGCCATCCTTGTCTGCAGTGAGCACAATCCAAGAAGAACCTACGAAATTAAGCAAGAAAAAGAAAATGAGTGCACTGCTCTGGTTACATAAATGTACAAGCACGTTTTTAAAAGTCAGCGACCACACAGGCAGAGCAGGTTTCTTTTTGTGCACTAAAGCCTTATTACGCTAATGACATTAAGCTCTGACAATCCATGCTCAACACACCTTTGTGCAAATGCAGTGAGGGGCTAAATGAAAGGTCTTGCAAGGTTTGAGGCATTTTGTCCCTTATTTTAAGTAAGTTCAAACACAAGGTGCATCTTCTCTAGTTTTAATAAACTATAAGTATCTTCATCTTCTGAAAACTCAGCCAGCCTTTCCATGCTGACTTTTGTTCTAATGACATCTACTTCTGCTTAGCCTTTACACTCATCTGCTACCCAAATGACGAAGAGATTATAAAAACTGGAAAAGTTACCAACAAAAATGATTGTGCTGTACTTGTTCTAGGAGGGAGTAGGGGTCTCCATCTCATTATTGTCAAATCAAGATTGTTCCATATGTTTTCAAATTCATATAGTAAATAGAAGAAAGTTACACCTTGAAGATGATTTACAAAAGATGATTTACAGAAGCTGCTACAGTAAAATTTCTTGTATTTTAGTTATTTATTGAATCTTCTTCTAAGGAGAATGAACAAAATATGGATGACATTGTTAATCCTTTTTTTTTTTTGGAAAAAAAAAAGAGAATATTTAAAAACCAAAAGATTTAAAAACCATTTAAAACCAAGGTTATCTTTCTTTATTGCATAGAAGTTGAAAATAAACCTCCCCCCATTTTTTTTTTACTTTTCTTAGCAAATTGGCTTAAAAATGAAGCTCTATTTATTTTCTATAGTGATTCATCTGCCTTTCTTTTTGGCTGGATATTGCACTTCTCATGGAAAAGAGTGAATTCTCTTTCTTTTTTTTTTTTCAGTTTGACACTTTATGGGAAAAAAAAAATCTGTGGTACATGAAAGCATTGGGGGAGCCCTTATATGACACACTTTCCCTAGACCATGTGATTCTGTCATTATTGAGCAGGGGCATTAGCTGGGATATGAGGGAAAGAAAGCCCTGATAGGTTCTGTGTTGGGATTTTAGATTTTGGGATATAAAACTGTTTTTGAAATGTAATGTGAAAAAAGGAACTGTAGAAAATCCAAATGAACCATTCTTATTTTTTGTCAGTCATAATAAAGCATACTCCTGGAGAAGGTAAATCTCCCCTTCTTTAACTACTAACAAAGCACTTTTCCAGGCTGGTTGTATGTTGTCATGTCACCTGTTACATCATAAGAAGATTGTCTTTCCAAACCATGAATCTTTAATCTTCTACTCTTAATACTTTCTTTCTAAATCTGAACAGACTTCATATTCTGTGAGCAGTGGGCATGGTAGTGGAGGTTCTACAGTCCAAATGGATATTCCATTGTTCATCAAATTGATGAAGCACACTTTTGTGTCAGACTCTTGGGACTTATTTTCATCCATTGAAATGCTGGAAATTGTCAGTGTCATTGATAAAGCTTGCCTGGAAGCATAACCCGTGGGATATTTAAATGGAAAAGCCGTGTGCAGAGTGTAGTACCCTTTTACTGTGAACAATTGTTATGATGATGTGCCAAAAAGAGAGACTCCTGTGTGCTGCTATCAGGGCACAACACAACAGACTATATTTAGCACAGGTAATGGTACAGTCCTGAGCTTTAAGTGCAAACAATGAGGCTGAGCTCATTGCTCTTTTAACTCTGATGATCTTAACAGCATTGCTGTGGACATGAATTTGACTTACAGTTGTGAAGCTTTTCCCTCCAATCTATTGATGCTTAAGTGTTTGCTCATAGCAAAAAATGCCAAGCTGTCATTGTAATACAAGCATGCTCTTCATTACACAGCCTTTAATTATATAGTATTAAAAGATGGGAGTGATATTTTTAAACTTCTCATTTAGTATTTATGTCTTGTGTTGAAAGAAACTTTTAGGAATATAAGCAAGTACCATCTAGAACTGGATAAAGAGCTACACAAATGCTTCTGCTCCAAACCTCATCATTTTGCAGGATTTTGGTGAATTTTAGAAAGATTATTGTTTTAGGTTTTCTTTTTGCTGCAAGTGTACAGACTCAATATCAGAAAATCCAAGCTGAAAGAGGGACACATTAGGATGATTCTGAAACATTATCTTTTTGATATCTCTGAAGTCTAATACATGAAATTGAGGTGTTCTGCTAATTAAATATTCAACTGCTCTATAGAGCTGAAGATAGCTTTCCTCAGTCCCCATTTTTATTACAGGCATTTCTTTTCAAAATCAAGAGCTGGAAAAACAGGCCAAAAAATGGGCTCCTCCTCTCCCTGCAGCACTGCATAAGCCTGCTGGGAAATAGCTCAGATCTCAACAGCAGGTAGAGCTTTTTCATATATGCTGCCACTGCACTGCACAGTCAAGGAAGATTCCGGACAAAAATATGGAACCCGCATATCCTTGTCTTCTGGAACAACCTCAGAAAGTGAATCACAGTAGTCTGAGATGAGAAAAGCCATCAGAAGCATTATAGAGAAATGGCTAAGAAATGGCAGTGTGTGTGTTGCTGAGAAGGTGTCACACAGGAACAGACAGGGACAAGGCAATTCAGATGCCAGTCTGGGGCCAGGGTTTCCCTTGTAGCATCTGTCCTTATGAGTTAATCAGTGGTGGGTGGTAAAAATGGGAGACTGGCAAATAGGAACATAGAGCCTCATTTTTTTATCTTACGTTAAAATAATCCCAAATGCTACTTGATACATAAATTTATATATCATATTCTGAGAATGAATTTTTCTCCAACCTATACTTTGTTGTCAGGGCTGAGACATGCAAGTAAGGATGGGTGAAGCCAAATGCCAAAATGTTTCAGGAAAGCAACTCTACTTCCAGGTAACACAGGGTACTGATTATTTTCTCAGCCTTCCTTTGCAGAGGCACCTAACACATTACTCTGCTAATAGGTAGTTTTGCAGTTACTTAGCATTTAAATGATTTCAAGAGACTCTGCTGTATTTTAGACAAGGGAAAACACATGCTTGCCAAAAAAAGTTAGTTAGCTCAGTTTACTGAAGTATGGGGTAATTATTCTATCACAAATGCCTCTTTTATGCTAAAAATCTCAGGTGAAACCAGACAGCAGAAATATAAAGAACATACCGTGTTTCATTTCAATAACAGGCAGATCAAACAGCTGCTGGACTAAACTCAAATGGATCTTGCCATCACAGAGGAGAACATCTTTTGTTTCTTCAGTAACTGATCCATTTGAAAAGCTTTTCTTCATATGCATGTATGTAAAAGAAAAGATCTTGTTAATGGCTTGGACATTGAGCCTGAGCTCTTATAACCATTCCTCTGCTCTTACTCCTTTAAGTTCTTTAGTCATTTTGCCTTTTCTTTGTCTATCTTTCCTACCGTTTATAGATGACATCATCATGCAGGACCATTCTAAGCACAGCCTCATAGTCCCATGTGCGGAGGATGAAAAAGCCTCTTTGGTTTTTGCTTTGTGAGTTCCTGCAGCTCAAAGCTGCCTCAGCCCTGCGTGTGTATTGTCCTGGGGTGGGCATCTGTGTGTCTGTTGGGCTTCCCTGCCTGAAGCCAGTTTAGTGGAAGGGAATATATCATACCTGGAATAACATTCTTGCAGATGCTGCCGGAGTAAATGAGTTGTCTGCTCAGTTTCAGCAGTGTGTGTTGGTGGGTTTGAGAGCCATTGGGCACCTATTCCACCCTGGTAAAATAACCTCAGGTTTATTTTGGCACAGGGATTAGTGTATGAATTTACAGCCTTGGAATTTCCTCTGATATTCACTGAAAGAACACATTTGAATATAAAAGTGGCTTGTTTGGGCTTCATGAAATTTAGGTGGCCCTGAGAATAAACATCTTTGTGTTTCATCTTTCTGGTTACTGCAAGGTGCAAGGACAAAAAATAGTTGAGCTATGTAGTATGGTCATGGAGTGGATATATATTTGAATTTACATTTTCCTATCTGCTGTCATTTAAATGTCCTTTTAACACTAAAAATTTTCAGATTACTCAATGTCATTATGAAATAGATGTGAATGGGACATTTTCTTCTAAATAATATTGCTAAATAATATTGCTATACTTTGTCCTGTGAATTTCATTTTGTTCTTTCCATGCTTTCTCCCTGTGTAATTCCATGTGTTATGTTTTGCTTTGTTTCTTTTTCTTTGGCATCTTTATGTTTGCAATACTCCCAGATTTTACATATTTGTTATGAATAAACAGTCTATTTACCCAATTTCATAGACCCTTCTGTTTCTACATTCAAAAGGGATCCAAGGTAGTATTTCAGAATGGGTTGACAGGATCTCATCTATCCTAATTCCTGTTCTAGTCCTACTCTGTTTGTGTCTACTTCACACCCTTGAATTTTTCTTGCTGATGTGGAACTTACAGTTGAATGCATTCACAACTGCATCTTCTATTTGTGTGCACAGTAATCTAACCTTTGACTAAATAAATGTCTCTTGTAATGCTCGTCTTCATTTCTAATTGTGCTGTCTTTTGACAGTTGTTCTCTGCAAATGTGTGCTTTTTTGCTGTGTAACAACCTTTCTAAATCAATCCCTTTCACTTTTCTGTACACAGTATCTGTGCTGTCACAGAACCACATTGAATTCTGTAAATCAGAATGCCTGCTGACTGTTGCAAATATATTTTCCCCCACTCTGCTATAAATTGCTCATGCAGGTAGTCTAGGGGTGATTTTTATTTGTTTGTTGATTTTATATGTAGGAACCATAAAAAATATCTTTCCATTAAAAATGTGAACTTTCCAGCTTTCAAAGGTCTTCTTGTCTTTTTTCCACATTCAAAACAACCAGAAATTTGTTGGTGCATAATTAATAATGGATATACCTAAGGAATGCATCAAGGAAGTATCATTTTCTTAGTCGTAAACCTATAGCAACTTTTTTGTTACAGCTGTAACAGTATTAGAGAAGTTCTTTGTAATTTTTATGTATTTCCAAGTTATGTAGTACTATATTCTATTGAACCTAAACACACCTGGAACTCAATGGGCTGAATGTTCAGCAGTGAGTGTGAGCTTTGCATAGGCATTGCAAAGGCGCTCTTAGCCTGTGCAGGTATTTGTGCAAAGCTTTGTCATTGCTGCAGATTGTGGACAAGCACATCTAACAACTATTTAATTTTCCTGAGTTCAGGTTGAAATAACAGAGTTTATTCAAACTGGAACTTCAGTTCACAAATTATAGAAAAAATGGACTGAAAATGAGACAGGCTCATTGCCCTGACCCACGTGGTCCACATTTTCCACATAGGTATGCTTCAACTCAAGAATTATCAGAAAATAATCTAGCTCAGTCTCCCTTGACTTGAAATCAGTTGAATGGAAATGTATTCTCAAGATGACTTTGTTCTAGTTTGTTTCCTATATAGCATTGCACATTATTATTGGAACAGCCATTGGAAGTGGAAGATATTTTTGTATACACAAAACTGCACAGCACCTATTTTTTATCCTAAACAGTTTTTCAAGTACAGACCTGAAAGATCAAGTCTCAGTTGTTTGTCGCTTATTGGTGTTCATATGTGTTCTATTTTCTCTATCTTTGTCATATGCTTCTGTTTATAATGATAGAAGTAATCATCTCATACACGTATTTTTTACTTCTTGCAAATTCTGTCAAGAATTTTTCTGAGTTATCATCTTCTAATTATTTAGCCTTTTTATTTAATGCATAGTTTAAGTGATGAAAATGTGCCTTCTCTTGGAGGACTGTGTTCACACACGTCATATCACAGATTAACTGATTTAAACCTGTACCTTCTTGTGAGGCAGGTAACTCTTAGTATCCCCTTTTTATAGGTGATCATACCATTACACAGGGAGCTTAAGAGATTTAGTCAAGGTCATGGAAGTAATTTGTGACAGATCTAGAGGTACAACTAAAAGCTTGCCTTGGTACTTCCCACTTTCCTGCCTTAACCCAAAGAAAATTTTCTAGCCAAATCTAGATTTAATCTACCTCTTCCCAAATTCCATTATTGTTTTTGTTATGTTGTTATTTATCTCCAATAGGAATGAGAGGACTTGAAATCCCCAGATTAAAATCCCTTGTGCTAGTTGCTTTATCCTAGAACAAAGTTTATTGGTAGACAAAGAACATGTTAGTCACAGAAGAAACAAATATATTTCCACATATATTAGTGTATGTTTTCAGATTAAGTTTCTTTAGGCAACTTCCTGTAGTATGTCAAGTCCAACTCTCCTTCACCAAAAACCCAGCAAAAGGAAACAGGCAATTCAATAATTGTTTTCCTTCATCCATGTCAGCCTGCCCGGATCAAATTTATAGCCTATAAAGGGTGTTCTGGGCAGCAGCCAGCCCATCACAGCAGTGCCAAACTGTCTTTCAAAACTCAAAATTTGGATTGCAAATATGTATGAGAAAAAGATCATTTAATAAGGCCAAAGGATTCCTGGGTGAGATGTTACATATCTCACGTATGTCTGCACAATAAATGAACATGCCTTCTTTCCCTTTTTTGAACCCCACTGAGCAGTCAGCTGGAGCTGGTTCTGCCTCTTGACCTTTTCTTCATTTGTCTTTCTTCATTTCTGAGTGCACTGCCTATGCTCCCCTGCATGCTAAGATCATCTTAATGAACTTAAATTCAACAACTGATGAAACAGGGAAGTAAATGAGAATGTGCTACCAATCAGAACTGTATTTATTGGCACTGGGTTAGCAATCAGTTGAAGTCTCGATGTGTCTTTCTTGCCCATGGATGTCTAGGAATGTAAAATCTTTTTCAGCTGAGACCTGCCAGCTGTGTGCCCAGCGCTCATTACCTGCTGAAGGATGTGCCTCACTGATGTGTCCACACACTGCCTTTGTTCTTTTCATAACAGTATTGCATTTTGGATTCACAGTCATCTTGTAGTCTCTTAACATGTACAAAAGCAGAAATTTCATCTCTTAATCCTGGAATATATTACTATGCACTTCATATTAGTTCATTTAGTTGATTTCAATCTTTTTTTTTATTATTCTAGATGTTAAATAATAGCAATCTATTTACAGGTGTGAAATCCTGATCCTTTACTGAAAATATTACTGACTTTATGTCATATGCAGATTTTATAAGCATAACTCAGCAGATCATTAATGAAACTTTTAGATGAGCCTGAAAATCCATCATGAGAAAATCCACTAATAATTTTTTTCCATTTTCTTCTATATTACTATAACTATTACTATCTCCCTTGCAGCTAATCCCTTAACCATCTTATTTTTCTTCTATTAATCCCTTAACCGTCTTATTTTTCTTCTATTAGTCCCTATTCTCTGCTCTTGAACAAATAATTTCCCCTGTGGCATGATTTCAGGTACTGTACTGAATTACAGGTATTTTAAATATTCTTCATCTCCTTTGTGTTAGTAATATGTTCTTTTATAAGGGAAAGGTATCAGGTTAGTACTTGCATTGCACAGTGAGTAGTGCTGTAGTTGTCTAGGATTCTGATTTCATTCTTTTAAACCCTTGATTTTAGCTGAGTTGTGTTCCACTGGTGATTTCAGGTTTGATATCTTAGTTCCCATTAGTCAGCTTGCTTTTACCTTACCCCCATATTCATTGTGCAGGATGAGAAAAAAGCTAATAGATTTAACTAGGTGTGGGGGTTCTGTCCCAGAAGACAATGAAAAGACACTTAAACAACTACGGGAGAGAGCACTGAAGAGGAAGGAGAATTATGATTTATATTCTCATTGCGCCTTGTGCAGCGTTGCCACAGGTAGTGTTCATTAGGTTTGACAGCTTGCGCTGCTCCCCTTCCCTGTCATTATTTCTACTGCTACTGTGATTCCTGCCTGCTTTTTGGGAGATTCTGTTTTTATTGTGGTGGATATTGGTATCTTTCCTTTCCTTACCCGTATGTGGGACATTCCAATTGCAACCTTAATTAACCTGGCAGAGAAGCGTAAGCCGTAAAATGTTTACGTTGGAAGAGATCTGAGGTGCTCAGAGGTGCTTAAATCCCAGTGCAGTTTGCATTTATAGGGCACATCAGCATTCCAGGTGACACAATGCTGGGATTTCTCTCCTCTTGGCTCTCTGTTAATAGTTCTGCAACTACTGCTTCAGGCATACTGTCATCTAAGATATACCTGTTGTGCTCGTGCTTCCATGATCTTTATGTATGATCTTTACTTTCTTTGTGCGGTGTGAAAACTTGGCTTCATTTTTGACATTGCATGTTCCTTTCCTTTTGCACCTGTGTATCCAACAAATAAATCATCTGCTCTAACAAAAGGAACTGTGTCTCCTCTACAAACCCTGCTTGTCTGCTATTGATTTGTTTCAGAACACTGCTGACAGAATTTGTTCATAACAAATTCCTCAACCTTTGCTCAAAATGTTATCCATGCATTAATCACACTTTCTCTCGACTACTGCAGGTCTTTCTTTTACAGTCATCCTAAATCTCTTCTTTCTAAATTTCAGGATAGCTGACTAGTTTCATACTCCAGGGAGCAGTCATATCAGCTTCCTCTTCCATCATTTTCATGACTTACTTTCTATTGCTCAACCCGAGACAAAATTGCCCTTTGGATTTTGGAAGAGTTCATGGTCTTATTGCAGCTCATCATTTCAGTCTGGTCTTCACTCATTTTACTGTGCCCCCCCCCANCAGCTGACCTTGGCAATAAAGTTTCCCATAGTAAATTGTATGAAAATACTATTAAAAGATACTCTAAAAGTACAAATTGACTTGTGTACAATTATTGCTGAGTGCTAAGAAAAGAAAGTCATTGTGACTTATTGCTGAAAAGATATTATTTCCTGTTTAATTATGCAATATGTGCTCTCAGTGATATAAACGAAAGAAGAAAATGTGAAGAAAATGTAGGAGTTTAAAGATATTCTTCAGATTAAGATGAATCTTATTCCTCCTGGAGAAATTTGCCTAAATGCCTTTAATTTGAGATCCAGATTGGCTTTATTTCCACTGTAATTAGGTTTTGAATGAGACTAGTTTAAATATTCTGCAGCTGTTTCTTTTCTCAGGAAAAAGAATGATAAAACTCTCTTTTTGCAAAATGAAACAGAAAAAAAATCTGTGACAGATCCTCTTCTTTTTTTTTCTTTTTAAATAATATCTTCTTATTGCATTTATCTGTCTGCTCTCCCACATTCCCCTGAATCACAGGCCTGTATGTGATGAAAGAGCAATAATATTTGCTTTTCAGGGTTGAATGATTAAGTTACCTCTGGTGGCTGAATGCTATTACAAAAGTGATAGTGCAGTGACATTTCCAAGGTGTGAATGATCATGGTTTTCTTCCATGGCTATGGGCTACGAAGAATACAAATTCTGGTAGCACTGCACAGATGTGACTTCAGAGAAGTTACAGGCAGGCTTGCACTAACAGGATAAACAAAGGTTTTGATGACTGTTAAATGAGCAGACATTATGAATTATTAAGTAATAAATGTTTCAGGTTTTTCAGTTTTCTAAGCAGAACAGGAAGTACACAAAAATATGTCAATAACGCTTCTGTGCAAGTGTTCATAATTACTTATTAATTATTGCTACATTTTTATCTATTATGTTTTAAACTTTCATTTTATTTTTTAAATGCATAAATATGGTTATGCAGTTCTGACCATTGTATTCTTTAGTACAACAGATTTCTCAATCAAGACTGAGCCTCTGATGTGCTGGGGATTATAGAGACACATAAGAAGATATGCACTTGGCATGAAGAGCTGGAAGATAATGGCCATATGATTGACTGGACTGCAGTGTTCCTAAAGCTTAGAATGTTTTCCACTGGCTGATATTTATATCATAAGGCAATAAAGCTATTTCCTGACTTTTTGCTCTGTGAACAGAGTCTGGCTGGAACCCACAGCTGGTCTCTGAGCCCATGGTGCACTAAACAACTACTAAGGAGGAACATGGTTCAGATGTCTGAATATAAACTAATCAAAACAACTATTTCTCTGAAAATTATTAGCTGCCTATGAAGCAAGTATTTCCCTGTCTGTCTGTAGACCTTTCTGCCAAGTCTATTTTTCATTATTTTTTGGCATCATGCTGTGATCCTGTTAGATTTCAGAAGAGCAATTGAACTATTCAAGGCTTTAGTCGAGACTTCCCCAGGAAAGCTGTGTGTGGGAAGGTATTAGTGGCACTTTTTCTGAGTCACTGTAATACGGTGCTAGCAGTGCTTGCTGCTGGCTTAATGTGGAACTAACCTGTTCAGATGAATAAGTATTCGTTTCTAAGCATAGTTTTTCTAGCAGTATTTTAGAAACATTTAAATTTTTTTGTTGCTCTTTCCAAAGAAAAAAGAAACAGGTTAACTAATTCTTCCTTCTTGTGCAAGCATGTGCACAGCGACTTCAGATCTTAGATTAATGCTACCTGTCACAAATAAAACTTCTCTCGGGAAAGGTTAATCCAATTGTATGCTACAAATAGGGCTGCTTGCTAAATAAATAAGTTGATTTATGTTAAGAAATCAAAGTTAATTTGAACATTCTGGAGAACAGAAGGGCCTGCTTCTTGGCCAATAAAATCCTAAATTATTTAAAATAGACATGCTGTTTTTTCACCAGAATTTGTATAATGTGTTCAAGTTAAATTATTGACTAATTCAGATTGAAAGCTTTGCTTTTATCCAGAGAACCTAACACACCAGAATCTGTTTAAATGCCAAGTAAATGATTGCTAGAAAGCAATGATCATGATTGAATTGAGTCACCGTTCCCTTAATGAGTATTTAAGGAGGGGTACTTAGATGTCCATATGGATTTCTTTAAAGTCAAAGGAAGTAAAATTTGCTTCAGCATCATCACAATGCAGTGTATTATTTTGATATAATGCTGCTTATGTTGCAGTAGATAAGAATACATTTATAATTGGCGTCTACATCCTGAAAGGGACACCAGTTTTATCACTACCCCCAGCATGTTCAACAATCTGATCAGTATAATGTTAGTATTCCTGTGAATAATATTAAAAATAGTAGAGAGAAGTAATTACCCAACCTACATTCTTTAGTTGAAATTCTTATTGAAGTCAGGAGGAAATTTGCCAAAACAAGGGTAGATAGGAACATGACAGTTTGAAATTCTTATATTTATTTTATGAAATCATAATTACATATTGATGGATTGGAATGTAATTATCAATCAATATTGTTTGATTTTTTTTTTTCAAAAAAAATTAAGTGGTTATGTGTTCTACAAATTGCATGCATCTTATTTTGCCAAGAATAGTGTTGAGAAATCAAAGTAGAAATAAGCCAAATTCATGTCATATCCATTTAATTTTTCCATAAATTGAGATTCAATACTTTGTTTCAGTCTTCCTGTGAGTTTGCCTATCTTCGGACTCTGAATTTAAGCTCAGATTTAAGTTTATTACATTTCTGGTAAGCTGCTGTAGCCCCCCATTCACCAGCTTATCTCTGCACTAAACCAAAATATAAGCCTTTTGTAGATTAACAACCCTGGCTCTTTTCTCTCTGACAGATGCACACAAAATCAGCCAGTGTCCAAGACAATTGTGCATGATCAAAGAACAAACAAGACAAATCTCCCATGTTAAGTATCTCTAAACTATCCGCATCATCCTGAGTTATTTTCCTAATGACAAATTATAATTCCATTTTACATTAAGCTTGATCCTAAACCTAGGTTACATTTCTTATGGGTTGATAAAAATAAACTGCATCCTCTTGATTTAAAGCTAAATAAATGCAAAATTGTTTAAAAATTCGGTTCCAATCACAATATTTCTAAGCTGACAAAATGTTACCTGGTAAGTGACGTGCACGACAGGCGGTTCCTGGGAGCATGGGTAGGCTAAAGAGATCCTCCTCCCGTTCCTAGCAAAGTCTGTTATTTCGGAAAGGCTCAGCTGTAACTCATTGAAACTGCCACAAAGTCTCTCTAAATTTCTAGATATGTGACTCATTCCCCTTTCACTTGGCAAATTGTTGTTTTTAGAAGAATTTGATGCTTCTTGGATCACACTGAACTGCACTTTAGGGGATGTTGGTCTGCTGGAAATCCTGCTAGGTGGTCCAAAACCACGAAGAGACACCGAGCGATTCATAGGTTCAGCATCCAACGTTTCCAAAGCCACTGAGGAGTCACCTGGGAGCCTTTTTTCATCCAGGTCGCTCGATGAAGAGCTCTGCTCATAACTAGGGCTCTTTACTTCTTCAATGAGTCTTCTCCTGCCACTTGGAGACTGAATAACTGTGCTTCTTGGTATTAACAACTCCCTGCTCTGAGGCTGGTCTTCTGTGGCAAGATTCTCAAAGAATTTTCTTTTTCCAGGTATATTAACAGAGGATTCAAAGTTATAAAACACATTCTGCTTAGTCTCAGGCAATGCTGAAGATTTTTCTTCCAGCATCAATTCTTTGACCATAAGACGCATTACATACCTGTCTGAACTTGAAGATGGAATGAGATTAGTCTCAGGGAACCTCTGCTTGCCAATCAGAATCAGTAAGAGTTTATTTGTTAAAAAGCATAGGCCCTTTGGTCTTTCATTTTTTTCCAGCTGGACTTGTTGAATGTGAGGCATGCAGGAAGAGGTTACTGAATATACCAGAACAATATTAGAAGTATTAGAGGCTACTGCCACAATCTGAGCTCTAAGGTCAAAAGCCATTATATCAGGAACCAGAATACCTGGGATGGTGACTTTTCTGGTGGTTGTTACCTTCCTCTCAAAAGTCACCAAGATCAAGTGAGAAGAATCTTGGCCATTTGTTGCAGCAGAGTCTTTGCGTTTCAGAGTAATGAGAGGACTGGGATCAGACCGACGGTGGTTTGCAAGGATATGGGTCAAATCCACAGGACCTGATGAAGAAGAAGCAACTGAATCAACACCTGATCTGTCTGAATCTATGGACTTTCTTCGTGTGTCCATGGAGTATTCCTCATCACCAAGCACCAAAGCGGACTGTGAGATTGAAGAACCAGCTTCCGTACCAGAGGGTACATCAAATGCAATGCCTGCATTGAAACCACAGATATTATCTAAAGGAAGCTCAGTAGCTACAGCAATTTGGAAATCCAGAGTGGCTTCTATAGCGCAGATGTAACCTCCCACATCAAAAACTGGGCAAAAGGAGCAGATGTTTAGAGTTTTCTGAGCATTATCCCATATGTAGGAGTGCAGGGCAGTGCCTATAGCAACTACTAAGCGATTCCCATCCTTAGTCCAGCAAGCACAGTGGATGAGTCCGCTGCTTTTGATCTCTGCCTTAACCCGCGTATTGTCAGTACGAACGGCGTGCAAGACTGAGGCATCTCGTTTTGTAAGCACAGCCAGGACTTCCTTCTTTGGATGCCAGACACAGCCCTGAGAAAGCAGTGGAAATGGCTCACCAATTTCACAGGTCTGAGAAATCAAGGGCTTTTTCTTCTCTGCACTGCTGTAGACCAGCTGCCAAATGCTTACATGCTTTTTGTGCTGAACAGCAAGCAGAGCCGGGGTGTCTGTAGAGCAGCATGGGCCCCAGTAAAGCCCATGCACATGTTCAAATTGACCAACAATGCTTGAGTCTCCAAACTTCAGCTCTCCATTTTGATAATATAAAGTAGTCAGTATCACTTGCTTCCCATCTGTCCAGGCAATTCCATGCACAGGGTGGATAGCTTGATATAAAGCATTGAGGCCAGTTCTCAGCAGCTTTGCCTTTCCCAGATCCATCTTTTTAGGCTTTCTTTCTAATGGTAATTGTCCCAAAGTAGAAAATCCATGGAATTCACTCGCAGATCACCATGAGAAATTTTTTTTCTCATGTCTCTTTCCCTTCCTTTCCAGCACCAAGCTGCTATTTGCTGCTAATAATCCAAGAGTCTATATTGTGAACTCCTTCTCTGTAGGCCTGCAGCTGCTCTTCTAAGTATAAATCCATGTCAAAGCTGCTTTGGCTAGGTCTTTTCCTGGGAGGAGCTATCATCTTCATGTGATTGCTAACAAGGTTTAACCAATTACTGTGCGTTTTCGTAGAAGGCTATTTTTAACTCTTCAGTGCTGGGAATATATTTAAAAATAACACTAATACCTTGACCTTCAGTGAATGAAGGTCTTTACCAAAGAGAGAGATCATACAATGGTAAGCTCAAGTATTAAGCTACAGCCTGAAATAATGACCTGACACTTCTTTCAGCCAGCCTTTGAAGGATGAAAGAAAATTTAAACATAACTGAGACCTGTACAGGGCAGATTGCAATCTGTGATAGGCAGCATCTTTCAAAGAGACAAGATCCGAAATGGCTATGAAAGGAAAGTAGTAAAGGGAAAGCACACTCTGTTCTGTTAGTAGTTACAAGAGAATGAGTGAAGGTGAGAATTGAAAAAAAAAAACAAACACTGAACTAAAAAACCCCAAGTACATAGTCTAGAAGCAAAGAGAGCTGATTAGTGATTAGTGTTCGTTTTACTGGGACATACTTCCTAGCTACAAATATATATTGATTTCTTTCTTGGTCTTCCCAGCCACCTGTATCTGAGGGCTGTGCCCTCATTATATAGACAGAATGCAGTGAGGAATCAAAAAATTCCCTGTTTCTCCTAACCCCATATTTTCCACAATATGTAACATAACATCATGCAAGATCCTTGAGTCGTCAAAGACCCAAAAGACCCAAGAAATAAGTTGCCGTAGCACAATGGGGCTATGGGAGGATACAGCAGTTTGGGTGGACTGTGTTGTTTCAGGCGCAGAGCTGGGCACGTGGACTGCCTTGGGTGTCTCCATCCTTCCCTCCTTAGCACAGCCTTCTCTGGGGTTAGCTTGGACAGAGTGTGGGTATGGCTGAGCATAAATAGTCTGTGTGGGATTAATTAACTTAAATATAAGCAACCATTACTATTTTCAGTGCCCCAGGATATCTCAGACGCATTGAGCTGGCAGGTACAACACAGGACTTTGAGAAGAGTAGTGCCATTCTAGGGTGGCAGCTGGCAACAAAGAGATGATCCCCAGATAGTCCCTGGACTGCCTAAGATGGCATTAGAAGCTTATAAACAGGTAACTGAATCCCATCCTCAGCATCTTTCTGTAATTCTTGTTTTGCCAGTGCATCTCCTTTCAGCATCCATGTAACTGGTGTCTCTTGCTTTTTAAATTAACAAAAAGTGAATAAATTAAACCTGGGCAAAGGTTTACAAGCTATCAATGTAATCACTGTGGTTAAAGATGTAAGACTTTACAATACACATTCTGCATCTTTAGCTAATTTATACATTATATATTTGTATATTGCCACCTGAGGAAAACAAATGTCTTGTTTAAGGCAGTTACTCTGTTTTAAGGTTTTTTAAATATCTTTTTCCAGGTGCATTTACTGAGGATGATTTTTACCACTAAACTCCCAAATTGGTGTAATTGTATCACATGCTCATTCACAGCTGCCTTTTTTTTTTCTTTTGTGAATTATTTCACTATTTCCTTACATTCAAAATAAAAACTTTTTTACATTCTTCAAGAACAAGCCAGCAAGGATGACTGAAATAGGTAAAAATTAAAAAGCTAAATATGCAGGTTAGAAGATTCTTTTTTCGTGCAAAACTCATAAATTCTTTCGTCTCTGTGCTTGTGGTGAAACCATGCTTTTTAATGATTTTACCTTACCCGTTATGGCACGGATGCCACTCTGCCATGCTATTTCACTAGGAGTTCTGTCGACTTCCTCCAAGTTGTAGCAGGATTATTGTTTTTATGTTAGTGGAAGTTTCTTACCCATAGTAGTTACAATGAATAGATTGCAATAAAATACAATCCCAGCAGCTCCATAAATTGTCAAAGTCTGTATAATATATATTTGTTTTACTTTAAAATAATGGTGTTTCACTGCTTTGTTGTCTTCTGGGTGTGTTTTGCTGAAACTGATAAAGCTATTCTTTGGCACAGCATCTCATCTATATTCTGCACCACTGTGCTTTAAATATCCTAACAAAACTGTGTTGCAGCTGGATTCTAGCAACCTAAAATGTAGTTTGGATGCAGAAACCTCTGCCTCACTGTGACTTAAATGCTCATATGTTTTGCTAGGGATAATATATATTCTGCCAGATATGCTGACATCTTGAGAGCATGGACTGACTACCTGTGTGGCAGACTGGACTTTGTTTGCTGTTGGTTTTTTGTTAAATTTCATCATCTTGTGAAGCATTTGCTCTTCAGCAGAGTCTGTGACATTATCAGAGGATAATACAAGGCTGAATATGTGAGATTTGCCAGTAAGTTTGTCAGAATCTCCCTCAATTTTGGAATGAGGTCATCTCACAATCACTGAAGTCTTGAAAAATATTTGCAGCAGAGCTACATTGAATCTATACATCTATCTCTGAAGGCTTTAGGAAATAAGACTTAATCTGAAGTCATGCCACACATATGAAGACATACTTCATCTGAAACATACTTATTTCTAATTAATTATCTGAGATACACAGATACAAGATGGCAACATCCACAAACTTCCACTGGCATGGTAGTGAGCTGGGGAGTCAAGTAAGCATGAATTTGCTGTGGCCTTTTCAAAACTCTCTAAGGCTCAGTGTTCCTTGAAATCTGCAGGGTTTAGACACACTGCAAGCTCTATTCTGTAGCAATTGAGTCGGAACCTCAGACTCAATTTGGGATAACATTTGAGAATCTCAAGGAGAAATTCCTCTTTTGGTTCTGGTGGGAGGCAATAATATGGGCAAGGAACTTCTGTGAGAACAGAATCCTGCAGTATCCCCATAAACAGCATATATGACAAAATTCATTTCAGATAAGGTTATCTTTCAGATTTTATCTTTTAAAAAACAGTAAATAATGGAGGACTTGTAAAATATACAGCAGGGAATAAAACCTAAGTTATGCTGTGATTATGAGCAAGTTGCACTGGGGATCAAAGAAGGCACAAAATGAATAAAAGAGACATTGAACTTTTGTTTGGCACAACCTCATTTAAAAAAAAAAAAACAGGATTAAAAAAGAGTGGGAAAAACAAGTTCCCTTTATTCAGCTAGCATATTTTCCTGAAAAAAAAAAAGAAAATTAAAAAATTGCTCTGTGAGCTTGGCATGCACAGATCTCTATAGCACACACTCAGAATAAAGGCTGGTAATTGAAAACTGTCCTGGCAATACCACAGTTAGAAATCTGAGACGCTTCAGTGAACAACCACAGTCTTTACGCCTACAATGAGCTAGATTCTGATCTATTAGCATCTCTGTGCCTTTGATTAACTCTGGTGTAACTGAGATCAGAATGTCACCTGTGCCTTAAACAAGGTGTTTCAGCTGGTGGCGCCTTGGCTGGCTCCCTCCTGCAGAGTAATTCCAGCCAGTCCTCGGTCCTTTGGAGGAGATGGTTTTTAGAAGTTGTATGTAAAGTCCAAAACTGAACACTGAGTTGCACATAGCTGCCAGTTGCTGTGAGTTCCCATGGTTCATAATGAGTGTTGGAAAATCAATTCAGCCTTCATCATTGCAGAGGGTGGGCTGCCTTTTTTTATAATACTGATTTATATTGATGTTTTTCCACATTGCTGTACTTGCTATTCAGGGAAAGAGTGAATACTTTTTGTGTCCAAATGGATCAGAGGTAATAAGTTCTAGGTTCTTAAATATATTTACCTGTCTATTTCTTGTCTAGTGGCAGATTGGTATCTACATGTCTCTGTGGATCGGAGTTCAGTGCCTTTCTGGAAAAGCTGAATTTCAGACTTCATTTTCTTCTTTACTCATGGTAAAATAACTCTTCCAGACTAAATCTTGCTTCAAGTTAATTAAATAGGTGTTAATATTCCTGGTGACTTCAGAGTAAGAGAGAGCCAGCTCAATATGTAATAAAAATGTAAGAGTAATAATTTTTCTAATACTAATGTAACTCAACTTTATGAAATGTCTAATACTTTGTGGTATTTTTACTTCAAAAGTATTTTTATTTAAAGCTACTCATCATGAACTCACCAGTTTAAGTAAATGTGTCATTTACTTCAACACTTTTGAGAAGCTTCAGTATTTATTTACGTTGTAAATGCATACTAAATGTCTTTATTCTTCCACACTGACATTTCTTTGCCTTGAGATCTGATTTTAAAAAGTAGTTATCTGTCATAAGCTAACTGAAACAGAATGTAAAAATTATGCACAGTTAATAAAGAAACAAAATACGTAATCTGTCAGAGCAAATCCACTGATCTACGCCTTGTAAATCAGTGCGCTTCTGACAGCGATATGTCTGTGGGCTCTTCCTGCTCTCAGAGTAGGATTTTACTCACCAACCACACGTTTTTGTACATATGTCATATAAAGTGGGAAACACCTAAGGAAATATTGTAATTTTTACATAAATATATTTGAGAAATTGCTAAGAGGTTTGGTTAATTAAAAAAACAGAAATGCAAATAATTGTGTAAAGGTAAGCTCGTCATCTTTTCTATGTGGGCTACATTCAAACTAAGGAGACTTCAGGCAGGAAAGTCACCACTTCTTTCAAAGACTGTTTTTTTCATACGTGCAGACCCTTGGTGTTACCTTTCCTGGAGCAACTGCCTGGGCCAAGGATACGAGGCTGGCTTGATCTGTCATCTGTAAATAGAGGCACCTAGCATGGGGACACATAGAATGGGCAAGACACCGCTACAGCAAGACAAAAGTTTTGCCTCTTCTTGTAGAAGTTTATAAATGCTGTAAGCTCATTTCTAGCCTCAGGGATATGGTGCTAGATGGCAGCTCTCCAAATGTCATACGTGTATAACTGACTGCAGTGACCTCTCTGACACTGGACCTGGGGTTCTCTAAAATCCCCCTGGGTCTCAGGGAAGGCACCAGAGATGCTCCATCACATTGTTCCAACTGGAGCTGTATATATTACTCTTGCAGGAGTGTTTTCAACAGCTTTCTTGATGTTTGTGGCTCTTGGAGTTCCATTTCCTCTGTAACGGAAAGGCAAACATGCAATTCTAACAGCAGTCCAGCACAACTGGGGAAGTAGAGTTGACAAAGCAGTTGTTATTCACCCAAGCCTTTCCTTTTGTTGTTTAGAGTGAGACTCTTGTAGTTCACTGGACTGGAGAGAAGAGAACCAAGTCTTCTCAGGAGGCCACTTAATTCTCACTCTCTTCAAGGGCTTAATGTTTTTCAGGCCTTCACAACACTAAAGCAGAACTGGTGAACAATTAGGAAGGAAAGCAAGATGGTTATGCACGTGGTCACAGAGAACGAGACTCATTCCTCATTTAATTGTAGGTGTGGGACTCATCTCACAAATTAGTTATTTTTGCATTGAAGTAAATAGGTACAGCTGCCTACATGAAGGTAGTACCCAAGCTCTCGTTAGGCAACAGCATGGAGCTTCAGCTCTCTAACATATCTCTGCACATACACACCACGGTTGTCTAAGTCAGACCCTGCTTCCTGATTCTTTTAAAAGTCAGTGGTAAGAAATAGATACTTTTAGGACATGATTCATTCCATCCTAAAGCACCCAAAATAGAAGAATAACTCTGGCTTTGTGAGTCTAGCTGAAGTACTCAGATAGGAAATGGGTATTGACAGATTAATGGCAAGGAATGGTTGCGTAGTCATTACGTGCATGTTCATTCTAACCAGAATATTTATCAATGATCAGCGCACCAATAGGTCTTTCTAGAGCTTCGTGATTCCTACCCACATCCTTCCCACCTCTGAATGTCCTTTCTGTCTCAAACCACTGGTTTTTGACTTAATTCTCCCACACGTACATGCCAGTCTCTTGTGCATGCTTTATAAAGCAATCAGGTTTTCAATAGAAACTCCAGCATTTATGTTACAAAGATTATACTGGACAGAAGAGCATGAAATGTTCTTTAGGATATATTTCTGTCTTGGCAAAGAGAGGCAATGAATGATCTAATGGGTCTTTCCATCTGGAAGTCAACATTCAGCTTCCAAATTATGACAGTCTTTTTCTTCATAGGTTTTAAATGTATTTGGTTTCGAAGATGTCCTTATTAGTACCTTCTTTTTTACACGATGATGCAAATTTATACCCTTGAAGTGATATTTTTGTAATTCCCACCAGACACATCACATTACTTAGGAACCTCTTGCATGGCTAAATGCTCTTTGCCACAGTGTGTGTACTCAGTTAGATCACTCTCAACTGAAAATCCGTTGAGACTTGAAGAAGACCAAAGGATAGTAATATTTTTAGCAGATTTATATTTGTCTCAGCTTGGTAAGTTGAAAAGGTCACTAAAGTCTGTCAGCTCTGGGAACATAATTTATTATTGTGAAGGAACTCAGGACAGCATGAGCTGGACATAATCCTGTATCCAAACTGGTTGATTGCCAATGCAGACAGTCAAACTCTTAGCAATACCTGTTTTGGAAACTGCACTAGAAAGCAAATTTTATTAGGTATATAAAAATTGGTTACTTCTGAATCACATGGGTTCTAGCATCTACTCAGGCAGTTAAGCTGTAGTTGAGAATATTGATTGAGAAAGATTGTGGGGTCTCTCATTTTCCTTGATGTATAGTCTGTGTTTGATGACAACACTTCAAATGCCCAAGATAGCTGAATAGTTTGCTGTTGCTGGTTCTACTTGGGACAATTTAGGAAGTGTCTGAAGAAAGCTGATTCCCAGCTATATTTGTAAACCCTCGTAATAAAACACCTTTAATTTGGTCTCCCATAGAAATGTTCTTGCTAGTTAGACTTAATAGGAAATGGGGAACCCAGGGGAGCACGGACTCCAACATCCCTGCTTCCCTGATATAGACAAAAATACTGATGAATGAGTTCTAACATGAACCTGCTAATTAAAATGAAACAGTGGTAACATTGTGCTGCTATCCACCGTCATGTTTAAGTAGTTCACCTGCAACTATCTATGTAGCCTGAAACTGAGCTATAGTGAATGATGTTTTTAATCCACAGCCCTTAAGATAGTTGATGCATTAGCTAGAATTGTATTGAAGGTCCTGTGGGGGGGTCTACATTTTTTACTGAAAGGCTGTGATGGTTCTGTTTTGGCCCTCTTTTTTATCTTAGCTAAGGCCTTCAAATGTAATGGAAAATAAAATTTAAAATACTTTTTCTTGCTTCCCTAGTAGGAAGGATTAGGAATGTTTTCACTTGGTCAGTTTAAGCCTAAATATCTGTTCTTCAGGATTCAGCCACCTTAACTCCATAAGTGCACAACCTGAAATGGCTGATTCAGCCTTGTCTTTCTCTAAGACAGCTAAAGGCCAAATGCTGGGTCAACCCTGATGAGCAGCTGAATACCAGAGAGATTAGTGTTTGTGTTTCTCCTAGACATGAATGAAAAAACTCTCAGATTTTTAGTGGTCGTCACTAATCTGTTGACAGTTTACTTGTAATTAAAGCTGTCCCTGGAGTATCACGCAGAAAAAAACCCAAGTTTTTACAATCTTTCTGTGCTCTCGTCCTTGTGGCTGCCCTGGTATGTTAAAATCTACCTCTCTGGGCTCTGAACTTTTAGTTATACTTTCAGATCATTTTTGTCAGGAGGTTCTAGAAACTCATTAACTAGTGTTATAATTGCACATGCAGAATGAAGGAAAGCAAATACAACCTTAATTTTCAGAGTCCATTAGCCAGTTCCCTTGATTCATTTATCTGGAGGATTGAGAATGCCAGCTAATTTAATTTCCTCAGTTACATTTTCCAAAATCATCGAAAGACTAATCAAAAGCTTGTAGCTAATATTTGCGGCTTGTTTGGTTTTCTCCTGTTGTTTGAAATGCTTCCAATATGTCTTGCCAGTGACATTTCTCCACCAAGCAGAATAAATACCAAAGCTATAGAGAAATAGTTTTACTGAAGAAAGCAGCAAATGTGTTGCCCCATAAATACAAAGTTTCTCAAAGCCACTGACTTCATTCTGTTTCTTCCATGGCAAGGAAATGACATAGCCAGAATAATTCATTTACTGAACAGATGTAATATTTGTAATTCCAGTACTCTTCCACAGTTTGAAAGATAGATTTACTTACATTTTTAAATCCATTTTTTGCAATGAAATATTGGGTGGAAGAGAAAATCTAATCCTCTTGGACTGTCTGCTTAAGATATTGTTATTATTGGAAATTTTATTTGTGAGACCGCACTGCCTGACCCTGAGTTTAGGCTCTGGGTCCTATGGTGTTACTTGCCCTCTTTTATTTATGATAAAAGAGGATCTCTTCCCCTGAAGCATTTGGAATCTAAACAAGGTAGAATGATCATTCTTGTTATATAAATTAAATACTGAGACACAGAGCAATTCAGAGCATATCTTCAATTCAGCAAGCTGCCTTCAAAAGAGTAGGCAGTGAAATGATATCACTGCAGCAATCTGCATGTGTGCTAATTAGTCTGGATGGATGCTGCAAATTCATATTTGTATTGCATCTGAGGTGCTAGCTAGTGTATTAGCCACCTTGGAGCATTATGCATTGCAAACAGATCCAAGGTGATTTAGGATCATGCAGTCAGTGTTGGAATTTTGGTTAACCACACTACCATTTTTTAATTTCCTTCTCCATGTTGCATGAACAATATTACAGACTCATACATCAGTTTAAGAGAAGGGATCTTTGGAGGCCATATGGTCCAATTGCTTGCTGGGAACAGGGCTGACATCAGTGTGTTCCGGTTCCTTAAGGCTTTGTTTGATAACTCATCTTGTGAAGATCTTTTTTAGTCTTCATATGATCAGAATTTCCCTTACTATGACTCATATCCATTGCTTCTAGTCCTTTTGTTGGGCCTCTCTGAGAAGACTGTGACACCATCCTCTCCACCACGCATTAGGTTGTTGTAGACAGATGTAGGAGATTGAGGCGGGGTGGTCTGGGACAGCGGGGATGGGAGATCTCTAGAGTCCAATGCAGTTCTTGAAACGTGGTTTATTGCGTAGGTCGTGGGTATCAGAGCTTTGCTTCAGCTGCCAGGCACAGCTGAAGCGTGCCTCAAGACAGAGAGAGGTGGGGAGGGGTAGAGAGGGGTGGAAAGAAGAGAGCAAGGGGTGAAGAGAGAGGTAGAAGAGCGAAGAGGGCAAAGAGAGAGAAAAGAGCTAAGAGAGAAGAGGGAAGAGAAGAGAGCTAAGAGAGAAGAGGGAAGAGAAGAGAGCTAAGAGAGCTAGGTCCCTGGTACAATGCATTCTATCTGTTTCTGTGTTGAATATTCTGATTTACACTAACCAACCGATACAAGACACGAATCCTATAGAATTTACATACAACCTATAAGAACTACAATATTACCATATGTGTTACCTTTTAAACCCTAAAACCTAATTCCTAGACCCTTTTTTCTTCCCTGCTACTTTGGTGAGGTTCCTCCGACCTTTGGACCCTTGGCACCCCTCTCTTTGCCAAGGGTATTGTTCAGCCAAGGGAGATGCTTCTTCAGCTGGCTAAGCCATTGTCTTTTTCAGCTGTTTAGTAACTAATGGCTTGGCATCTCAGATCTCAAAGTTCACCTTCATTTCAACTTTGCTTATAGGTTTTATATTTTCAAAATCTTTTGCTAAGGAATCAGATTTACAGGGCTTTCCTATTTCATCTTCCCCAACATACAGTAACTGAAATCCTCCTTCTCTCTGTCTTCTGCAGGATGATAAAACCCAGCTCCCTCCTTCTCTCCACATTCTCCAACCACTGACAACACTGGAATGGTTGGGCTTGCTCCAGTATGTCCTTGAACTGGGGAGACAAGTCTGTGGGACCGTGAGTCTGTCTAAATCCATGTGGTTTTGGAAATGCAAAATTGCATTAATCTCTTCTGGAAGCAAGCTCCATTATTAAGATCTTGGTCTCGTGGAATTTTTGCCTCTGTTCCAGAACAAAAGCTACCAATTTCTTGACTCTAGTAGCTGGTGGTCAATATCCTGTTGAGATGAAGTCTTTCCTGTGTAAACTGAGGTTTCCTCACCTGGTCCTGTAAAAGGCTTTGAAGATCAGGTCTAAGACCTTTGTAATGGCTCACATAAAAGCATAGTGAGAGAGAATATGTGAATATCTGAGTTGAGAAGAACCTGGTGAGAGAGGTGGTGGCTTTCAAAGCAGTTTTAGTGCTACTGAAAAAAATCCAGCTGCAGTTTTGCACTCACAGCTATAGCTGCAAGAGGAAACAATGGATGCAGATGTGGATAAGGAGTTCCAAGAGGAAGATTTGGAAGAGGAGAATTCAGAAAAAATGCTTCAGGAGGAAATTTTATACTGTTTCGAGGCGTTTGAAACAAGTATCAGTTGGGAGGAGGTGACTGTGCTGCAGACCTGTGGTAGCCAGCAGTGCTGAGAAGTGAGACGGGCACATGGAGATTTTTGGGTTTAATCTGTTAATCACACAGCCATCACTGTGGGTGTGCTGTCAGACTTGCCCTAAGCACGTGCTTTGAGAGGAATCATGGATTCTGGCTGACTCTCTTTTGTCAGTGCTCATGATGCACAGGAACACTCGCAGTGACACGACCTGCTGAGCTCTGCAGGCTGCTGTTTATTTTGGTCAGGACTCTTTCCAGTGTGGTGCTGGTTTTGCATGACCTGTACACTTTGTGATTAAAATTACTTGGCTGCACATGTTGGTTCACTGAATGGAAAGGTCAGTATTGGTAACACATTTTTAGTTTGTTTTCACTGTTCAGATCACACTGGTTGGGTTTCAAAGTAATGCTGATTCTTTCCCCATGGATGCTGGTGAGGGAAATGTGGATTGTTGAGGGGGGGGGGTGGGTTTGGCCTCCATGAATTTTTATATTTTCAGAATTTGCTCTTTCCGTTTATGGGCAATTTAGTGCTTTGCCTTCCAGGGGCGTTCTTCGTGTGCATATGGAATCTATTACACATAATTTGTAGATCCTTTGTAGATTTTAAAAACAATGAAGAATGGGATTTCACAATATAGGAACTATGAACAAAGTTAAAGCACCCTAAAAATTTGAAAACTCTTTGTCTTCCTAAACGTGGAAATGCATAAATATTTTGTAAACAGTGCTGGCTGTAGGGGTTTT